>CM062613.1:5707181-6082181 GCA_025617555.3 Puccinia polysora
CACATATCAGAGTACGAGCCAACAACTTCAAGGTGGCAGTGTTGAGTTTGGCCCATCTATAGAATAGGGAGAACAAAAAATGTTAGTTTGTGTACCACCAAGAGAAGTGAAAGATCAAGAGAAAAATCAAATCTTAACTGGTCTGGATACCCTCCAAATCACGGTAAACGCCTTTGCTGTGGATGTTGAAGTCTTCCTCAACCTGCTTGAAGAAGTTGATGACAGTTTGGTTTGTCGCAAATTATGGATTTTTGCTTACATGGACCCACAATCAAGCAAGCTGCTCCTGTTAAGTTTATGCTGTGAAATATGTAATATATATTTCAGATTTTGAGTCTGTTGAGCAAGGCTACCAGACTAGACTCTAATAATGATGATGTATATACAATGGTAATGATCTGCTGTATAATAAATGGAATGACCACAAATGAATTAGAGATCTGCTCTATTTATACAATGGCTCTCCTCACATGTGTGTGTACTAGGCCCCAGCTCCCTCCTTGCCTATTAAAGCACCAGAGGAATGCAACAGCTTTCTCTGTACATTTCATCTTCCTCAGCTTGTACTTTCCGCTGATTACACGCCGCTTCTTCCTTGCATTTTTATTGGCAAATAGTGCTTTTTTCTTACGCGCATTTGCGCTACAAAGCACTCTTACCTTTTGTGCTATCTGATGCGCATTGCGATCAATTAATGCAGTCATTTCTTTGCTTTTCTCTTTACTCTTTTGTATAGTTGCTTTCTTTGATAGCTCAAGGCTAGTCAGGCATGCTCAGCATGCTCCTTGGCCTGCAATTTGGGTAATTGGGGATCATTGCTGCTGAGCTCCGTGGAATGGATTACATGAATATTCTGCAACATCTTCTGTGTGACATCTTGAGGAGGTTGGGCCAAGAGCATACAAAGGCTTGCTGAGTCTGCTGCTTCAAAAGCTCCTCTTCTTGAGGGGTCCATTTGGGTGCTTGTTTATTCTTATCTTTGCAAGTCTTGGTTGGCGTGCTAGATGGGAGGCTGGTGGGGTCCATATTGGGTGATGAAGATGGTGGCGGATTTGGATTGGCGGTGATATGCTTCAAGGAGGGAGGGAGTGGAGGGAGGGGGGAGGGGGGAGGAGGGAGGAGGGAGGGGGGAGGAGGGAGGGGGGAGGGGGGAGGAGGGAGGAGGGAGGAGGGAGGGGGGAGGTCGGAGGGGGGAGGGAGGGGGGAGGTTGGAGGGGGGAGGAGGGAGGAGGGAGGAGGTTGGAGGGGGGGGGCTGGGAGGGGGATATGTGGGGAGGATATTGCTGGGGAGGATATTGAAGTTGGGATGGATGGAGGGGATCTACATACGAGGGTGGCAGGGTATGGCGGGGTATTGGCATATAGGATATGCAAGAGATGTCAAGCGGGGGAGCTAGCAAGCTCGCTAAATTCCAATAAGTTTATGGGAATCTTGGCGAACTTGTGGAGCTCGCTTGCTAGCGAGCCCTTATTTTTGCATGATTGTGAAAATCGCTCGGTAAACTTAGCTAACGAGCGGGTCTGCCGAGACGGTTGGGGATGCTCTAACACTGACAGGGTGGTTGGACTAAACGAAGCAAAAGCCGGGTGTGTCGGGGGGGGAGGTGGGTAGACCGACCCCCCGTCATACATACATGTTCCGAGTTTCTGATAATTATCAGAAACTCGGCAGTCCCACAAGAACGAATTCATTTGATATTCCCTTTCCATCTCAATGTGGTCGACCATTATCGTCTCCCTCACAATTTGTTTTCCTCTTTTTTCCTCGATCGATTCCTTGAGACGTTCTGTCGCTCATCCCTTGCCCACCTTATCTTCAAACTCAGAAGTGTTCGAATACTCATTGTCAAGCTGGAATCAAGCGAATTGACATTCAAGCCCATTAAGACTTGATACAACCCTGTCTCTTCGCTACCCGTGGATTTGGCACCCCAGGGGGGATTTTGAGCCACGGTCCGCACGCCATGGTCGCGCCAGTTTGGCGCATTTAAATTGTTGCGCCGCCAACCTGGGTCGACTGTTTGTTAAAGGTCAATCCCAGCGAAACCTGCAGGTTTAACGTAGACCCATCGGACCGGCTGGAAGTTACCTCTCTCGGGCGCAATGATTGCTCTAAGAACTTCAATCTCGATCGTTGAGTGAATGTCCTGGTTGTTTTGATTGAGGACGTGAGATGGGTGACATGTACCCCAATTTTGTCTTACTCCCCCCAACAGCTCACACTTCTTCTCATCATTCTTGCGCGGGCGCCCCTAACCGAACATTTTGAAGTTATCACACATGAAGCAGCGGCGAGCACGCCACAGAACTTGGAGCCAGCAAGGGAAACACCCTGGTCCCTGTCTGTAGTTGGCTTCATGCCCGCCCATTTCGCAATCGGTAGACAGTCCGTGATCCTTGACACTGGGAGTTGCTCAAAGATTGAGTTAACTACCAAACTCGATGTAGCTTTTCCCCAGTCCTCAAACCCACGTTATCGTCTTGAACATAAGTCGGAGAACTCTCTCATCAATCCCCGAAACAAGGTTGCTCGAGGCGAGGACGGAAACCCAGCAGGTATAGACCGACCGAAGAGAACTGGCGACGAAGCCATCGTGAATTTTGGTGAACCTGATAAACGTAACGGTTTCATCGTGCTTGAGGCGGACTCATCAACTTGCTTGATTTGCGCTAGGACATTTGAAAGTCCCGTCGTGGAATATGGTAAATGGAAATGGAAGTTGCTCTACAAATGTTGTCAATGTGATCAATGCTATCACATCAGTTGTCTCGAGCTTTGGTTCGCCTCCAGTCGTACCTGTCCCCACTGCAGGCAAAAGGTTGACACCGCTCCGCCTACCCTTCGTCAAAACAAAAACCCTTCCACGTCCCGGTTCGTGCCCTTTAGAAGAGAGAATATCTGACAATCTCCGATCGAATCTCAGGAGATTGGCACCAATAACCCGCTTTGTCTTGATGTCCGTCTAGTGACTTTTTTGTGCAACTTTTGCGGGCCACTGCGTAAGCTTGTTGCTTCCAGTAGAGCGCCACATAGATAAAGTCCACTTGATCCACCAAAGACCTCACTGACAACATGAGGCACCGCAGAGAAAACTATAAATAAAATCAAACTTTAGATATGAGAATGAACCATCCCAATATGTGAAAGATTTAACCCCTATTGCTATTCTTGGGCGGTGGCTAAGCCTGCAAAATTAAGACAAAAAACCAATAATTAAATCAGTTTTGGAAAATATAACAGTAGAACTGCTACTATAAAATGCACTCAAATAATACTTGAGTATTATGAGCAACAAGGCCACACCTTAAGTTGTTTTAAAGAGATAAGGGAACTGGAATTAATTGGATAAAGCCTAAAGGAAACTTGTTTACAATAGTAAACTCACACCCTTTAAAGTCACAATAAATGCTACAACTCCAAAGGACTTCCCACTCAAACTTGGAGTTGATGAGTTGATTATTGGATGATTTTAATACTAAATCAAAAGGCTCCAGTCAACCTTCTTCTTGAGATTAAGGTAAGTGGGCTTTCTAACTCTTGTTATATCCTGGGATCAATAATAAATAATAAATAACTGAGGAAGGGGCAATATTGTAAAGAACCTCCTCTTTTATCTTAACAGGAGGCCTCAGGGTACTCAAGGAATCATCAGGTGAGTACAAGGCTCTCCCTGGGTTTTTTTCCTCCAGGGCTCAAACCCCATTGAATCATCCCCAATGAGAAATTGGGGACTAATTACTCATTGGGGCAGATATTCAATGTAAAGTTTTAATTTAAATGACTGTAGGTCATTAGGAGCACTCAGGGGGCTCAAGAGAGATTATCAGAGTTGTACATTGCAATCCCTGGTTTTTCCCTCAAGGAATCAAACCCCATTAATGAATCATCCCAAATGAGATATAAGGGATAAATACTCATTGAGGTAGATTTTCAATTTAAGGATTTAATTTAAACCCCAGAAGTTTAACTTATCAGTCTTATGACTTACATATAGTTCATATGGATGCTGAAGAAGCCTCAGAACATTTTTAAAACAACATAAAGAACCTTATAAACATACCCATACATGTTTTTATCCACCAAAAACATGTATCTTGGCATTAGTTATACATATGTAGTACGTATACTTCTTGGCAATCAACTTGGAAGATTTTTAACATAAATTTAATTTGGAATTCATCTTTATGGATTAATTTTCAAGAAGGTTTTAAATTATCATGGTGTTAATCAATATCAAATAAGAATAAGATTGAGTTTAATAGGAGATATGGATTATAAAATATTTATCCTCAAAAAAGGAAGTTATTTGGTCCATCTATCTTATTAAATTTGATTAATCTGGTTCCTCATAACATATTTTAAATTTAATTTGGATTCCCTCCTTGATAATATTCATTATCAAGGCAATTATTCAATTATTAGTACTTATAAAAACATACTTTTAAAATATTAAAAAATTTTATTATACAATTGGAAAATAAATTATAATATTTTATTCTGGGATCTATGATGGCTTTAACCAGTGACCTTGGTTTCAGAAAATGCAGGTATAAGCCCAGAACTTAATCACTATCACCTCTTGAAAACTGGTTGATTTTTTCCAGAGTGTCATCTGGATGTCTCTGGATAAGAAACCTGATCCCAAACTCCTGGGAAGTTTTAACTCAATGGTTAGATGGTCACTACTAATTGCTTTTCAACTGGACCTAAAAAAACACCTGCTGATGAAATCTTTGTCTCCTGATCCTCAATTTCTAATTTTATTGCTCTTTCTAAAAACCCAAAAGTCTAGCATGGCTTGATCTAAATACAACTTGGGAGGAAAACAGGGCACAGGATGATGAAAAAATTGTAGGATCAGTGTGATTTTGTGAGGGTTTGAGGAAGTGATGATGAAACAGGGGAATTCTGACCAGAAGGACTGGAATGGGTTCTTTTTCTTAGTCTTCCCTTGGGTTCTGTTTAGTGGTCTTTTTATTTCTGCATGATATTTATATCAGGCTTGGTCTTCACTCAGTTCCCTTTTCTACCTATTTTTTGGTCTGGTGAGGGTCATGAGCTTGAATTATTGGCTGGGCTGTCTTGAAGTTTGTCCTTTACTTGTTTTTTTTACTGGGTTTTCTTGAAACCCGTTGTTTGTTGGTTTATTTGGTTAGATCTTGCTTTGTGGCAAATAGTTTGCTTGTTTGCCTGGGTGGTGGTTTGTTCAGAAAATATTGCAGAAGGATGGTGCAAGCTGGAGGGTGAATTTTGTTGGTTCTGTAGTTTTGCGGGAGTCTTCTCTGCACAACTAAACCAAGTTATCCCAATTGGGATAACTCAGACTGTGGCAGAAACTAATTTCAACTGCAGAAATTTTTCCCAATTGGGATAACTCCCAGGTGGTTGAGGATTGTAGTTACATGAGTGTATCTACCAAAAACTGACTAAATTTTTTTTCCCTAATTTTTAATTTTAAAATCAGAGTTTTTTCAACGCCTGCAAGAACAATATAAATCTATCCCTGCCCTCAGATTGAAAAAAGTCACACCTTGTTTCCTCTTCAAAATATTTTTGAACCATAAAGACTTCCCATAACTAAACCATGCCCATTCCCTGAGTGCCTTAAGCATACATTTTATGACTGAGATAAAGTTCAATGCAAAGGGATTCATATTCAGCCTTGAAACTTCCACCAGAATTGTTCCCAAATAACCAGAAACACAACAGATTACCTAGCCAACTCTCTTTTAGAATTAGCCTTTGAAAAAATCTCCAATCCTTCCATAAGTCTGCTCAAAGCTCCAAACACCACAAAAAATAGGGCGCCACCCATATGCAGGTGTCAAGTTGTATCTCACCTGTATCCAAGCTATATCTCAAGAATTATCTCTGTTTTATCTTCAGTTGATCTCACCTCCCCCCCTCTGTCATTGACAGAGGTTTTCACATCACCCTCAACTCTACATCCACATATCATTACCCTACTACACCTTCAATCTCCTCTGGTCCTGGGAAGCATCCATAAGTAGAGTTCAACACACATTTCTCCACAAAGTTCCAGGGGCGAGTGGAAAACCCATGCAACCCTAAAATCATCAGAAATGCTACCTCCAATTACATAACTATGTAATTGGTTTATTGGGAAAATTAACTGAGTAGTGAGCAACCAACTACAAAACACTGTTGGAGTGAAGAATTCACTTTTTCAACCACCATCTTGCAGTGATCATTTTACTGCTTGATGAACCAGGGGGATAAAAATTCTCTTCCTGGAACATAGTTTTAAATAACACCCTAGGGATCAGTAACCACATTTTAGTTCATAATATGACTAAATAGATATAAGCATTATTTGTGCCTTTGAGAATTGAGCTCACAAGTTGAATTTGATTACAGAATTTGAATATTTCTTTCAACTTTATTTGTGATTATTTATTTTTATTTTATTTGTGTTTTTTCCCTTGGTTTTTTGTCTTTTTCTGCTTGAGGTACTCATTGGATGATATGTTGGGAAAATTACATGAGTGGTATCTGCTGGGAAACCCATCCTGGTACGGCGTGCTCTGAAATATATATATATACATATTTCATTGCTTTTTTTGTCATGTTTTTTTATATTCTTCTGCTTAAGGGAAAAATTGGATGATGTGGGGGAAAAGTAAATTGGGTAGACAAAAGTTATGGGACTATTTTTCAAAGCATATTTAAAAAGTTATTTTTTTTTTCAACCTTGTTTAAATTCATTTTATCAATTTATGCACAGCTATTTAAAGTAAAAAGTAAAAAAAATAACTTTTTGAGTCAAAAAAAGAGGATCCATAAAGTTGAGAATTGGTTGTGCAACCAGCTTTGATTGAAACCCAAACCAACTGGCAGGCACAAGGCTAATTTGGCAACACGCCAACTGGCACTTGAAAGGGAACCAAGATCACTTGGCTGGGTGCCAAGCTAGCTTTTTTGGGCGCCACACACACTTTAAAAACAAAACCTGGAACTTTGCCAGGCACCCAGACTGGCTTTATACACCAGAAATGTTCAAATGGAGGTGTACATTGCAACCCAAATTTGTATATTTTTGATGACAAATGTTGTTTTAGGCCTCTCCCATGGCCATATAAACATATGGTGTGTAAAGCGCTTCTGGGCTTCTGTCCAAGTTCAACTTGGCATGTGCCTCGAGGGAATTGGATTGGCGCCCAGGGAGCTTGATTAGGTTGGGCTTGCGGGGATTAAAACTTGGCACCTAATCAAGCTCCCCTTGATGCCAATCAAAGCTGGTTGAACCAAAATTGACCTGCCTCCCTCCCCCCAACTTCAAGCCTTTTTTTTCAAGTATAATCATGTGATTGGCGTGTCAATGCAACCAGCTTTGATTGGAACCAAGATAAACTTGTTCAGGTGCCAGACCAATTTGGCCAGGCGCCAAGTCAACCTTTTCAAGGCACCAAGAAGGCTTTGCCAGGTGCCATGATGACTTTGCTAAGTGCCACCCAGGCTTTAGCAAATTTTGGAAAAACTTGGCTCAGCGCCCAAACAGGCTTTACAGACCATACACATACACATAAATGTGCATGGTTTCCAAAAGCAGACTTATATGTCAAAGGTATGAACCAAATCAAATCATTGCGTGAAGGATCTTTTATGTAAATGGTATTGGTACAGTTATGTTGATAATAATTTCACAATGTAGAATGTATTTTGATGCAGGGGAAGATAATTAAAACATTTAGGACATGTTCAAGATTTAATGATATTTATGTGATTTTACAACACAGGTATGTCTGATGACAAAAATATTCCAAGTAGGATATGCTTGCAATAGGCTATGGGTTAAATTAGTGAGAGTTGAACATTCTATTATCACAAGAATCAATATTGAAACATGACTTTAGATCTACAAATATTTTAAGGTATGAGTTTAGAAATTATTAAGGCAAGGTCAATTGGAGGCTCCATATCCAAAAGATTTTTGCCCTGTGGAGGAAGGGATGAAATCAAATCAGGATGATAAAAGTTGCTGAGGAGTCTTTTTGGAACCTTTGTGATTTTTTCTTGGAGGTTTGAAGGTTTCTGTCAGCTTGCTACTATTGCAGAGCAAGCTGCAAAAGTAACAAAAATAACATAAAAATAATAATAATACAATTAACCTAAGAATGAGTAGGAAAACCAAAAATATTATTACAGAAATGGGTTCTCCGCCCAAAATTAGGTAGGGTAACTCCCTGACCCCACCCTTGAAATCAAACTTCTTATATTTTTAATAATTAAGGAAAGAAAAACCAAAATACTACGGCTCCATTATTGATATTATGGGCCAATTAATTATTTCACACACATTGTCATGTTCAGTCAGAATTGAGGTGTTGTTTATATTTTAGGAGTTACGGAAGGAAATGTGTTTTGTCACAATTCCTGCACGCAGCCGCGGCAGCCAATGCACCCGCGCGCGGCTGAGATATAGACCTGTCACTCTGTCGAGGTTGTGTACGCAGCCCCGGGCCTCTGACAAGTACGCAGCCGCGGGACTACGGGTTGATAGAGTGACAGGCAGCCTGAGAGGCTCAGGTACCAGGTAAACATGCTACAACCTACATGGGAACATTCTACATATGTAATAAATGTTCCCGTGGATAGTAGACAGTCTAAAAATACATAATATTATATAAAAATACATAAATAATCCTTATAAATATTTTTTATTTAATATAATTCAAAGTACCAAGAATGTCGAAAATAAGACAATGACAACTTTTAAAAATATATTAAAATAATTTAATATACTTTTATGAGAATTACTAGACATCAATATCTTTGTGACATACTAAGAAAAATAATGATGTAAAACTATTGCATGAATTCACATGACTTATATGTTTAAGTAATTATCTTAGTAAATCAATGGGAACTCAAAAATAAGGAGTAAAATCAATATTATGACTTTTACTCCAGTTACATAATACATAATGAGAACTTACTTGAAATCAAGATGTCCCTAGAAATGTCTATTGATATAATTATAAAATTACTGGGAACATTTACTAAGGATAATTAATTCAATAATACATAAATAGGACAGATTAGTGTTATTCACACGTCCTAATGTCTATTATAAGGTGGAATAATTCCCATACCCTTAGAAATGAGATGCTACCCGTGCTATAGCGCCAAGAACACATGAAAGGCTACCCCTGGTTACCCTGCTAGCCTTAGTGTCCGTCCCTTTGAACACCTACAACCCTCAGAAGGACAATATTGGGACTCCAAAAGCTATAAATAAAGAGCTCTTTTGAGGATATTGATGGGCAGAGACCCAGTTATATTATATAAAGACACCGTGCCAAGGTAATCAAGTACTTATAAGAGATAAGTAAGTGATTTATGGCAATATCTGATCAGTAATATCCGTCCTCAACCTCTTTTTATCAATCAAAACTGCTGAACAACCTTATAACCCCAGTATACAGGTTTAACCCATCAGTACACGTCTCAAACAGATACCCAAAGGATTTAATAATATACCAGTAAGTTTTATTATCCTTTCTCTGTCGTGATAGCTTGGCTACAAGGCCCTACCACTCCACTGTGTATTTTATGTACATATTATCTTTGGGTAAAATATTCTTTAAACTAAAGAGCCCAAAGTAACCAGGACTACGTGTTTTCATACTGAAATACCTGAAGAGAGGTGTTGAAGATCCCCAATATAATTGTGGCCCCTTGATAGAAATATTTAAGAATCAATCTATTCATATTGATTCAAAACAATAAACCATAACCAAACCACTTAACCTTGCAATAAGCTTGATACAAATATTTTACGGATTTTTTCTGCATTTATTAAATAATACATTTATTATTTATTCTATCACCTCTGGTAGCTAAAGGATAGCAAGGGTCTTGGCATCCAGGAGGCTGACAATTGGGGGTGTGGCCGGGAAATATTCCATTTTATTATATTTCATACCTTGGACCAGACATTTCACAAAAAAATAAATCAAAGATAAATTTATCTGACTTTATAACCATGATTTATCATTAAATTCTTCTGCGGTGGATTTAAAAACCAATGCAGAATTAATAATCTATTATTTGAATCTTCTAAAGATAAGAAAAGAAGAATATATTAAAAATTACAAACCTACTGGTTGGAAAGCTTTAACTCAAGCTGAGAAACTTAATATCTCTTCTGCACGTAAACACTTAGATAAACTCCTTGAACAAGAAGATCTTGAAAGGAGCATCAACTTTCAGGTCCTATTAAGGAAACATAAAGCTTGGAAAAAATACTGTATAAATTACTTTTTGAAATATAAAAGTAAGTATACAACTTTTATTACCAGATTATTTTTTTAAAAAAAATAATATTGATATATTTTATTAACCAATAAAATACACTTTTTATCAGTGAACCCTCCCGTACCAGAAACCACCGCCACTGAAGTAGATCTATTGGATCAGGAAATACCAGAAATCTCTGGACGCCCTGAAAATATCAATTGGGCAGGTGAAGACCTCATTGGAACACACCAAGACCCCGTAGGATTACCTACTAAGGATCAATTTAACCCCAATAAGGTCTTGGTACCTTTGAACATCAATTTAAGTGAGTTTTGAATAAAACTTATTTTTAGAGATTTTATCTTGAAAATACTTATAAAAATATTATTCTAAAAATGAATAGAGGTAACACAAGAGCCTCACAAAGAATTCCCTCCTATGGATCTTTGCAAACAGCTCTCAGTAACCGTGAGACCACCAATAAGGACAACCATGAAGGGACTAGAACCTGTGAATCAAATGTTGATGGACAAGGAGCAGCACCAATCACTTCTGCCCTCTCCCAACCTAGAGCTGGAGAAGGTAGCACAATCAAGCCACCCTCCTTTACAAAAAAATTCCCTGCAGCCACCCCAGAAGAATCTGGCCAAGGAAGTCAGGATCAAAGACTTAGTCAAAGAGCACGTGAAATATTGGGAAGAATTCAAAGAAGCCCAAGCCAAGGAGGACATGGTATCTATGAAAAAGATAATCTCCCAGGCAAAAGCCACCCAGATAGCTCTTCAGAAAATGATTCCAAGGAAAGAGGTAGAATCCTACGTAGAAAAGTGGAATCCTTGGGATCAATTAGCCCAAATGAAAGGCAAAGGATCAGGAAAGAAGAGATCCTCTTCCCATCCCAAGCCAAAGGGAAAGAAAGACTGGGACCAGATAATATCCCTAGCTCAAAAGTGGAAAAAGGTTTACAAAAATTAGCCTCTAATTCTGAGCCTAAACAAACCTCTGATGTAATTACTTCCTTTTCTAATGATATGCGTCATAATTTCAAAATTTTTTGTGAAAGTTTGGACAGGGTTTATACCCAAATGGAGAAATGAACCTCAGTGGTAGCCAAATTATTTGATAACCAAACAAAGATGGTAGGAATGGAAGAAATTAAAGAACACACAGAACAGTTATTAAAGACAATTAATCAAGTTAGGATCAAACAGACTCAAACAATTGAGAATATGTTATCAGGAATCCAAGAAGATTTCATTATGTCTTTCCACCCCTTAAAAGAAGAATTGGCAATCACCACTAACAACTCTATTCTATCCCTTGGTGCAAAATTTGATGTGCTTTATAAAAAAGTGTACCTGCAACTTAATCTGATCAAAAATGATCTTAGAGACTTGAAAGCCCGTCTGACCAACCACTTGGGGAGTACTACAGAGGAACCAAAACCTCCCAGACAAACCACATAGGAGTGACACCTTTGGGCCTAATCCTATTCCTGAGATGGAGCAAGCCCTCAAACTGTTACCCCCTATTTCTGAATTGCCCAAGTTCTCCAGTGAAGGAATATACAATTATATAAATTTTATTAAATTTATTGACTACACTATTAACTCTTATGACCTACCAGAAGCTATAGCTGTAGTCAGGCTGCCCAGACTGTTTGAAGGAGTAGCATTGGACTGGCTTATCATTAAAAGAGAAGAAGTAGTATCCTTACCATGGAATTCTTGGAAAATTCTGATTAAAGAAAAATTTGGTTCTAGAATGTGGAAAAGAAAATGATGAAAAATTTTGAAAATTCCTCATTTGTCCCCTCCAAGGATAAACCTCACAAATGGTGCATGGAACAGAAGAAAAAATTTGATTGCTTCTATCCAGATGCTGATAAAGAGGAAGTAAATGAAAGACTCCTCAACCTGTGTCCTGGCAATCTTAACCATAGTGTAAGATGTAGGATGAGTATGGATGCTGACTTTCCAACTCTAATCAATGTGCTAGAAGAAGTAATAGAAATTAATGGGTTAGACAAGAAAGCCCCTTCTAGACCCAAAGAGAACTACAACATTAAAAAAACTAGAGAACAACCACCTCTGATGAATGCCTCTGATAATAAGAAACCTAATGAGAATAGGGATAAAGAGAGGATTCCTGCAACTTGTTGGAATTCTAACAAGAATGGGCATATGAGACAAGACTGCCCATTACCAAAAAGAAAGATAGCAGTCTTGGAAGGAGAGCAGGAGGTTGAAGGGAATCAGAACTATGAAGATAAAGCTGATACTGAAGGATCAATTTCTGAATGTGAATTGATCCTGACCAACCCTGTTAATGTTATAGAAGGAGATATAGGCACTTCTTCAGAAATCAATAACATCCATGGGGATTCTAGCTTGCCCCAACAATGGGATCCTACCATAATTCCTAGACATATTACGAATGTAAAACCATTAACAGTTAAACCTCTGAGTGGGAAAAGTTATACCACTGGTCAAACTTTTTATGCAACAGGATTGTATAAAAACAGACCTATAAGGTTATTACTGGATAGTGGAGCTTTTTGCTCATGTGTCTGTGCTGAATTCTTAAACAAATGGGACCCCAATTGGAAAGAACACCTTCTGCCTGTCCCAAAAGCCAGGTTCAGCTCTTGAAACTCTACCATGAATGTTTTTGGAGTATGGACTGCTCCTATAATAATACCTCATACTAAAGGATCTTTGAGGATACAAGTGGAATTTGTAGTATTGCTCAACGGTCTATGTGACTATCTGATACTGGGTAATGATGCCTTATATCTATGTGGTATAGACCAGTTCCAGAGTAGAGGAAGATACTTCACAGTAGGAGGTAATTGGGATAAGAAGTTTAAGATATGCACCATTCAGTCTAACTTCCCCTCCTCTACTTATCAAACGGATTTAGAAGACTTTGACCAAGAATATTTCTCTCAAGCTGCTCTGAATATGAAAATTTCTGAGGACCAGAAGAAAGATAAATTGCTTTGAGAACCAGAATGCTTTTTGTACTAAAGATCATCCCATTGGTGATATTAAAGGAAATGATATGGTATTGACATTGACCATTAAGCCTCCTTATCCTCCTAACTTAAGAAGGCCAGCCTATCCTTCTAGTCCTAAGTCTAGAAAAGCTCTTGAGGAAGATATCCAAGAACTGATAAACTTGCAAGTATTAAGGGAAGTAGGGCATAATGAACAGGTAGATGTGACCACACCTGTAATCATAGCTTGGCATAATGACAAGTCAAGAATGGTGGGAGACTTCAGAATGCTCAACAATAACACTCAAGCAGATTATTATCCTATACCACGGATTGATCATGCTCTGCATAACTTGTCCAAGGCTAAGTACATCACTACTATGGATATGCTTAAAGGCTTCCACAAGATACCAATAAGCCCTGAAAGCAGGAATTTTATGAGAATAATCTGTCATTTGGGAATATATGAATATCTTAGTATGCCCTTTGGTATAAAGAATGCTCCATCACACTTCCAGAGAACAATGGATACAGTTCTAGGTACTTACATCAGACAAGGATGGATGATGGTATATATAGATGATTTTATCATATACTCTGATGAATGGGATACTCATATTAACCAAGTAAGATTAGTACTCCAGACAATCTCCAGAGCAGGATTAAAGGTGTCCATGAAGAAATGCAACTTTGGCTACGGAGAATTGAAAGCCTTAGGACATATAGTCTCTGGTCTAACTCTAGCTGCTGATCAAAATAAGATAGCTGCTGTCATGAATAGACCTATGCCTCAAAACAAGACAGAATTACTGTCTTTCATTAGTTTTTGCAGTTATTACAGACAATACATACCAAAGTTTGCTATGCTAACTAAAAGTCTGTATGAAGTATGCAACAACAACACCCTATTTGAAATGACTCATGAGAGACTAAAAAACTATGAGGAATTAAAAATAGCTATGACCTCTACTCCTCTACTTATCCAACCAGATTACTCCAAGCCGTTCAAACTGTACATTATGCTTGCATGGAAGGGCTAGGAGCTGCTTTACATCAGGAAAGGATAGAAGAAGACAAACAAGTAGAAAAACATGTACTCTTAATATCTAGAAAGATCAAAGATACAGAGAAGAGATATGGGGCCAGTCAGTTGGAATGTTTGGCACTAGTATGGGCTTTAGAGAAGCTACACTATTACTTAAAAGGCACCACTTTTCAAGTAATCACGGACTGCAATGCCGTAAGAACTCTTATGAACATGAAAACTCCCAGCAGAAATACGCTCAGGTGGCAAATTGCTATACAAAAGTGTAGAGGACAGATAACTATAGTGCATAAATCTCTTTACTATAGACACCAACATTCCAGCGTATTAGTACTAAGCAACAAAGAACATATACAACATATACTCCAGGAATGCCATGACAACTGTTCATCAGGGCATCTATCCACAGAGAGAACTTTATAAAAAGTAAAACAAACTTCTTGGTGGATAGACTGTAAAGAAATAAAAACTGAATATACTAATAGCTGTGAAACCTGCCAGAAATCTAATAAAACTACTGGAAAAAGGTTTGGACTCTTACAGAAGATATCTGAACCTACAACCAGATGGGAAATCATCAACATGGATTTTGTCACCGGCCTCCCCCCTGGAGGTACTCATTCATATAACTCTATCCTAGTTATAGTTGACAGATATTCCAAAAAGGCAAGATTCTTACATAAACACAAAGAAGATAGTGCTATGGATGTAGCTTTACTATTCTGGAATAGGATCATAGCTGATGTGGGTATACCCAAGATTATAATCAGTGACAGAGACCCCAAATTCACCTCTGAGTTTTGGAGGAATCTACATGATATACTGGGTACTACTCTAGCATTTTCTACAGCATACCATCCCCAAACTGACGGATTAGCTGAAAGGATGATACAGACCCTAGAAGATATGCTAAGGAGGTTCTGTAGCTTTGGTCTAGAATACAAAAACTCAGATGTTTATTTCCATGATTGGGTAAGCCTACTCCCAGCCGTACAAATGGCTTATAACAGCAGTAAAAATTCTACTACCAAAGAAGCTCCTTACATACTAGAAAGAGGATGGATTCCAAAACTCCCCAGGAATAACTTGAACTATAACTTAGCCACTATTCATCCAACATCTCTTGACTTTAAGAAGATGATAGATATGGCAAATAATCATGCTCAGAAATGTGTAGAAGAAGCAGTAGAATACAACAAACAAAGATGGGAAAAATTACATAAAGAACCTGAATTTAAAATAGGAGATCAGATCTTGATATCTACAACCAATTTCAACAACCTAGCAGGCAACAGAAAACTGAAAACATCCTTTGTTGGACCATTCTTCATCAAGAAGATGCATGCCAAAAATGCTGTGGAAGTAATGTTGAGTGAAGAACTATCAAGAAAACATCCAGTATTTCCTGTTAGTCTAGTCAAACACTTTCAACCAAGAGAAGGCAGCAACCTCCCTCCAGCAATAATCCCGATAGAACCTGACCCTGTGAAATAAAAAGGGAAAGTCAGCAGGATATTGAGAGATAAGAAAGAGAGAGTAAAAGGAAAAGATGTCAGACTATACTTAGTAAGATACAAAGGAGAATCTGCAGACAAAGATGAATGGTTACCAGAAAATAATATACCTGATGGACCAATACATCTCAGAAAATACAGAGCCAGCAGAAGGAACTGAGACACACATGCAGTTAATTTTTTCTCCAAACTTCCTCCAGATTTTTTTTCAGATATGGCCATATCTTGGAGTGGGGGAATGTCAGCTTGCTACTATTGCAGAGCAAGCTGCAAAAGTAACAAAAATAACATAAAAATGATAATAATACAATTTACCTAGGAATTAGTAGGAAAATCATGAATATTAATACACAAATGGGTTTTCCACCCAAAATTAGGTAGGGTCACTCACTGACACCACCCTTGAAATCCAACTCCTTATATTTTTAATAATTAAGGAAAGAAAAACCAAAATACTACGGCTCCATTATTGAGCTTTTTTGGCCAATTAAATATTTCACCCACATTGTCACGTATAGGTTTCACAACTAAAATTCAGTCAGAATTGAGGTGTTGTGTATATTTTAGGAGTTACGGGAGGAAATGTGTTTTGTCACAATTCCCGCACGCAGCCGCGGCAGCCAATGCACCCGCGCGCAGCTGAGAAACAGCCCTGTCACTCCGTTGAGGTTGTGTACGCAGCCCCAGGCCTCTGACAAGTACGCAGCCGTGGGACTACGGGTTGAAAGAGTGACAGGCGGCCTGAGAGGCTCAGGTACTGCGTAAACATGCTACAACATACATGGGAACATTCTACATATGTAATAAATGTTCCCGTGATGTGTCATAATTTCAAAGTTTTTTGTGAAAGTTTGGACAGGGTTTATACCCAAATGGAGAAATGAACCTCAGTGGTAGCCAAATTATTTGATAACCAAACAAAGATGGTAGGAATGGAAGAAATTAAAGAACACACAGAACAGTTATTAGAGACAATTAATCAAGTTAGGATCAAACAGACTCAAACAATTGAGAATATGTTATCAGGAATCCAAGAAGATTTCATTATGTCTTTCCACCCCTTAAAAGAAGAATTGGCAATCACCACTAACAACTCTATTCTATCCCTTAGTGCGAAATTTGATGTGCTTTATAAAAAAGTGTACCTGCAACTTAATCTGATCAAAAATGATCTTAGAGACTTGAAAGTCCGTCTGACCAACCACTTGGGGAGTACTACAGAGGAACCAAAACCTCCCAGACAAACCACATAGGAGTGACACCTTTGGGCCTAATCCTATTCCTGAGATGGAGCAAGCCCTCAAACTGTTACCCCCTATTTCTGAATGGCCCAAGTTCTCCAGTGAAGGAATATACAATTATATAAATTTTATTAAATTTATTGACTACACTATTAACTCTTATGACCTACCAGAAGCTATAGCTGTAGTCAGGCTGCCCAGACTGTTTGAAGGAGTAGCATTGGACTGGCTTATCATTAAAAGAGAAGAAGTAGTATCCTTACCATGGAATTCTTGGAAAATTCTGATTAAAGAACAATTTGGTTCTAGAATGTGGAAAAGAAAATGATGAAAAATTTTGAAAATTGCTCATTTGTCCCCTCCAAGGATAAACCTCACAAATGGTGCATGGAACAGAAGAAAAAATTTGATTGCTTCTATCCAGATGCTGATAAAGAGGAAGTAAATGAAAGACTCCTCAACCTGTGTCCTGGCAATCTTAACCATAGTGTAAGATGTAGGATGAGTATGGATGCTGACTTTCCAACTCTAATCAATGTGCTAGAAGAAGTAATAGAAATTAATGGGTTAGACAAGAAAGCCCCTTCTAGACCCAAAGAGAACTACAACATTAAAAAAACTAGAGAAAAACCACCTCTGATGAATGCCTCTGATAATAAGAAACCTAATGAGAATAGGGATAAAGAGAGGATGCCTGCAACTTGTTGGAATTCTAACAAGACTGGGCATATGAGACAAGACTGCCCATTACCAAAAAGAAAGATAGCAGTCTTGGAAGGAGAGCAGGAGGTTGAAGGGAATCAGAACTATGAAGATAAAGCTGATACTGAAGGATCAATTTCTGAATGTGAATTGATCCTGACCAACCCTGTTAATGTTATAGAAGGAGATATAGGCACTTCTTCAGAAATCAATAACATCCATGGGGATTCTAGCTTGCCCCAACAATGGGATCCTACCATAATTCCTAGACATATTACGAATGTAAAACCATTAACAGTTAAACCTCTGAGTGGGAAAAGTTATACCACTGGTCAAACTTTTTATGCAACAGGATTGTATAAAAACAGACCTATAAGGTTATTACTGGATAGTGGAGCTTTTTTCTCATGTGTCTGTGCTGAATTCTTAAACAAATGGGACCCCAATTGGAAAGAACACCTTCTGCCTGTCCCAAAAGCCAGGTTCAGCTCTTGAAACTCTACCATGAATGTTTTTGGAGTATGGACTGCTCCTATAATAATACCTCATACTAAAGGATCTTTGAGGATACAAGTGGAATTTGTAGTATTGCTCAACGGTCTATGTGACTATCTGATACTGGGTAATGATGCCTTATATCTATGTGGTATAGATGTGTTCCAGAGTAAAGGGAGATACTCCAAAGTAGGTGGTAATTGGGAAAAGAAGTTTAAGATATGCAAAATTCAGCGTAACTTCCCCTCCTCTACTTATCAAAAGCATTTATAAGACTTTGACCAAGAACATTTCTCTCAAGCAGCTCTGAATCTGAAACTTTCTGAGGAAAAGAAGAAAGATATATTGAAAGTCTGCTTTGAAAACCAAAATGCTTTTTTTACTTAAGATCATCCCATTGGTGATATTAAAGGACAAGATATGGTATTGACATTGACCATTAAGCCTACTTATCCTCCAAACTTAAGAAGGCCAGCCTATAATTCTAGTCCTAAGTCTAGAAAAGCTCTTGAGGAACATATCCAAGAACTAATAGACTTACAAGTATTAAGGAAAGTGGGGCATAATGAACAGGTAGATGTGACCACACCTGTAATAATAGCTTGGCATAATGACAAGTCAAGAATGGTAGGAGACTTCAAAATTCTCAATAATTATACTCAAGCAGATTTTTATCCTATACCCCGGATTGATCATGCTCTGCATAACTTGTCCAAGGCCAAGTACATCACTAATATGGATATTCTTAAAGGTTTCCACCAGTTACCAATAAGCCCTGAAAGCAGGAACTTTATGAGAATAATCTTTCATTTGGGAATATATGAATATCTTAGGATGCCCTTGGGTATAAAGAATGCTCCATCACAATTCCAGAGAACAATGGATACAGTTATAGGTACATACATCAGACAAAGATGAATGGTTACCAAAAAATGACATACCTGATGGACCAATACATCTCAGAAACTACAGGGTCAGCAAAAGGAACTGAAACACACATGAAGTAAATTTTCTCCCAACATCCCCAAGATTTTTTTTTCAGATATGGCCATATCTTGGAGTGGGGGAACATCAGCTTGCTACTATTGCAAAGCAAGCTGCAAAAGTAACAAAAATTACATAAAAAAATAATAATATAATTAACCTAAGAAGGAGTATGAAAAGCATGAATATTATTACAGAAATGAATCTTCCACCCCAAATTAGGTAGGGTCACGTACTGACCACACCCTTGAAATCCAACTCCTTATATTTTTAAATAATTAAGGAAAAAAAAACAAAATACCACGGCTCCACTATTGAGCTTTTGGTCAATGAAATATTTCACACCTTTTTTCACGTATAGGTTTCACACCTAAAATTCAGTCAGAATTGAGGTGTTGTGTATATTTTAGGAGTTACGGATGGAAATTTGTTTTGTCACAATTCCCGCATGCAGCTGCGGCAGCCAATGCACCCGCCCGCCGCTGAGATACAGCCCTGTCACTCTGTCAAGGTGGTTTACGCAGCCCTGGGCCTCTGAAAAGTATGCAGCGGAGGGACTACGGGTTGACAGAGTGACAGGCAGCCTGAGAGGCTTGGGTACCGCGTAAACATGCTGAAACCCACACGGGAACATTCTACATATGTAATAAATGTTCCCGTGGATAGTAGATAGTCTAAAAGTACATAATATTATATAAAAATACTTAAATAATTCTTATACGTATTTTTCATTATATATAATTCAAAGTACCAAGAATGTCAAAAAAAAGACAATGACAACTTCTAAAAATATATTAAAATACTTTAGAATATTTTTATAGTAATTCCTAGACATCAATATCTTTGTGACATACTAAGAAAACTAATGATGTAAAAATATTACATGAATTCCCATTACTTATATTTTTAAGTAATTATTTTAGTAAATCAACTGGAATTCGAAAATAAGGAGTAAAATCAATATCATGACTTTACTCTGTTAGAGTTTGAGTTTTCATTTCTGTGAATTTCACTGGAGTTCAGAGTACCATTGATTGGATTGATTTGATCTAATGATTTTTAACCTTCAAGTACTAAAACAACAGGTAAAATGTAACTGGGCTGTGTTGTAGTGTAGTGATTGTCAGACTGTTCAAGCATAACATTTCACTTACCATGTCACTTAAAACTGCTTATGTTAATTTTGCCTTATTCATTTTGTACTCAAACACTTGTTGGCCAATTGTGTATTTAGTCTATATAAACCATGGTGCTCTCAAGTTGAATTCATCATCTGTTCATTGACAACATCAACCAGAGTTTCCTTTTCCTCCTGTCCTCAGGTCAGTTACGCTTGACATTATAAGCACCTTTTCATTCATTTCTATTTACCTTTAATTTAACCAGAGCCCAAGCTTTTTTTATTTTTACATACTCCAGTTATTTAATACATAATTAGAACTCACTGGACATCAGGATGTCCGTAGAAATGTTTATTTAAATAATTATTAAATTACTGGGAACATTTACTAAGGATAATTAATTAAATATAGATATATGGGACAGAATGGTGTTATTCACAAGTCCTAATATCTATTATAAAGTAGAATAATTCCCATGCCCTGAGGAATTAGATGCTACCCATGCTATAGCATTAAGAACACATGACAGGCTACGACTGGTTACCCTTCTAGCCTTAGTGCACGTCCCTTTGAGCCCCTGTACTCCTCAGAAGGATAGTATTGGGACTCCAAAAGCTATAAATAAAGAGCTCTTTTGAGGATATTGATGGGCAGAGACCAATTTATATTCATATCCAGACACCGTGCCAAGGTAATCAAGTACTTATAAGAGATAAGTAAGTGATTTATGGCAATGTCTGATCAGTAATATCTGTCCTCAACCTCTTTTTATCAATAAAAACTGCTGAACAACCTTATAACCCCAGTATACAGGTTTAACCCATCAGTACACGTCTCAAACAGATAACCAAAGGATTTAATAATATACCAGTAAGTTTTATTATCCTTTCTCTGTCGTGATAGCTTGGCTACAAGGCCCTACCACTCCACTGTGTATTTTCTATACATATCATCTTTGGGTAAAATATTCTTTAAACTAAAGAGCCCAAAGTAACCAGGACTATGTGTTTTCATACTGAAATCCCTGAAGAGAGGTGTTGAAGATCCCCAATATAATTTTGGCCCCTCTATAAAAATATTTAATAATCAATCTATTCATATTGATTCAAAACAATAAACCATAACCAAACCACTTAACCTTGCAATAAGCTTAATCCAAATATTTTACGGATTTTTGCTGCATTTATTAAATAATATATTTATTATTTATTCTATCACCTCTGGTAGCTAAAGGATAGCAAGGTTCTTATCATCCAGGAGGCTGACACCAAATTCAAACTAACCATTGTCCTCAAGAGGTGGTTCATGTGCAGGAGATCCAATATTAAATCAGGAAAATATATTTCAGAAGCCCATGCAGCAAAAAAAAATCAGAAAAGAAAATCCAGATGGCGCAAAAAAGTAAGCAATTACTCCCTTTATCCCAGGGTATTTTTTACCCCAATTGTTTTGACATGGTTTTTCCTCTCTGCCTACAGCTCTCAAATCAACAAAAAGAGATCTTGGAATCACTTGGATTACCAGAAAATCAGTCCAGTATATTCAGTGAAACAAAATGTTGCTCTGACACTGAGGTCTCCAATGAAAATTTCTTTGAGAAGGTCCAGTGCCAATGGCAATGTGAAGGTTTCTCTTCCCTTGGTCGCCAAATTGATAAAACATTTGAAAACATTAAAGCTGAGAAACTTGGTAGACGGTAAAAATGTGGTCATTCAATGTGGATGATGAGGAAACTGTCAGCCTCCTGGACTCCAAGACCCTTGCTATCCTTTAGCTGCCAGAGGTGATAGAATAAATAATAAATATATTATTTAATAAATGCAGACAAAATCCATAAAATATTTAGATTAAGCTTATTGCAAGGTTAAGTGGTTTGGTTATGGTTTATTGTTTTGAATCAATATGAATAGATTGATTATTAAATATTTTTATAGAGGGGCCACAATTATATTGGGGATCTTTAACACCTCTCTTCAGGGATTTCAGTATGAAAACACATAGTCCTGGTTACTTTGGGCTCTTTAGTTTAAAGAATATTTTACCCAAAGATAATATGTACATAAAATACACAGTGGAGTGGTAGGGCCTTGTAGCCAAGCTACCACGACAGAGAAAGGATAAAAAAACTTACTGGTATATTATTAAATCCTTTGGTTATCTGTTTGAGACGTGTACTGATGGGTTAAACCTGTATACTGGGGTTATAAGGTTGTTCAGCAGTGTTGATTGATAAAAAGAGGTTGAGGATGGATATTAATGATCAGACATTGTCATAAATCACTTACTTATCTCTTATAAGTACTTGATTACCTTGGCACAGTGTCTGGATATGAATATAACTGGGTCTCTTCCCATCAATATCCTCAAAAGAGATCTTTATTTGTAGCTTTTGGAGTCCCAATATTGTCCTTCTGAGGGTTTTAGGTGCTCAAAGGGACAGACACTAAGGCTAGCAGGGTAACCAGGGGTAGCCTGTCATGTGTTCTTGGTGCTATAGCACGGGTAGCATCTGATTTCTCAGGGTATGGGAATTATTCCACCTTATCATAGACATTAGGACGTGTGAATAACACTAATCTGTTGTACTTATGTATTATTTAATTAATTATCCTTAGTAAATGTTCCCAGTAATTTAATAATTATATCAATAGACATTTCTACGGATATCTTGATTTCAGGTAAGTTCTCATTATGTATTATGTAACTGGAGTAAAAGTCATAATATTGATTTTACTCCTCATGTTTGAGTTCCAGTTGATTTACTAAGATAATTACTTAAAAATATAAGTCATGTGAATTCATGTAATATTTTTACATCATTAGTTTTCTTAGTATGTTACGACGATATTGATGTCTAGTAATTCTCATAAAAGTATATTAAAGTATTTTAATATATTATTAGAAGTTGTCATTGTCTTATTTTCGACATTGTTGGTACTTTGAATTATATTAAATAAAAAATATGTATAAGGATTATTTATGTATTTTTATATAATATTATGTATTTTTATATAATATTATGTATTTTTAGACTTTCTACTATCCATGGGAACATTTATTACATATGTAGAATGTTCCCATGTATGTTGTAGCATGTTTACGCAGTACCTGAGCCTCTCAGGCCGCCTGTCACTCTTTCAACCCGTAGTCCCACGGCTGCGTACTTGTCAGAGGCCTGGGGCTGCGTACACAACCTCAACGGAGTGACAGGGCTGTTTCTCAGCTGCGCGCGGGTGCATTGGCTGCCGCGGCTGCGTGCGGGAATTGTGACAAAACACATTTCCTCCCGTAACTCCTAAAATATACACAACACCTCAATTCTGACTGAATTTTAGTTGTGAAACCTATACGTGACAATGTGGGTGAAATATTTAATTGGCCAAAAAAGCTCAATAATGGAGCCGTAGTATTTTGGTTTTTCTTTCCTTAATTATTAAAAATATAAGGAGTTGGATTTCAAGGGTGGTGTCAGTGAGTGACCCTACCTAATTTTGGGTGGAAAACCCATTTGTGTATTAATATTCATGATTTTCCTACTAATTCCTAGGTAAATTGTATTATTATCATTTTTATGTTATTTTTGTTACTTTTGCAGCTTGCTCTGCAATAGTAGCAAGCTGACATTCCCCCACTCCAAGATATGGCCATATCTGAAAAAAAATCTGGAGGAAGTTTGGAGAAAAAATTAACTGCATGTGTGTCTCAGTTCCTTCTGCTGGCTCTGTATTTTCTGAGATGTATTGGTCCATCAGGTATATTATTTTCTGGTAACCATTCATCTTTGTCTGCAGATTCTCCTTTGTATCTTACTAAGTATAGTCTGACATCTTTTCCTTTTACTCTCTCTTTCTTATCTCTCAATATCCTGCTGACTTTCCCTTTTTATTTCACAGGGTCAGGTTCTATCGGGATTATTGCTGGAGGGAGGTTGCTGCCTTCTCTTGGTTGAAAGTGTTTGACTAGACTAACAGGAAATACTGGATGTTTTCTTGATAGTTCTTCACTCAACATTACTTCCACAGCATTTTTGGCATGCATCTTCTTGATGAAGAATGGTCCAACAAAGGATGTTTTCAGTTTTCTGTTGCCTGCTAGGTTGTTGAAATTGGTTGTAGATATCAAGATCTGATCTCCTATTTTAAATTCAGGTTCTTTATGTAATTTTTCCCATCTTTGTTTGTTGTATTCTACTGCTTCTTCTACACATTTCTGAGCATGATTATTTGCCATATCTATCATCTTCTTAAAGTCAAGAGATGTTGGATGAATAGTGGCTAAGTTATAGTTCAAGTTATTCCTGGGGAGTTTTGGAATCCATCCTCTTTCTAGTATGTAAGGAGCTTCTTTGGTAGTAGAATTTTTACTGCTGTTATAAGCCATTTGTACGGCTGGGAGTAGGCTTACCCAATCATGGAAATAAACATCTGAGTTTTTGTATTCTAGACCAAAGCTACAGAACCTCCTTAGCATATCTTCTAGGGTCTGTATCATCCTTTCAGCTAATCCGTCAGTTTGGGGATGGTATGCTGTAGAAAATGCTAGAGTAGTACCCAGTATATCATGTAGATTCCTCCAAAACTCAGAGGTGAATTTGGGGTCTCTGTCACTGATTATAATCTTGGGTATACCCACATCAGCTATGATCCTATTCCAGAATAGTAAAGCTACATCCATAGCACTATCTTCTTTGTGTTTATGTAAGAATCTTGCCTTTTTGGAATATCTGTCAACTATAACTAGGATAGAGTTATATGAATGAGTACCTCCAGGGGGGAGGCCGGTGACAAAATCCATGTTGATGATTTCCCATCTGGTTGTAGGTTCAGATATCTTCTGTAAGAGTCCAAACCTTTTTCCAGTAGTTTTATTAGATTTCTGGCAGGTTTCACAGCTATTAGTATATTCAGTTTTTATTTCTTTACAGTCTATCCACCAAGAAGTTTGTTTTACTTTTTATAAAGTTCTCTCTGTGGATAGATGCCCTGATGAACAGTTGTCATGGCATTCCTGGAGTATATGTTGTATATGTTCTTTGTTGCTTAGTACTAATACGCTGGAATGTTGGTGTCTATAGTAAAGAGATTTATGCACTATAGTTATCTGTCCTCTACACTTTTGTATAGCAATTTGCCACCTGAGCGTATTTCTGCTGGGAGTTTTCATGTTCATAAGAGTTCTTACGGCATTGCAGTCCGTGATTACTTGAAAAGTGGTGCCTTTTAAGTAATAGTGTAGCTTCTCTAAAGCCCATACTAGTGCCAAACATTCCAACTGACTGGCCCCATATCTCTTCTCTGTATCTTTGATCTTTCTAGATATTAAGAGTACATGTTTTTCTACTTGTTTGTCTTCTTCTATCCTTTCCTGATGTAAAGCAGCTCCTAGCCCTTCCATGCAAGCATAATGTACAGTTTGAACGGCTTGGAGTAATCTGGTTGGATAAGTAGAGGAGTAGAGGTCATAGCTATTTTTAATTCCTCATAGTTTTTTAGTCTCTCATGAGTCATTTCAAATAGGGTGTTGTTGTTGCATACTTCATACAGACTTTTAGTTAGCATAGCAAACTTTGGTATGTATTGTCTGTAATAACTGGAAAAACTAATGAAAGACAGTAATTCTGTCTTGTTTTGAGGCATAGGTCTATTCATGACAGCAGCTATCTTATTTTGATCAGCAGCTAGAGTTAGACCAGAGACTATATGTCCTAAGGCTTTCAATTCTCCGTAGCCAAAGTTGCATTTCTTCATGGACACCTTTAATCCTGCTCTGGAGATTGTCTGGAGTACTAATCTTACTTGGTTAATATGAGTATCCCATTCATCAGAGTATATGATAAAATCATCTATATATACCATCATCCATCCTTGTCTGATGTAAGTACCTAGAACTGTATCCATTGTTCTCTGGAAGTGTGATGGAGCATTCTTTATACCAAAGGGCATCCTAAGATATTCATATATTCCCAAATGACAGATTATTCTCATAAAATTCCTGCTTTCAGGGCTTATTGGTATCTTGTGGAAGCCTTTAAGCATATCCATAGTAGTGATGTACTTAGCCTTGGACAAGTTATGCAGAGCATGATCAATCTGTGGTATAGGATAATAATCTGCTTGAGTGTTATTGTTGAGCATTCTGAAGTCTCCCACCATTCTTGACTTGTCATTATGCCAAGCTATGATTACAGGTGTGGTCACATCTACCTGTTCATTATGCCCTACTTCCCTTAATACTTGCAAGTTTATCAGTTCTTGGATATCTTCCTCAAGAGCTTTTCTAGACTTAGGACTAGAAGGATAGGCTGGCCTTCTTAAGTTAGGAGGATAAGGAGGCTTAATGGTCAATGTCAATACCATATCATTTCCTTTAATATCACCAATGGGATGATCTTTAGTACAAAAAGCATTCTGGTTCTCAAAGCAATTTATCTTTCTTCTGGTCCTCAGAAATTTTCATATTCAGAGCAGCTTGAGAGAAATATTCTTGGTCAAAGTCTTCTAAATCCGTTTGATAAGTAGAGGAGGGGAAGTTAGACTGAATGGTGCATATCTTAAACTTCTTATCCCAATTACCTCCTACTGTGAAGTATCTTCCTCTACTCTGGAACTGGTCTATACCACATAGATATAAGGCATCATTACCCAGTATCAGATAGTCACATAGACCGTTGAGCAATACTACAAATTCCACTTGTATCCTCAAAGATCCTTTAGTATGAGGTATTATTATAGGAGCAGTCCATACTCCAAAAACATTCATGGTAGAGTTTCAAGAGCTGAACCTGGCTTTTGGGACAGGCAGAAGGTGTTCTTTCCAATTGGGGTCCCATTTGTTTAAGAATTCAGCACAGACACATGAGCAAAAAGCTCCACTATCCAGTAATAACCTTATAGGTCTGTTTTTATACAATCCTGTTGCATAAAAAGTTTGACCAGTGGTATAACTTTTCCCACTCAGAGGTTTAACTGTTAATGGTTTTACATTCGTAATATGTCTAGGAATTATGGTAGGATCCCATTGTTGGGGCAAGCTAGAATCCCCATGGATGTTATTGATTTCTGAAGAAGTGCCTATATCTCCTTCTATAACATTAACAGGGTTGGTCAGGATCAATTCACATTCAGAAATTGATCCTTCAGTATCAGCTTTATCTTCATAGTTCTGATTCCCTTCAACCTCCTGCTCTCCTTCCAAGACTGCTTTCTTTCTTTTTGGTAATGGGCAGTCTTGTCTCATATGCCCATTCTTGTTAGAATTCCAAAAAGTTGCAGGAATCCTCTCTTTATCCCTATTCTCATTAGGTTTCTTATTATCAGAGGCATTCATCAGAGGTGGTTGTTCTCTAGTTTTTTTAATGTTGTAGTTCTCTTTGGGTCTAGAAGGGGCTTTCTTGTCTAACCCATTAATTTCTATTACTTCTTCTAGCACATTGATTAGAGTTGGAAAGTCAGCATCCATACTCATCCTACATCTTACACTATGGTTAAGATTGCCAGGACACAGGTTGAGGAGTCTTTCATTTACTTCCTCTTTATCAGCATCTGGATAGAAGCAATCAAATTTTTTCTTCTGTTCCATGCACCATTTGTGAGGTTTATCCTTGGAGGGGACAAATGAGCAATTTTCAAAATTTTTCATCATTTTCTTTTCCACATTCTAGAACCAAATTGTTCTTTAATCAGAATTTTCCAAGAATTCCATGGTAAGGATACTACTTCTTCTCTTTTAATGATAAGCCAGTCCAATGCTACTTCTTCAAACAGTCTGGGCAGCCTGACTACAGCTATAGCTTCTGGTAGGTCATAAGAGTTAATAGTGTAGTCAATAAATTTAATAAAATTTATATAATTGTATATTCCTTCACTGGAGAACTTGGGCCATTCAGAAATAGGGGGGTAACAGTTTGAGAGCTTGCTCCATCTCAGGAATAGGATTAGGCCCAAAGGTGTCACTCCTATGTGGTTTGTCTGGGAGGTTTTGGTTCCTCTGTAGTACTCCCCAAGTGGTTGGTCAGACGGACTTTCAAGTCTCTAAGATCATTTTTGATCAGATTAAGTTGCAGGTACACTTTTTTATAAAGCATATCAAATTTTGCACTAAGGGATAGAATAGAGTTGTTAGTGGTGATTGCCAATTCTTCTTTTAAGGGGTGGAAAGACATAATGAAATCTTCTTGGATTCCTGATAACATATTCTCAATTGTTTGAGTCTGTTTGATCCTAACTTGATTAATTGTCTCTAATAACTGTTCTGTGTGTTCTTTAATTTCTTCCATTCCTACCATCTTTGTTTGGTTATCAAATAATTTGGCTACCACTGAGGTTCATTTCTCCATTTGGGTATAAACCCTGTCCAAACTTTCACAAAAAATTTTGAAATTATGACGCATATCATTAGAAAAGAAAGTAATTACATCAGAGGTTTGTTTAGGCTCAGAATTAGAGGCTAATTTTTGTAAACCTTTTTCCACTTTTGAGCTAGGGATATTATCTGGTCCCAGTCTTTCTTTCCCTTTGGCTTGGGATGGGAAGAGGATCTCTTCTTTCCTGATCCTTTGCCTTTCATTTGGGCTAATTGATCCCAAGGATTCCACTTTTCTACGTAGGATTCTACCTCTTTCCTTGGAATGATTTTCTGAAGAGCTATCTGGGTGGCTTTTGCCTGGGAGATTATCTTTTTCATAGATACCATGTCCTCCTTGGCTTGGGCTTCTTTGAATTCTTCCCAATATTTCACGTGCTCTTTGACTAAGTCTTTGATCCTGACTTCCTTGGCCAGATTCTGCTGGGGTGGCTGCAGGGAATTTTTTTGTAAAGGAGGGTGGCTTGATTGTGCTACCTTCTCCAGCTCTAGGTTGGGAGAGGGCAGAAGTGATTGGTGCTGCTCCTTGTCCATCAACATTTGATTCACAGGTTCTAGTCCCTTCATGGTTGTCCTTATTGGTGGTCTCACGGTTACTGAGAGCTGTTTGCAAAGATCCATAGGAGGGAATTCTTTGTGAGGCTCTTGTGTTACCTCTATTCATTTTTAGAATAATATTTTTATAATTATTTTCAAGATAAAATCTCTAAAAATAAGTTTTATTCAAAACTCACTTAAATTGATGTTCAAAGGTACCAAGACCTTATTGGGGTTAAATTGATCCTTAGTAGGTAATCCTACGGGGTCTTGGTGTGTTCCAATGAGGTCTTCACCTGCCCAATAGATATTTTCAGGGCGTCCAGAGATTTCTGGTATTTCCTGATCCAATAGATCTACTTCAGTGGCGGTGGTTTCTGGTACGGGAGGGTTCACTGATAAAAATTGTATTTTATTGGTTAATAAAATATATCAATATTATTTTTTTTAAAAAAATAATCTGGTAATAAAAGTTGTATACTTACTTTTATATTTCAAAAAGTAATTTATACAGTATTTTTTCCAAGCTTTATGTTTCCTTAATAGGACCTGAAAGTTGATGCTCCTTTCAAGATCTTCTTGTTCAAGGAGTTTATCTAAGTGTTTACGTGCAGAAGAGATATTAAGTTGCTCAGCTTGAGTTAAAGCTTTCCAACCAGTAGGTTTGTAATTTTTAATATATTCTTCTTTTCTTATCTTTAGAAGATTCAAATAATAGATTATTAATTCTGCATTGGTTTTTAAATCCACCGCAGAAGAATTTAATGATAAATCATGGTTATAAAGTCAGATAAATTTATCTTTGATTTATTTTTTTGTGAAATGTCTGGTCCAAGGTATTAAATATAATAAAATGGAATATTTCCCGGCCAGACCCCCAATTTTCAGCCTCCTGGATTCCAAGACCCTTGCTATCCTTTAGCTACTAGAGTTGATAGAATAAATAATAATTATATTATTTAATAAATGCAGCAAAAATCTGTAATATATTTGTATTAAGCTTATTGCAAGGTTAAGTGGTTTGGTTATGGTTTATTGTTTTAAATAAATATGAATAAATTGAATATTAAATATTTTTGTAGAGGGGCCACAATTTTATTTGGGATCTTTAACACCTCTCTTCAGGTATTTCAGTATGAAAACACGTAGTCCTGGTTATTTTGGGCTCTTTAGTTCAAAGGATATTTTACCCAAAGATAATATGCATATAAAATACACGATGGAGTGGCAGGGCCTTGTAACCAAGCTTCCACGACAGAGAAAGGATAATAAAACTCACTGGTATATCATTAAATCCTTTGGGTATCTGTTTGAGACGTGCACTGATGGGTTAAACCTGTATAATGGTGTTATAAGGTTGTTCAGCAGTTTTAATTAATAAAAAAGAGGTTGAGGACGGATATTATTGATCAGACTTAGCCATAAATAACTTACGTATCTCTTATAAGTACTTGATTACCTTGGCATGGTGTCTGGATATAACTATAACTGGGTCTCTGCCCATCAATATCCTCAAAAGAGCTCTTTATTTATAGCTTTTGGAGACCCAATACTATCCTTCTGAGGGGTACAGGGGCTCAAAGGGACGGGCACTAAAGCTAGCAGGGTAACCAGTGGTAGCCTGTCACGTGTTGTTGGTGCTTTAGCACGGGTAGCATCTAATTCCTCAGGGTATGGGAATTATTCTACTTTATAATAGATATTAGGAAGTGTGAAAAACACTATCTTGGCCCATTTATGTATTATTTAATTAATTATCCTTAGTAAATGTTCCCAGTAATTTAATAATTATTTAAATAGACATTTCTATGGAAATCCTGATGTCAGGTGAGTTCTAATTATGTTTTAAATAACTGGAGTAAAGTAATGATATTGATTTTACTCCTTATTATCGAGTTCCAGTTGATTTACTAAAATAATTACTTAATAATATAAGTCATGGGAATTCATGTAATATTTTTACATCATTAGTTTTCTTAGCATGTCACAAAAATATTGTTGTCTAGAAATTCTATTAAACGTATATCAAAGTTTTTTAATATTTTTTTAGAAGTTGTCATTGTCTTATTTTCGACATTCTTGGTACTTTGAATTATATTAAATAAAAAATACGTATAAGGATTATTTATGTATTTTTATATAATAATATGTACTTTTAGACTATCTACTATCCAAGGGAACATTTATTACATATTTAGAATGTTCCTGTGTGAATTGTAGCATGTTTACCTGGTGTCTAAGCTTCTCAGGCCGCCTGTCACTCTGTCAACCCGTAGTCCCGTGGCTGCCTACTTGTCAGAGGCCCGGGGCTGCATACACAACCTTGATGGAGTGACAGGGCTGTATCTCAGCCGCGCGCAGGTGCATTGGCTGCCGCGGCTGCATGCGGGAATTGTGAGAAAACACATTTCCGTCCGTAACTCCTAAAATATACACAACACCTCAATTCTGACTGAATTTTAGTTCTGAAACCCATACGTGACAATAAATTTGAAATACTTAATTGACCAAAAGCTCAACAGTGGAGCCGGGGTATTTTGGTCTTTCTTTCCTTAATTATATAAAAATATAAGGAGTTGGATTTCAAGGATGGGTTCAGTGAGTGACCCTACCTAATTTTGGTGGGAAAATCCATTTCTGTAATAATATTTATGGTTTTCATACTCCTTCTTAGGTTAATTATATTATTATTTTGTTTATGTAATTTTTTTTACTTTTGCAGCTTGCTTTGCAATAGTGGCAACTGACATTTGGTGTTATTCACTGAGTTGAATGGGTAGTTTCCAAATGCACCATGTGCATGGGCATGGTTCCAATTTTTAATGATGATTCCCATAAACAACTGGTTCCAATGCAATTCCCAAGGCTCCCATCAATTGAAACCACAGCAAGGAGAGATGATTTGTGCAAGATCTTCAAGAAAAACCTCTCTTTCCAGGGTTTATCTTCCATGTAGTAGACATGAAGACTTGGATGGGACTAGAGAGGTAGTGGAGTGAATATTTTGATGAATGCAAGATGATGGAAGTGATTGAACCTGGGATTATTGTAGGGAATTGCAGATTTTTTTCCAATGAGTATCCGTGGACTTGGTGATATTCATCACAACTCTACAGTAGGATAAGAGACAATGAGAGAAGTGGGAGTTGGAGCCAGAGAGACTGCTGGAAATGGCTTGATTGAAGAGTCTGGGGTTTTTTGATGGGGCTCCATTCAAGAGGTATTGTACCATGATGGGTTGTTTGTTTTTGACACTGAATGATTATCAAAAGTAGGAGAGCAGGGTCAGCATTGAATGATTTCAAAGCACAGGGGGATGATGAGTTGAATTTTAAAAAATGTGGAATTTTGCCAATGGAAAGCCACCATTGCGGCAAGCTCATGGTCAGAAACCATTGGCTCAAGCTAATTGTTGGTAAACATTGGGGAAAAATAATGGTTGGCAACCATTGTGGCAAGCTAATGGGTGGTGACGATTGGGGCAAGCTAATAGTTGGCAAACATTGGGGCAAGCTAATGGTTGGCAACCATTGGGGCAAGATAATGGTTGGCAACCATTGGGGCAAGCTAATGGTTTGCAACCATTTGGGCAAGCCAATGGTCAGTGACCATTGTGACAAGCTCATGGTTGGCAACCATTGGGGGGAAGCTAATGGTTTGAAACCATTGGGGCCAGCTCAGGGTAGGAAATCACTGGGGAAAGCTAATGGTCAGCAACCATTGGGGCAAGTTAATGGTCAGGGACCATTTGGGCAAGCTTATGGTCACCAACCATTGGGGCAAGCTCAGCCTAAGCTAATGGAAAATAAACATGAGACTAAGGTAATGGATGGTGATCATTGATAGTGAGGCACTCCTCAATGCATATATGCATAACAGGTAGTGTATAAGATGTGGGTGGGTAGTTCACCCAGCACCCAATTGATGAATCCCTTGGTCATTTGATGAATCCATCCATCCATCCACCCATCCATCCATCAATCCATCCTTCCATCCATCCATCCATCCACTAACCCATCCATCCATCCATCCATCCATCCATCAATTAATATGAAGAAAGCAAAATGGAAGATATGCCAATTTCTGGAATTCAAATGTGGCAAGGGCACATATGAAGATGAAGATAGAAACAAAAAGATAGGAATGGTTTTTTCTTCCTCTGCCTTAAAGAAACATCAGGCGGCTATAAGCAGACTCAATCAGGCCCTTCAAGTCACAACAGATATATTTCCATTACAAGGGAGCAGTTATTTAAGTGGAGAGGAGGGATTGGAAAATATTTAACACTGTACATTCATGTGCTGATCTTCTGATTTTTCTGCTATAAGAATTTTCAGGCTTCCAAAAATTCAGCAAGGAATGAAATCAAATAGAAGATTCAGATTTCACTTCACTGGCGAGGGCCCTGGTTCAATACTCAAGACCTTAAGTATAACTCTTTTCATCTAGTCCCAAGGAACAGTCTGCTTCTGCTTCTCCAAGCTGCAAAACTGAGCCTTTTTTGTCAACTTAGTGACTCAGAAATCACAGATTTCTTGAAGACAGAGTTGGAGAAGATTAAGAATCTGGAGAGGCAATTCAATTTTGATTCAAATAACATCATGAACGCAATAACTCAAAGCAAATTCACTCTAATTCAAAGGCTAGGTTTTGAGCCCAACCTTAAAACAAGGATAAGCTGTCCAGAATTCTTCAAGCTGTATAAAATCCCAGGCAAATCCAACAAGCAAGCATCAATTGTGAAGAAATGTACTTCCAAGTTGTATTCCACTAGCAAAATCTTTGTGTGCCAAACTGTTAATGAGCAGGGCATTTACTGTGATACAGAATTGCTGCTGAAGACCAGTGGGAAACATAACAAACCAATCAAACCAGCTCAAAAATTTCATTATCAAAGCCTGAAGGCCTGGCTTGATAGGAAATTATGGTTTTCAAAGTTTGAAAGGCTCATTGAAAGCAATCTTCATCATGAAAACCTCAATTCAAATGTGATGAGCAATGTTTGGGATGGCTCACTTTGGCGCAACTTTGTTTGAGGCGCAGAAAATAAGAGGAAATTTACCCAAAAACCAGGGCACCTTGTCTTCAGTCTCTATGTGGATTGGTTCAACCCATTTGGAAATAAGGTTGGGCACAAATCAATCTCAGTGGGAGAAGTGATCTTGATCTTTCTCAAAATTCCACTAGCAGAAATTTACAAGATAGAGAATGTTTCCCTTTTTGGTATTATCCCTGGGCCCAAGGAACCCAAAGTGGAAGAAATCAACCACATTCTAGATCCATTGGTTGATGAAATCAAACAACTCTGGGAAGGAGTATGGTTTTCTGAAACCAGACAGTTTCCTCAAGGTAGGGAGATATTTTTTGCACTGTTCCCATTGATTGTGGATTTGCCAGCTATGCGCAAGGTGGCAGGATTCCCTGGTCATTCTTCAACCACGTTCTGCTCATATTGTCAAATTACAAAGTTCAAGATCAATGATCCAAATTTCAAGGAGTTACAGCCAAGGAGAAATGCCAAGCAAATGAAGAATGCCAATAATTGGGAGGAATGTCAGACATCATGGGAGCAAGATCAAATTACAAAGGAGAAGGGGGTCAGTGAAAGCTGTTTGAACAGGCTTCCATATTGGCGCCCAATAGAATATTCAGTAATATAGCTCATGCACAGGTAGATTTTGGGAAATCTCAAGGATCATAGCATGAGTTATCTTAAAGTTTCTCTAGCAGGAGAAGAATTGGGGAAGGAAAAAATCCAAGAGAAGAACAGAGGAGAGAAAACTGGATCAATGGTTAATGTGGAAATTGTAATTGGAAAGGGGAAGAGAAGGAAGTCTCCTGAAGATCAATCAGAGGAGGGTGATCACCAACAGATAAGTCCCAAGAGACAGCATAATGTCAGAAATCTGAGAGCACTTACACAAATAATGGAAGAAAGCTCAACAATTCATTGTAGATGATATTAATTGAGATCTTCACAGGCTGGGAAATCATCATCAGCATCACAGCAAAGCAAGAAATCTAAACCATCTTCTGAATATAGTAGCAGTCACTTGTATTCTTTAAGAAGTGGAATTATTGGGAGCTTGGAAAGTTCAAAAAGTATAGCCAGTCAAGGAAGCCAAAAAAGTACTCTGAAGCTGATGGGGGGTGAGTGAAGCAGTCCAGTGAACAAGGATTATGACAGAGGGAAAGCAGCTCAAGTGGAATCAACCATCCAAGGGCCTCAATTAATGCTTCAATATTTGAGGCGCATCCAACAGTTCATTGAGGACACAAAGGTGCCATCATGGATGACAAGTGTACCAAAGAATGTTGGATTTCATGGTGCAGGATCCCTCAAGGAAGCAGAGTGGCTGACACTCTACATGGCTTGCTATCCCCTTGCTATGATTCCTTTGTGGAGTGGTAAGCTTAGACCCGGTATTGATCACATTGGCTCAATAAAAATCTTGAAGGACTCAATGGTTCTTCTCATTTACATAACCAACATGTTAATGAAGAATCATATTTCAAACCAAGATATCATGGAGGTTGAACAACTAATGCTTGAATACTTTCAAACACTAAGGACTGGATGGCCACAAGAAAGGATTAAATCCAATGTGAACATTACGCAGCATTACCCAGAAGTGATCAAATGTTTTGGTCCACCAATGGCCATGGCAGCCTGGGCCCATGAAAGGTTGAATGGTATCTTGGGAACGATACCAAAGAACAATTGCACAGGTGAGCTGACTAAGAATCATGCTGTACACCTTCCTTCTTACTGGTAAAACAAAGCAAATAATAAATGAATTTATTACTTACAGGTGATATACATGGTACAATCATGAAGAAATTTATATCAAGGAGTCAATATTCATTTTTATTGATCAAGTCCAAGGTAATTAACAAGAGACAAGAAAACAAAAATCCCCACTTCAGCCTCACCCCATTAGACCCAGAAATCCATTGCTTATGAATAAAAGAGGTTGCAAGATTGGGTCTGCAAGAGGATGTGTCTCTTGATTACAATGTGCACAAAATCAACAGTACCTTGATAAATCATACACAATTTACAGTGCAATGGCTGGATCAAGGGAAAAATCATTACAATTACTATGTGGAGATCATGCGGAATGAACTCTGTTCATTTGGTCAAATCACCAAGCTCTTTGTGCAATCAGAAGGTGGGGATGTTTGTTTTTTGATTCAGTTATTCCAAGATTTCCATTCAGAAGGCACCAAAGATCCATAAACAGCCCACCCTAACTTAAATGTGCAAGTGGTCTCAACAGATCTAGGGGAGATTGTGGTGGTGAGGGGAAAGGAGATAGAGGGGCATGTGGCCATTTTGGACAATTTTTTGGGGATTTTTGGCTATCCAGGAAAGAAAATGACTTTGGTTTCCCTGGCATGAGTAGTGAGTATTCCTTTTAGCTGATATGAGGACAAGGTCAAAACTGATTGTGGAATGTGCAGGTATGGATTTCAAAATGAAATTGCCCATGGTGTTTGGCCTATGGGAGACCTGAAACCTTAGCAAGTATCAACAAGAATCATTTGAGGAAACATGGACAAGTGGATCCCAAATTCAAACCATATTAAACTTTGTTTGGAAATGAACGGGGACTAAGAGATGATGAAATGGAGATGAGATTTGATTTTGGTAGACATAATATTTGTAACAAAAGAATCTTGGATATTAAAATTTCCATCATGCATTTTAGTAGTTTCCAATGAATTAGAAAGACAAATCTTCAGTTTTCAAATTTTTACAATTGAGGAATGATGAAGGAGGAGGGTAGGAATATAAATAAGAAATCCTCTTGTCTCACAATGATCATCATCCTTTATCTGTTCTTTACCCCATACCAATCACCTTGTCTATCCATCAAGTTATCTGTTCAAACTCTCTCACAGTTAAACAATACTATCTCACACACTCACCATCTATCTCTATAACAATATTGGTTTTTCAAGGTTTGAAGTATCCCAACATCAACCCTCTCAAAAATCAATTCAGGACCGGCATTGGCTCCGCAACTTAACCATAAGTTACATTGGGCTCAGTGGGCTGGGTAAATGGAATTGAGGGTGGGGCTTTGCTGTGTGCAGTTGATGTAGACATAGTGAAGAAGTCTTGTGGTGATGCTATGGATGGATGGATGGATGGATGGATGGATGGATGGATGGACGGATGGATGGATGGATTGATCAAATGATGGAGGGATGGATGGATGGAGGGAGGGATTGATTCATCAACCGGGTGCACTATCCACCCACATCTTATACACTAACTTGTATGCATTTATGAATTGAGGAGTGACTTACTCTCAATGGCCGCCATCCATTACCTTAGCCTCATGGTTCCTGTTCATTAGCTGAGGCTGAGCTTGGCCGTATGTTCAATCTCCATTAGCTCATGCCTATTGTTGCCAACCATTAGATTTTCCCAATGTTTTCCAACCATTAGCTTGCCCCAATGGTTGCAAACCATTAGCTTGCGCCAACAGTCATCAACCATTAGCTTGCGCCAATGTTGGCCAACCATTAACTTTCCCCAATGGTTGCCAACCATTATGTTTCCCCAATGGTTGCCAACCATTATCTTGCCCCAATGGTTGCCAACCATTAGCTTTCCCCAATGGTTGCCAACCATTAGCTTTCCCCAATGGTTGCCAACCATTAGCTTTCCCCAATTGTTGCCAACCATTAGCTTGACCCAATGGTCCCCAACCATTAGCTCTCCCCAATGCTTGTAAACCATTAGCTTGCCCCAATGGTTTCCAACCATGGGCAAGCTTGAAAGTTGTGTGTCACCAAGATGCCTTCACCTTACAGTTTCAATTGCAATTCTGTGAAAGAAGCTTTAGAACACAACATGCATAATATCTATGCCAACCCCCCCAGGAGGTTCCCTAAATGAAGCTTCAAAACAGGTGTCTCTTGAGCTATTCCCACACCCTTGCACAAGCCAAAAAAAAAAGCAGTTGAGCCCTTGTGGGCACAACTGCATGGCTTTTCCTGGTTGCTCAGCGAGAAAATGCGCATGCCTTACAGCCAAAACTGGGTGGGCCCATTTGGAGCTGTAATCTGGAGGGCAAGCAGTAAACTGTGAGCCAAGTGGAGCTGGACCTTGGCCACCGGATTGCACAACCTCATTATGTCCTATGCACCATGATGCTTTCAGGAGTTGTACGCTGGCGGCTGGAAGACTCAAAACGGCGCAGGGCGTTGGCAGTTCTGTGGAGGGGATAGGTGCTTTTTTAGGCTGCCCTCCTGAGTGTTACAAAAATATTTAAATGTAACCAAGATCAAAGTCCACAACATGGTAAACAGGGAACCAAAAGTAAGAGGATAAAGATGGCAGCGTTTGGTAGCTGGGAGACAACACTATCTGAGGCAAGATGATGTCGGAGAACACTTGAATAGAAGGAGTCAAGAATTGTTCAGAGTTCAACAAGACAAAGCTAATTGTTTGAAGAAGCTCTAGAAGCAAAAAAATAACTGATTCAAACAAGAATAACCCAACACTTCTCAAGGGACTCAAGAGTAGCGTGGCGGAATTCAAATTCAAAAGAAGGGAAGGGAGGTTTAACACTCCAGGTTTTAAGCTTAATAAAACCTCTTCAGTCAAACGTGACTGGTTCCAGAAAGATAATCAAAGGGTGATTGGGACCAGTATTGTTGGATGAAGGGGTCAGGAGTGGGGTAACACACTCAAGAATTTGATTAGACAAATTCTTCTTCAACCAGCAAAGCTATTGGTTGGTGATAAGGATCAAGGATCAAGGGTTTGAGTATGGAGGCTCAAGGATCAAGGGGTATTCATAGATATCTGATGTGATGATAGGATTATGCTGATTCCATCCTGGATCATTCAATGCTCCCCCCGTTCCAAAAGGCAGGAGAGAGCCCCTCCTTATATGGGAAGGAGGCCCTGTTAGACTATGTACAATGGATTCTACAAATAGAGCGGAAAAAGAAAGAAAATCAGGTGATCACTCGCTTCCGTCCGTGGATGGGCGCGCGCAACAATACCCAAATCACCCACCCCTTGTCTGAAGGCGGACGGGGTAGGAAAGGAAAATGAACCAGACCGCCGCGGATGTCCCCGGGCGGTATTTGACACTCTCCACCCCTTGGCCAAAGGCGGAAGAGGGTGGGAGAGTCCCAGGAAAGGGTGATGGATGAATTTTGTGAGAGCACGGATGGGCGGATAGGAGATTGGCTTGAGGCAATTGAGTAATTCCTGAAAGGCTTGAGATTGGCAACGGATAGATTGAGTGAGGTGGGAGATTGAAGGATCCGAGGATTGGACAAGCGCTTGGAGGTGCAGTTGGGATGGTTTTGGTAAGTAATGGATGAGCGCCCCGTGACAATAACAATGAGGATGAGCAACGCGCAAGGGGCAAGGATAAAGATGAGCAACGCGGCACCCGCGAGGACAAGGATGAGGACGCGGGACGGGCAAGGATAAGGATGAGGACGTGGGACCCATGATGATGATGAGCAACGCGCGACGGGCGACAATAAGGATGAGGATGGGGGATGGGCAAGGATAAGGATGAGGACGCGGGACGGGCAATGATGATGAGCAACGCGGCACGCGCAATGATGATGAGCGACGCGGGACGCGCAATGATGATGAGCGACGTGGGACGCGCAAGGATAAGGATGAGGACGCGGGACGGGCAATGATAAATTTTTTTTTCCAAGGTGTCCCAAATGGTGCACCACATCTCTCCCCAACTTACAGACTTTCCCTAGTCTGCATCATAATTTTGAAAACATGAAAAAGAAAATAATTGGCCGTTTCTTGGTCCTCTAAGTAAAAAAATTTTGAAACCCATCTTGATCCATCTCAAAGAGCCTAAATGCGGAGAACATAAAAGAAAAGGCGTCCCAGGTGCTCACATATGTGGCATAAAGTAGAGTTTTTACAACAAAACGCAGCAGAAGACCACGGTGGTGCACAATTGGGAGGACTTACTTTGAACCCAAATTGCCCCCGCAACAATAAAATCTCTTAACTTGATCAGCATAGAACCTTCTAGCCAACTGAGTATCATCCAGTTCTTCAAAAATATAAGATCCACCTCTAACTTGACAAACCACTCTATAAGGACCATTCCAATGATTTGAAAAAAGGTTTCCCCCCTGAGTCTCTAAAGATTGATTATAAGCCAATACCAGATCACAAGGGTTTAAAGGATCCCTGATTTGATTTAGATGTTTATCTTCCCAATATTGAACTTATTTTGCTCTTGATTCCATCATCTTCTGATAAGCTTTGTTACAAATATCTTCACTCCGCTCCAGTTGCTTTGATCTGGCAACTAATAGGTCAGTAGTTGAGGAAACTTTTTCCCAAGAGATGCCCAAGAAAGACTCCATTTCAAGATCAAGAGGAAGAACAGCCCTCTGACCAAAAATGATTTCATAAGGAGAGTAGCCAGTGGTTCGCTTGGTGGAAATTTGATCAGAGAAGAGGACCAAGGGAAGAAAATTCCAACAATTCTTGCCACTTTCACCAGCCAGTTTAACCAGAGCAGCCTTCAAGGTAGCATGGCCTCTTTCCACAATGCCTTGTCCTTCAGGATAATAGGGAGTAGTAACTCTATGTTGCCCAGGGAGAAATTGGATCATTTCAGCCATTTTCCCACCGAATTCCAAGCCACCATCAGTAGAATAAGATTGAGCCAAACCGTAACGCATTGTCCAATTCTCATGAAGGAAAGCTGCCACAGATTCAGAAATAAGGTTCTTAAGGAATTTGGCTTCAAACCATCCAGAAAAATCATCTCTAGCCACAATAAGGTACTTAGCACCACCTGCCTTGATATGAACCACATCCATAGCAACCCTTCCAAAGACAGTGGACTCCCCAGTAGGATAGCAAATTTCAGCTGGACACCTAATATCTCGTTTTTGACAAACTTCACAACTCTTGCACCATTGAGAGACAGATTTCTTCAGAGATGGCCACCAAAATTGTTTGGATATTTGTCCATAAGTTTTGGTTTCCCCACGATGACCAAGGCCCTCATGGAGACTTTCAAGGATCAAATCTTTCTTAGCCGGGATAGTAACCACAACAAGCGCACAAGGAGTTCCTCTTTTCATAAGCCTAGAACCTTGGAAAAAGAAACTAGAGGACTTTCTTTTAAGGGACTGAAATTCTTTGGAAGAGAGATCAGGGGGTCTTTGGAGAGTTGAAAGGTACTGCTCTAACTTAAGCCAGAAACCTTGTTGGAAACCAGAGTAATCTTGGGAGGAGAAAGCAAAAACAGGGCGGACCAAAGGTTCTTCTTCATCAGAATCCATTCCAAAATCCAATTCATTGTCTCCAATAGGTCTTCTAGATAAACCATCAGGCATAGTAAAATTTTTCCCAGGCCTATGGAAAATATCAAAAGAGAAAAGCTGGATAAAAGCTACCCAGAAAGTCATTGGAGAATTTGGAAGACTGGGATCATTGATCATTTCCACAATTGATCAAGCGTCAACTTGCAATTCAAAATTTTGTCCCCAGAGTACTGTTTGGAGTTTCTTTAGCATTGTGGCCACAACACAGAGTTCCAGTTTGGGCTGAGAGTATCTAGATTACACATCCAAAAATAGTAAAGATTCATAAAGAACAGGGCGTTCCAAACCATTTTAATCCTCCTGAGTAAGCACAGCCCCAACAGATTGATAACTACATTCAACAGCCAATTTTATCTTGCCAGCTCCAGGCCCATAAGAGATCTTTTTCAAAACTATGTCATTTCCAACAATAGTCTTGAGCAACTGAAATGATTTTTTGCAATCTTGGGTTCAAATCCATTCAGCTTCATTTCTTGTTAGACGACGCAAGGGTGCACATATTTTGGATAGAGAGGGAATGAAGATCCTGACATAATTTAAAACACCTAGGAAACCTCTAACTTCAGTTGGATTTATTGGAGTAGGCCAGGAGATGATTTTGTTGACTTTAGAGGGTGCCATCCTTCTTCCTCCCTTGCACACTATATGACCAATGATTTCCAAGGCAGGGAAACAGGCAGCAAGTTTTGATCCAGAGACAGTAAGGCCAGATTCCTCAATTTGAAACAAAATCCTTTCCAAGATAGTAGCATACTCCCAGATAAATTGTTGAATTCCCAAGTGCCAAGGTAAGAGCTCATTATCATAGTCAGAAACTGGACCTTTAATTCCACCATCATCAATAAAGATACCCACATGATCTGGGATTTTGCCTTGGAGAATCCACATCATCTGAGCCTGATAGACTGCAACCGAGTTGGTGGCACCTTGAGGCAATTGAGTCAGTTGAAATTGACCAAGAGGAGTATCAAAAGTAGTGAGCGGCCAAGAAATAGGATGCAAAGATTGTTTTTTGTAACCCCCCATGATGTCTCCTAGACCATAACAGGCTCTCCCAGAGAAGGATTCAACAAATCCTTCAGTGGCAGGCGGAACACCATAGTCTTTGATAGTAACTTTATTGAGAGGTTGGAGATCATGAACTACTCTAAGTTTACCATTACTCTTAAGAACACAGAAAACAGGGCTAGACTAACTGGAGGTTGACTGCTCATATAGACCGGTACAGACTTGTTTGCAGACCAACTTGATGAAATTGTTGACTTTTGCAGCAGGAATAGGGATCTTTTTCTTTTGCCAAGGATTGTTTTCAACTACAGGGATGATATAAGGGAGACTGTAGGATTCTTTCAAGAGACCTCTCTCTTCTTTCATCAGGTAAAAGCCATCCATCTGGACCGAAGTTGACCACCTTCAATCATTCTTCAGTGACACAACCACAAGGTACAAAGGGGCCAATAAGGGAGTGAGATAGACCACAATAAGGATCACAAGATAGAGGAGGACGCATGGGAGAAGGATTGAGATTGAGAGGCATGGGTTGGTTGACAAGCTGGACCTTTTTTGCAACTTGCTTATATTTAGTGGCAAAAGAGAGAAGTTCTTGTTTCCTCCACGCATTCACCAGCAACACCTGAGTACAACAATTGAGACCAGATTCCAACATTCTCCAAGTTCAATTTTCCATAAAATTTTCAAAGGGTGTCTTTTCCATAAAAGAGGATCCAAAAAATAACGCTATGCTCACATGTGTGGCACAAGGTAGAGTTTTGAAAACTATGGTAGAAGAATTCCCTGATGGTGCACAAATGGGAGAACTTACTTTTACCCCCAAGTGCCTCCACTGAAGCCCATACTCCTCCATACAAAAACCACTAAGAAAAGAATTGAGATCAGGATCTAGTTTATACTCATTGCAGAGAATCGAACCAGGGCTAGAGGAAGATTGTTCAGTGATAAGAGTACAAGGAAAAGAAGAAACAACAGAACTAGAGAGAAGAGAAATATTTTTGGAATTTTGTGTTTTAACATGTTTTTGATTTTGGACATTTTCAAGATCAGAAGAAAAAGAAGAAAGAGATGAAAAGGATGAAAAATATGCCTCAGAGATAAACGTTGGCCCTGTAGTTGAAGTCCGAGGCTTAGAAGAACTAAAACTATTAGTATTACCAACTATTCTCCTAAAAAATGAGAGGAGTTAGAAGAATCCTTCTGCTTCCCCTTCCAAACCGATTTAGGTGAAAAACCAGGGAAATCTCTTTCCCAATGACCAGAATCCAAAGAACAGAGAGGAACTTCAATCTTCCTACCATCAGCATCAGGAAGAAAAATTCTCTCCCCAACTTGATTGGAAAACATCAGGGTGGCTCCAAAGTCTATTAAGAAAGGACGACCCAAAATCATAGGACCTTCCAAACGAGTGATCCAAAAGTGACAGGTTCCAGCAATATTTTGACCAATTCAAACTGGAACATCCTCAGCAATACCCACCAACTCACAAGATTGATTCCCAATTCCATAAACAGCAGAATTGAAGCTGACCCTTGGACTGAGATTGAGCTTGCAGGCCCTTGCATCCAAAATTAAGTTTAGTTGGGACCCAGAATTGACAAGTAGAGAAACCGTTTTGGATGAGTCACCTAGAGAGCACGGTAAAAATCCAAGAGGAAAAGAATAAAGATTTGAATCAGAAGGAGGATCTGTTCCACCGGAGTCTTCTATCAAGGTTCCAAAGGAAACTTTCAATTTGTCAGGACCAATCTCCACAGGTCATTGAGAAACCCATTTCTTCATGCCTTCAGCCACAGATGGTGAGATGGAAAGGAGTTCAGCCACGGTTAAATCAGGGATTTTAAGATCAGAGATTTTCTTGAATACCCCTTCCACAGCCTTGGGGTGGTCTTTGGAAATTCCCCTTTTGAATTTGTCAGCTCTCTGATACCAGGAACCTTGCAGTCCTTTAGCTACAGAGAGTGATAAAAGAACTTGGAGCGATAATATTCCAAAGAATATACACTTTAAAGCTCCAATAATGGTACGGTATGAGCAAGTGCAAGGTTTATTTGGTTTGGTTATAAATATTTTAAATATGAAATATAAAGAGGGGCCACAGTATTATACTACTGGGGGTCTTTACAGACTAACAACCTCTCTTCAAGGGGCCTCCTTAGGCAGTTTAAGAACCTTGGAATTAATATGGGTGCCTTAGAAAGGACTTATTCCACTAATGGCCGGGCTTAACAGCACATGTGGCCTAGACAGGAAGGGAAACACTCACTCTGAGTACTTGACCACGAAAATCCTGGAGTAATTGGAAGGGTTTCAGAGCAGATGGGGTTGATTGCCTGACTAAACTTCAATGGTTGATTGGTTAATAAAGGTAAATAATACTACTACAGACTAAGTCATAAATCACTTGCTTATCTTCATATAAGCACTTGATTAACAATGACACCGTGTCTGATTGATAATAAATAATTCCTGATAACTGATTAACTTCTTGGAAACAGGAGGGCAAAAGAGCCTGTTTAAATATTCCTTTTTGGGTGCTTGAGGACCTCTAGAAGGGGTACTAGCCATGGGCTGAGGCTAGGGGGGCAATCAGGGCAAGATTGGCACGTCCTCAAGGTGCTGTTAGCCTGCTGGCCTTAGATCTGTCAAGGAACAGCTCCTTTTTAGCTGCAGGATCTGTTAATCAATAGATTAGTCATTTTGCTGATCCTGCACTGATCCTCAGTTTGTACAGTTAGTACTGGTCCAAAGTGAGCAGACGTAGATTTTTATTGATTCTCCATCCTCTGCTGATCCTGTATGTAATTTTTAATAATTTTTACGACCACTCCTTATGTAGTTTCGTGGTCTTTGAAGGTTCTGATCAACTTGCTTCGTGGTGAGTCTGGATCTTTTATTTAATTAATAAAAAATACTAAAAATTAGTTATTAACTAATTTCAATTGATTTTTAAGGTTTTTGAAACATAATCTATGCTCGTGTGTTAGCTTTACATATGTAGTGTGGATCCTACTATGTTGTAGCTTCTCTGAGCGGTACCTGGATGTCATAGGAGGCGCGGGGATCAGTCCATTCAAATGCGCGCGGGGACTGATCCGCTGCTCAGATGCGCGCGGGAGTTCAGCGCTGTAGGGACGCGGGGCTGCGTGCGGGAGTTGGCGTACGCGGGAGTCCAACGCTGTAGGGACGCGGAGCTGCGTGCGGGAGTTTGCGTACGCGGGAGACCAGCGCTGTAGGGACGCGGGGCTGCGTGCGGGAATTGTGACAAAACACAATTTCCCGTGTAACTCCTAAAATACACACAACACCTGGATTTCGACTGAAATTCAGGTGTGAAACCTATACATGACATATCATGTGAAATATTAAAAATGGCTAAAAGGTGCCATACTGGTGCCGTGGTCATTTACCATTCTGTATTAAATTAATTAAAAAAATATAAGGAGTACGAATTCAAGGGTGGGGTCAGTGAGTGACCCTACCTTATTTTGGGTGGGGAATCCATTTCTGCAATAATATTTATGGATTTCCTACTCCTTCATTTATTTATCTTTATTTTGTTAATATTATTATTGTTGCTGCTTTGTCAGGTTGCTCTGTGCTAAGTAGCAGGCTGACAGAATTGGACCTTGGGTTGAGTTGGAAGAGGAAGTTCAGGTGAGGATGGCACTATAACTGGATCAGTTGGTGAAGGTGATTTGGATGGCAAAGGAGCAGGATCAGAATATTCTGGGAACCTATCCATGAGGGGTTACTTTTCTACTTCCATGTTTTTTACCTCAGAAGAAGGAGGCTCCGTTGAAGATTGACTTTTGACCGGTTTTTGAAGAATTGGGGATGGAAAAGGAGGAGCTTTATGAGGTCTGGGTTCCTCATGTTGTTTCCTAGCTGGATCAGATTGATAGGTTCCAGAAAAGCTGGAAGAAGAGACAGCAGGAGGATACCAAGGTTGAAGGGTTCCACAAGCAGATTGAAAATCCAAATAGGCCAAGGATGCCTTCTTGGGAGCAGGAGGCTGGAAAGAGGCCACCACATGACAAATTGGACAAGATGAATCAAAAGGGATAAGTGCACCATTAGGAAGAAAGAAGTTACTCCCTTTCTGTTCCACCAACATTTCCTCCTTGTCCTTCTGGAGCTCAGGACAGCAACCAGTTCCATGACCTTCTCTGTGGCAATAATAGCAAACTATGGTCCACCTAGGAACAGAGTTGGAGGGTTTAGGGACAGCCAGAGAGGAGAGTTTCTGATCCATTATATTCTTGAAAGCTTGCAGGATTTTGGTGATCTCATTGATAGTTGGTGTTTCTTGGTGGATCTGAGGATTTGGTTCAGGTCTGCGATTGGCTTCCATCTTATTCATGATTTTATTAGATGCTTGAAAAGAGGGGGAAAGGACTGGTTCAGTGATTCTAGGTTTTTCAAAGGTGAGGCTGTTTGACCTTTCATCAATTTATCCACAGTATTCCTAAGAACCATGAAAGCAGGGATCTTGAACCAATTATCTCTTGTGGTGATCATGGATCCAGATTTCACCAATTCATCCTTAATTCTTTCCTGCACTCCTGGAGAGAAAGACTGAAAAAATTGCACTCAAATTTTGTCCAACGTATCAATGTGATTGTTTTGGATAAGATAGGATTGGATAGGGTCCCAAGATTTTCTGAAAGCTTGATAATCAGAGGCCAAGGAGATACAACCGTTGGAGGTCCATTGGGAGACTAGGGCATCCAGATCTTGGAGAGTGAACCTAGCTATATCAATTTTGCCCCAGTAGGCAATCATTGCCTCCTTAAGAAGTACCCAGTCATGGGATTCAAATCTATCAAATGATTCAATCACTTCCATGACTTCATCAGAGGAGATAAAGAATTGCAGTTGATAAGCCATTTCATATTTGCTGGCACCGTCCACTTCAGCAGCCATCTTGTAGGAATCCAGGAACCGTTTGACATTTTTACTGTTAAAGGATAAGTTCTTGTTCTGAGGTTTGATCTTGATCATCTTGGCCCAAAAAGAGGTAGAAGGGGTACCAATAGATTCCATTTTGACAAAAATATTTCCTAAGGGATCCAAAGAACAGATTTCCAAAGTGGCTCACAAGTGTGGCAAGGTAGGGTTTTCAAAAGACAACTAGGATCAAACCCCTTGATGGTGCACAATTGGGAGGACTTACTTCTGGAACAAGTTGCCTCCAAGGATCAGATCTAGATGATAACAGAAAAAAGAGAAAAACAGAAGAAGAGAAAAAGATTGGGTTTCCAAGTTGATTCCACAAATTTTGGGACTGTAAATCCCAAGATTGCTGGTTTGATCCCAGCCCAGGGGACCAAATGTAAGACTCCAAATGGCGCAGGGAGTTGGAAGTTCTGTGGAGGGGATAGGTGCTTTTTTAGGCTGCCCTCCTGAGTGTTACAAAAATATTTAAATGTAACCATGATCAAAGTCCAGAACCTGGTAAACAGGGAACCAAAAGTAAGAGGATAAAGATGGCAGCGTTTGGTAGCTGGGAGACAACACTATCTGAGGCAAGATGATGTTGGAGAACACTTGAATAGAAGGAGTCAAGAATTGTTCAGAGTTCAACAAGACAAAGCTAATTGTTTGAAGAAGCTCTAGAAGCAAAACAATAACTGATTCAAACAAGAATAACCCAACACTTCTCAAGGGACTCAAGAGTAGCGTGGCGGAATTCAAATTCAAAAGAAGGGAAGGGAGGTTTAACACTCCAGGTTTTAAGCTTAATAAAACCTCTTCAGTCAAACGTGAATGGTTCCAGAAAGATAATCAAAGGGTTATTGGGACCAGTATGGTTGGGTAAAGGGGTCGGGAGTGGTGTAACACACTCAAGAATTTTATTAGACAAATTCTTCTTCAACCAGCAAAGCTATTGGTTGGTGATAAAGATCAAGAATCAAGGGTTTGAGTATGGAGGCTCAAGGATCAAGGGGTATTCATAGATATCTGATGTGATGATAGGATTATGCTGACTCCATCCTGGATCATTCAATGCTCCCCCTGTTCCAAAAGGCAGGGGAGAGCCCCTCCTTATATGGGCAGGAGGCCCTGTTAGACTATGTACAACGGATTCTACAAATAGAGCGGAAAAAGAAAGAAAACCAGGTGATCAATTGCGTCCGTCTGTGGATGGGCGCGCGCGAAAATACCGGAATCACCCACCCCTTGTCCAAAGGCGGACAGGGTGGGAAAGGAAAATGAACCAGACCGCTGCGGATGTTGGCGGGCGGTAGTCAACACTCTCCACCCCTTTGCCAAAGGCAGAAAATGGTGGGAGATTCCCAGGAAAGGGTGACAGATGAAGTTTGTGAGAGTGCGGATGGGCGGATAGGAGATTGGCTTGAGGCGATTGAGTAATTCCTGACAGGCTTGAGATTGGAAACTGATAGATTGAGTGAGGTGGGAGATTGACGGATCTGAGGATTGGACAAGCGCTTGGAGGTGCCGTTTGGATGGTTTTGGTAAGTCATGGATGAGCGCCGCGCGAGGATAAAAATGAGGATGAGCAACAGGCAATGGGCAAGGATAAAGATGAGCAATGCTGGACGCGCAAGGACAAGGATGAGGACGCGGGACAGGCGAGGATAAGGATGAGGACGCGGGACATGCAATGATGATGAGAAACGCGGGACAGGCAAGGATAAGGATGAGGACGCGGGACGGGCAAGGATAAGGATGAGGACGCAGGATGGGCAATGATGATGAGTGATGCGGGACGCGCAATGATGATGAGCAACGAGGGACGCGCAATGATGATGAGCAATGCGGGACGCGCGAGGATAAGGATGAGGAGGCAGGATGGGCAATGATAATTCATTTTTTTTCCCAAGGTGTCCCAAATGGTGCACCACACCGCCCAGCATACAACTCCATTTTGGGTTCCTTCAAAAGCGTGTGAGCATATCAAGCCAGTTTTTATACACAGCTTATTTTATGCCCACACCCTCTTGGAGCACTCAAAAGCCAAGCTGGACCTTGGCCACCCAATTGCACAACCTTATTATGTACTATGCACCATGATCCTTTCAGGAGTTGTATGCTGGCCTCCCAGAGTGCAACTCCATTTTGAGTTCCTTCACAAGGTTGTGGGCATATCAAGCCAGTTTTGATAAACAGCTTATTTTATGCCCACACCCTTGTGGAGCACTCAAAAGCCAAGCTGGAGCTTGGCCACCCAATTGCACAACCTCATTATGTTCTATGCACCATGATCCTTTCAGGAGTTGTACGCTGGCCGCCCAGCATACAACTACATTTTGGGTTCCTTCACAAGGGTGTGGGTATATCAAACCAGTTTTGATCCACAGCTTATTTTATGCCCACACCCTCATGTAGCACTCAAAAGCCAAGCTGGACCTTGGCCACCGTATTGCACAACCTCATTATGTCCTATGAACCATGAACCTTTCAGGAGTTGTACCCTGGCTGCCCAGCGTACAACTCCATTTTGGGTTCCTTCATGAGGGTGTGGGCATATCAAGCCAGCTTTGATACACAGCTTATTTTATGCCCACACCCTTGTGGAGAACTCAAAAGCCAAGCTGGACCTTGGCCCCCCAGTTTCACAACCTCATTATGTCCTATGCACCACAATCCTTTCAGGAGTTGTACGCTGGCCGCCCAGCATACAACACCATTTTGGGTTCCTTCACAAGGTCATGGGCATATCAAACCAGTTTTGATCCACAGCTTACTTTATTCCCACACCCTAATGTAGCACTCAAAAGCCAAGCTGGACCTTGGCCACCCAATTGCACAACCTCATAAGTACATTTTTCCACTATGCCATGAGTAATTTTTGCTCATGATTAACATCATGCGTGTCTTGCCACTGCCTGTCACCAATACTGCCATATGTCTTAATAAGATGTTACACTGTGTGACATTGTGTGTGACACTCTTTTCCTGGACATGACACTGGCAGGAGAATAAATGGTCAGCAACCATCAAGAAGAACACTGGTCACCATCCATGAGGCATTCTAATGGTCACAGTTGCTCATGAGAATCAATTGTTTCCATCCATGAAAAACTTCAATGGTCAGCAACCATTAAGAAGGAAATTGCTTGCCGTCAATGAGGAATTCTAATGGTCACAGTTTCTCATGAGAATCAATTGTCACCATCCATGAATGACTTCAATGGTTGGCAAACATTAAGAAGAAAATTTCTTGCCGTCCATGAGGCATTCTCATGGTCACAGTCCATCATGAGAAGCAATTTTAACCATCCATAAAGAACTGCAATGGTTGGCAACCATTAAGAAGAAAATTGCTTGTTTCCATTAGGCATTCTAATGGTCACAGTTTCTCATTAGAATCAATTGTCATCATCCATAAAGAACTTCAATGGTTGGCAACCATTAAGAAGAACATTGGTTGCCATTCATGAGGCCTTTGAAGTCTCTCATGAGAAGCAATATTTTCATCAACCATAAATAGTAGCAATGGTCGGGAACCATGATGGAATTTCAATTTTTTCAGCTCAATTTTATTACATTGAATTCCAATGGATGCCATCCATAGAGAATTTCAATGGTCACCATTCATTAGGAATTCCAAATTGTTCAGTGCACTTTGCCCAAATCTTAATGCCTCCAAACAGATTCACCATCCATGTGCTAGATTTTTTTTCATCCAATGCAGCAAGTCAGCAAGGCTTAGATATGGTCCAATAGGTTTCAATGCTGGAAGCCCCAGTTACAAAAATTTTCCCCTGAGAAGTGAGAATGGTTTCCTCAAGTTTAACTTTTGTATTTGTACTTTCAAAAGCCCTAACCCAACACTCAGCACTTTTAGATCAATTTCATATTCAAAATGCCACAGATGTTTTGCCCCCACCCACTACTCAACCACCTGGATGAAGCATCCATCAAGAACTACTTAAATAGGTCCTCTTGCTCCCCTCAAGCAATTTCTCCCCATCCCATCCCATCCCACCCCACCCCTTGAATTGGAATTCCACTTCCACTCTTAACATTATGATTAGATATTCTACAGATACTTCCCCTGGTGAACATGAACTGCATACCACTAAACTATTAATGTTGTTACTTTCATGATTCACCAGGACAAAAGCATATTGTAATGGTAAGATTTCTGGAGGAAAAAAAGCTCAGTACAAATTGAAGAGGGATCTTCTGATGGCAAGACAAATCATCCAAGAACTCCTCACCAACACCACAACCACAATCCTCCTCATCCTCCTTTTTTTCTCTTGACTAGCTCACAACCTCATCCCACCAATCCTCCACTCATCACAATCACCATCTTCAGTCTTCAATCTCAATCCCTTCAAACTTGAACATCCAGCCACGTTCAATCACTCTCATTGACTTACTCCCAAACTCTTCAACCCATTCCAAACTACTCCATCTCATAAAAATCTCAAGACTTGTTCCTACCCTCAACTCAATCAACAACCTCACCCTCTTTGCACCCTCCAACCAGGCAATTGACTGTTCCCCTCTAATCTCCAAGCTCTGACTCACCACCACACTAATCATCAAACATCAAACTCCCAACTACCTGATAATCTACACTCCCAACTCATGCAGAGGATCCTATACCATCTCATCAACTCTTATCCCTACCCTCCTCTCCCACTCCTAATAACACCCCTCTACTCATCAATACCTTACTATTCCCTCAACTGATCCAGAACATTAACTCCCTTCAACTTACTCCTCATTCCACTCCCCCCTTCTATTGGCTCATCATCCTCAAAAGTTAAGGATCATCAATTTTGATCAGATCACCATCATTGGCATCAATCTATTTGGTCAAGATGGGATCCCCCTACCTCCTACCACCAAGTTTTGAAAAGCTTGCAACACAAGATTGATCCCCATCCAATCCATCCGACGCTTACCTACTTCCCTCAAGCATCTCATTTGCTCCAATACCTCCCTCACCACCTATGCATCCATCCTACCCAATTGGTTACTCAACCAACTTGATTGATTACCTCACCTCACCCTCTTTGCCCCACACAATCATGCTTGGAAAACCCTAAGCTCAATCCAATTGGCCTACCTCAGATCTAACATTAGCTTTGATGATTCCATCAAAATCTTTTGTGGGGCTAGTGCCAATAATATCCTCAATTTGTAGGGGATTGGTTACTCTACCTTACTCCGCCTTGAATCTCAACTTCATCTCAATCAATTCTTCCTCCTACCCACCCTTGATGGCAAACTGCTCTCCATTGGACTTGGATTGGATCCCACCTCATTTACCATCAATGGCTCCCAAACCTTACAACAAAATATCTTGGCTAGTAATGGTAGGCCCGATACCCATCCATCCATCCTTCCTTCCTTTCCCCCCCCCCCCCCACACACACATAGCTTTTCATATTGATCATCAATCTCTTGATTTGCCCCTTTCACTACAGGCTTCCTTCACATTCCAAACCTACTGATCTCCCATCATGATGATAATCACCTCAAACTTGATTCCAAAAAGTACCTCTTGGCACTCAACTGTAAAAATTTTGTCTCCCTCTTTTGAATTGCCAAACTCACCTTGAACTATCTCAACAACCAATTCAAGGATAAAACCTACACAATCCTTGCTGTTTGAGATGATGGACTTTGATCTATACCCTCACCGCCATTGGATCCAGTACAGCTCAAACACTGGTTAAGCCCTCAATCTCAAGAATCCAATCCAAATCTTTTCCAAACCAATCAACCTAAATCATTAGAAATATCTCTAAGGTATCATGTCATAAAAGTTAAGTACTTGATTGATGATCTATTGGATGGAATCTTACTGGCCACCAAACTCCATTTCCAAGGTCATGCACAATCCAAGCAACAGATGCCAGTCTTGGTCTCAGAAATTGATGGAAAAGGCCTTTCCAACTCCAAGAACAAAAAAGATCCCCACTCATCAGATTCTGAGCTGTCAATGTTGTCAGAAGTGATCCAATTCAGGTTGGCAATACGTTCATTTAAATCTTGTCTCAAATCCTCCAATCACCCTTGGATCTCTGACTAGTTGCTCTCTCAGACATTTGATTCTCAACTGGGGTTGCATCCATCTTCTTGGCCAAACTAGATCACAAGTTCAAATAAATTCCAGAATTGACTTACCTGATGCCTACCAACAGAGCTTTTGCTGATATGGGGTTTGTAATGGACTACTTATTGTTGGAGCAATCCAAGGGCAAATGATACCAGGTTTTGAAGTACCATGCGATTGTCAAAGTCTTGTACCAAGATGAAATAAAGCTTGGTAGTAGTAAAAGGTATCCCACCCTAGAAGGTAGTAAACTAAACATCACCAAACTGGCTAGAAACAATATCACCATCCATGGCCCTACCGTTGGTGGGGTTGCTTTGAACGGTGAAAGTAAAGACTTGGAGGTCATCAACTAGAAGGACGTCTTAGTCAATAATGGTATTATGCAATTTGTCAACCAAGTCAAGCCTCCATTGGGTGTAAACATTGGGATTTGCCAGTTAATGTTGGTAGCTAAAGCATCTAACATTCTAGAACTGGTTAATTCTAGTAACAAAAGTTGGATCTTGAACACTGGATCTCCTTCCAATCTTTCCTCCTCATACAACCCAGATCACCAAAAGCCCGGAATTGATCTGATCCAAGGCATCACAATCCTATTCCCTAGTGATGAAGCTTTCACCAAGATCAATCTGATGTATTACTTGGAGGATAATCTCTGATTGGATTCCCTAGTCCAACAACACATCATACCCACCTATCTGATTTTACCGTTTGGTGGAAGATCCAAGTAAGATGGTTTTCTGCCCACTCCCAACCCCAAACCATTCAATATGTTGTTTATCAGTGATATATAGGATTTTATCCCCTACCATGCTAAGCAAACAATAGGGTGTTAATAGTGATTATCAAGACATCAGTTTTTGATCAAGTTCCACCAGCCAATCAAATTGTGATGACCGCCACAAGCCAGACAGTGACCCGAAGTATCAGCCAAAGAATTGATTCCAGGGCAAGTGGCTTGTTGGCATCAAAGGGGCCAGAGGCACAAACGGATTACACAACTTGGAAAGGATCATCAACTTTGGTTGTGCAAGTCCAAGAGTGATCCCATTGATCACCAATGATTGAGGATTACTCCATTGTAAGGATCATCTTGGAAGCCAAGCTGATCTGGTTAGCTTTATGGGTGGAATCTTGAGCCTTGAGATGATCCTCAAACCTTACTTACCCATGTTTTGGGATCAACCAATTGGCCACCACCAGGTATTGATCTGGTTTTTTTTCTTTGGTCTCTTAGGCCTGATTGGATTCATCAGTTGGAAGTTTTGTATTTACTATTGCAATCATTTCTGTTCCCTTCCCCTCCTTCTCCTCCCTTCTTTGGCTCAAATCAAATTATACTGAATTGTTTTGATTGGTTTGACCGGATTGTTTTATATAAATTTTTTTCTTTCATCTCATCCCTCACTCAATCAGAGGTCTTTCTAATCAAGCCATGCTGCTCAGTTGATCTCTAAAGCAACTGGCCAGTCTTGATCCATGCTTCACCCCATCCAGCCCTCATCCTGCCACCAAAACTTTGGACTTTCTCAGGGCTGCCTAACAACCAGGAACCACCTTTGAATTCTCCTTGATCCTTTCTCTGGCTCATCAGCTTCCTCTCCCCCACCATCCCAGCCTCTCAAGGCCCATGAAGACCAGGACCAGCCTTGGTCTGGGTGCCAATGTCAATCAGACCTCCAACAATCCAATCTCTCAGACTCACATTGAGCTGAGACATCCTCATCCTCATCCAATGTTCCTCTCTGGCTTCCAATTTGACTCTCATCCCTCCCCTCCATCCTCCATCCAGCATACCTCAAACCTCACCAGCCTCAAGGCTTGTCATTGGAAAATGGACCACCCCCAGCAGGATGGCAGTAAGAAGCTGATGATGATGGCTGGTCGGAAACCAAACCTGATGATTGGCATCAATCCCTATCCAAGCCAACCCCATCATCATCCTCACCCGCTACATGCCCATCCTCATTCTCATCATCCTCTGGTTTGGGTGCAACCCCAGATGGCTCAGTATAATAATCACCCCTACATCCCCCATCATCAGCTTCCCTCCAACCCCGCCTCACCCCTCAGACCCCAAATCCCCCAAGCCCACACAATCTCATCCATCATCCCCCTCCTGCTCACCACCGTCACCAGAAACCATTTCTGCTCCATCATCATCAGTTGAACCCTCATCTGTCCAGTTCATTTGTGCCCTTGTTTAATTTTTCAGATGTGCCGCCAATTTTTGATTCATCTGTGTTTTCTCCACCATCCGCTGGCTACACATTATTACTTGATGAGCCTGTTTTTGCATTTTACCTTGCCTTGTACCAAGGATCCAAGGCTGAATCTGACGGTGGCAAAGCTGGTTTTTGTGGTGTTGATGAAGCACACTACAAGGGCAAAATTTACTATGCTCCCGTTTTTAGACATGGCTATTGGGAGGATGAGTTGAATTCAGTCAAATTTGGATCAGAGATGAAGCTCCAAAATGTTGGTGCTACCATTGATACGGGTTAGTTCCCCCCCTTCTTCAATACAAGAATTGGCTCTGGAGCTGGAGTAATTGCAATTTGGTGATTGAAAAACTATGCAGGCTCCCTCCTTCCTCCCTTTTTTTAGGTACTTCACTTATTTCTCTTTGCACTGGCACTTCCAAGATTGCCAACTCTGAGATTGGTGCCAAAAAGAGCTGGCTTTCAAAAATTTCATCCCCCTCCACCAATCCTATTTGAGTCTGAATTCAAGAACCATTATTGATCTGGTTTAGCCAATTGAGATTTTGGATTTAGGCAGCTATGCTACGCCATCTTTTACCTTGCATCCATTCATTGCAATGATGATCCAGGAGTACTCAGCAACCTTAAATCTAATCATCACTTTCAGTATCCTTTTCAATCTGCCAGCGCCCTCTTTGCTTTCAAGGCCCTGGACTCCTAACCATCATCAGGTTCTTCCATTGATATGTTCCAGCTCCAAACAATGGCCCTTTTATCTTGCTACTTATTTGCCATGTCAAATAAAACACCCACAAAATAGTCACAAACTTCATTAGAAGAAGTTTGCATCTAACATGTTGAACTCCCTTGGCAATCTTCTACCTTTTCTCAACCATCATCCCCCTGTTTCTCTTTTTTTTTCTCACTGCATGTTATAAGCGAAGGTGTTCATTTGTCAACTATGCCTTGTTGGAATCGCTCTTTTCTGGTTGACCAATTGAGAAGACAAGGTTTTATAACTATGATTACAATCAAAAAACATACTTCATCATCATTAGGCTACTTAAGCATGTTGCAATCCTCACCTGACCTTATCAGTTAAGCCGTAAGACTGTTTGACTGTAGTCTTCATCATTTTCAGTTTCATTAACTGTTCCTTCCTTTATGCTTAAAAAAAATCCCCCCCCAATACCAATCAACATGCTTGATTATCTTTTGCACATACTTGATGGATTCTATCCCCGCCAATTAACACCAATGATACAAGGCTGTAAATGTTGGATCAGAAGTTCAAGTTGCTAACTACCCTGGAGGCGCGCAAGAAATTTGATGAACAGATGTTTGAAACAGTTCAAACTCCCAGAGAGGAAACTTTCAAAGCTTTATGGGGCATCAGAATTCTGGTGTATCAACAGCGTCTGGGACGCAGGCAAAGTTATTGGTGTTTTTTGTGAAATTTTTGTGGCACCCACACAAGCCACCTTGGCACTTACCCAAGTGCTTTGGGCCCCTTGCGGAGAGAAACTTTGCACATAGCCAAATGACCTGGTCGCTTGTCCAATTCAGTTTGGGCACCAATCAAAGCTGGTTGCATTGACCTGCCAATCACACAGTAATACTGGGGAAAAAAACCATTGAAAGTTGGGGGCTAGGGAGGCTGGTCAATTTGGTGAGACCAGAGCTTGATTGGCGTCAAGGGGAGCTGGATTGGGCACCAAGTTTTAACCCCTGCAAACCTGACCTAATCAAGCTCCCTGGGCACCAATCCAAGTCCCGCTAGGCGCATGCCAAGTCAAACTTGGAGAGGCGCCCAGACATTCTTGATACACCATATGTTGGAGTCCAATGATCAAAGTATTATCTTGCATCAACTGAGCAACAAAAATGATAGTCTGCCTCAAAAATCTACTTCAGGCCCTTCTCACTCATCTTTTTCAATATTGTCAAATATTGCACTGGACCCAAGTCAAAATTCTGGTAAACTCAGAAACAAAAGGCATTTTTTCTTTTTCAAGATAAGTTCTGCCATTAGTAACTTTATTTCTAATGAAATCCCTCCCTTGGCTGTCTGGAATCCATCATCAACTAATCAAAGGGACTTTTTTGCTATGGCTTATTTCAACTGGTAATTTTTTCTCTTATCCATCTGGTTGAACAGAACTGGAAACACTATCCTTACCCAGTTATTGATCTATTTCCAACATTGATAAATTTGCATACATTGGCAGTATGCTCAGAAAACTTCAAATCAGAATTCATCTTGCAATTGTCTCTGCCTATCAACAAATTACTCCAGCTTCTTTCCAAGCTGCCTCTGCAAGTTTTAAAATCTTTGAATATTTAAAAGCGCTTGGCCAATTGGGCCTATTTTATGGAATTTTACCTTACTTTGTAAGCTCTGTTTCCTGCTCCTTCTCTAACATATTTAAATTATCTGCTCATTTTTATTGAAAATGAACAATAACATTGCCAACTCTGGCACATAGCTTGGGCCTATTGGTTTGTGTTTTTTTGGTTTGGATTTAAGGCAATACCTTCATAGAAAATAAGTGGAGTAACTCCAAATTTTCTTCATATGGGGAGGAATAAATCCTCATTGGTTTGATCCCAAAAATTTCTCATACAAGGTCTGGATGTTTAAATTCCATCAAAAAAAAATAAAAAAAGAAATGTAGTCAATGTAGTTGATTTACTCTATGTGATTTAGTTTCTATCCAGAAACTAAGTGGCCACCACAACAAGTTATCCCAATTGTTATAACTCCTTGCAGCCACCAAGGATGGCTTTTTGCGGCTTGGAGGTATCCAAATTGGCACAACTCCTGTAGTTGCGCAACTATAGCTTGGGTCATCTATTCTGCTTGCTCCTCCCTCAATCATACATCCATCCTTCCACAAATCTGTTAAAATGCAGATGCACTCAGGTAATGTGCATAGGAGTTTGTAATCCAAATGGGATGCAAAAATGGGCCCCACGGCCCATTGGACATCACGTGGGCCACATGGGCCTATGTGGGTGTTATTGGTTTTGGGCATTTGGGCCCCAAAACACGTTATTATGGTCTTTTGGTACACGGGCCCTCACGGGCCCGCCAGGGTTGATGGGCCACCCAAGCCAGATGGGCTTATTTGGGCATAAAAGGGCCCAAGCTTCATTATGGACATACCTGGCCAGACAGGCTGGCCCGCCAAAGTATCTAATTCTCACTATTTGGGCTTGCGGCGGCCCATTGGGGCCGGCGAACCTGTCGCGGCCCGCTAGGGGCCGCCGCCCTTGTTGCGGCCTGCTCGGGGCCGCTGCCCGCGTGGCGGCCCGTTTGGGGCCGCCTGTGTTCCTTGGTACATCGCACGCGGGGCCCGACGGCCCGGGCGGGGCTGTTGCAGGGCCAAGGGATCCCGCGCAGTGGGATGCCGCGCGGGCCCGGCTGGTTGCGCTTGGAAACCAGCGCCACGGAGCCAGGGCTTGCGGCCCTGGCTTGCTCCCCCTCCCCTTGCTTTCTGTCGCAAGGGGGATGGGGGCAAGCTGGCTGGGTTGAACCAGCCAGCAACCAACCGCTACAGTGCAGTTGGTCAGGGCAGCGGGGACCTGACCACCCCCTTGCCCAAGGAGGTGGTGGTGCCGGCCGCAAGGGTAGCAACCGGCAGGTGGGGGGGAATTCATCACCCCCCCACCATTGATTGGTTGAGGCGACCAAGCAGGACAGGGGCGCTCTCCCCCCCCCTTTACCAAGGGGGAGGAGCGATGGGCCTGGGGGGACCTGATCACCTCCCAGGCCAATTTGCTTGACGACGCCCTGGGGGTATTGACCCACAGGGCCCCTGGTGAGGGGATTTGACCGCCCCCACCAGGGATTTGAGAGAAAGAGGGGGGGGACAGCATGTCTGCTCGTCACACCCCCCCATGTGAGTCTGAGACCGGACCCAGGTGTGCCCTGGGTCCCACCTGGCCCATTTGAGGGGCCAGGGGCTGGCTGCATGAGGCAACCAGTCCGTAAAAAAGGCAATGAGGTCATCATGGCTGGTTGTAACGGACAACCAGCCAAGGGGATTGAACAGTTAAGGGGCTGGTTCAGCCCCATTGAGGTGGAAACACCAGAAATAACGGGAATAGGCTGGTTGTAAGGGTACAGGGACTGATGCCATGTGGGCTGATGTAGTCCAAACCAAGTAACAAGGCCAGTAGAGCCTGTAGAGCTCTTTTGGGGCGGAAAATTTGCCTTTTGGCTTGTTGTATCATGGGCTCACAAGAGGCCAATCTTTTGTACTTAAGGAGCTCTTCTCCCTGCTGTTTTACATCCATTCATTCATCATTCCAATCAAATTCATCCAAGATATTGCCCCATTGTGAGAGCCCCATTAGACAATATTGACACCCAGTGTCCAGAATTTCTTTTGCTTTAAATACTGCTCATTTTCCTTAGCTAATTGCTGGCCATAATTCTAACACATTATCAGTACCATCATCATCATTATTTCCAAGCAAGATAGACCCTTATACCTTACTTGGGACAACCTCAAGGACCTCAAGTTTTCCAAGAAGATGTCTTATATCCCAGAGTCCAGCTCCACCAAGATAGTTTTGAATAGTCAGAACTATAATGCTTGGGCTGTCCTTATGGACAGTGAGTTGGATAACATCTGTTGTGGGGATATTATGAAAGGAGATGATACTTTGATCAGTTCAGAGGTTGAGAAGAAGGCCTATCATCTTATTCTTAGACACTTGGATGAGCATCATGTAACATGGGTTTCTGATACTCTGTTGGAGGAACAGAAGAGGAAGGGGAGTGTTTCATGGAAAATTCTCAAGTCAAAGTATGCTGGTGACTCTGTTCATCAAAAGGGGATTGCTTTCAATAGATTGTTTAAGTTGAAATTTGGCAACTGTAAACAATTTGTGGGGGAAGCTAGATCTATTATTGCTAAGCTCAAGTCATCTGGGCTGAACATGGATCCTGATTGTTTGTCACTCTTAATTCTTCAAAAGCTGCCAAAAGAATATGAGTCCTTGGTCAGGATCATATCTCAGTTGGATCCCCTTCCAGAAGAAGAGGATGTGCTTAGAAGGATTGAAAAGGATGATCTTCAATTCAAGATGAAGGAGAGCACAGGAACTGCTCTGGTGGGCAAGACAGGAAAATCTGGGAAGAAGGCAAAGGCCAAAAAGGATTTATCAAAGGTCTTGTGTTATAATTGTCAGAAGAAGGGGCACTATGCAAAGGATTGCAAGGAGGCCAAGAAGGAGAAGAAATCCAAGTAAAGTGAAAAGGAAGACAGAGAGGTCAACCTTATCATGGAAAATGTTGCTATGGTGGAAATGGATGTTTCAATGGAACAAGCTGTTGTGGAACAAGTCCCCAACAAGAAGGCTAAAATCAAAGAGGATCAAGAGATTGACTTGATTGATTATGAAGTGTGTAATCTTAAACTTGAAAATGAGAACTTATCAGTGTCTGATAATTCTTCATTCCTTACAGGAGGATTGTTGAAGGAGGATGTTCTTGTTTTGATTGATTCTGGTTGTACAGACCACATGTCTTTTGAGCCAAATTTTTTTTCAAATATTAGAGATTTTGATGGTGTTTTTAATATTGGCCAAAAAGGAAGAACAATCCAGATTAAGGGGATTGGAAAATTTATTCTTGCAAATCACATGGGTTTCAAAATAATTTTTGAGAAAGTGTTCTATGTACCAGATTTGCCTTATAACCTTGTGTCTCTTGGAGTGCTCTGGAAAAAGGGTTTCCAGATTTGTTATCCTAAAGAAGATAATTTTGTTATTGATTTGAATGGAAGAACTATCCTGAGTGGAAAAGTTGGGAATAATTTGCTCTGTGCTGACTTGTTCAAGATTTCAGCTATGAGCACTGTTGCTCACAATAGAAGTGGCCATAAGTTAAAGGACAGCAACTGTTAGAGTTGTACCTTAGGGGCCAAGACCAGGAATGTGTTCTCAAAGAGTAGAGACCACACAGAAGTTCCTAGAGAGGAATTCTCCATTGATTTGGCAGGGCCATTTTCACCAGTGTCTCTTGGAGGGGCAAGATACTTCATCAATTTGGTCGATACAGCAACTAATTTTGTCTGGGTAAAACCAATAATATCAAATGATAAAACCACAGAGGAGGTTTCAGTAATCTTCAAAGTCTGGAAACGGAATGGTTTGATGAGGGAGATCAAGAGGGTTATTACTGATGGAGGGGGTGAGTTTGTGAGTAAAGATTTTGAGAAACTGTTGAATAATTATGGTATCACTCATATAGTTACTACTGCTAGTACTCCACAAAACAATGAAATAGTTGAGAGGATGAATAGGACTTTATTGGACAAAGTCAGAACTATTATGGCTCAATCTGGTCTAGCAAACTTTTTATGGGCTGATTTGGTGTGCACAGTGTGTCTGTTGCACAATATTGTAAGTGTTAATGGGAAGTGTCCTCATTATCAGTTTTGGAAGTTGTACCCCAAAACATCACACCTAAGAACAATTGGTTGCTTGGTTTATTATAGTTTCCACCATAATGAGAGGTTTGGAAAGTTAGATCTTAGAGCCAGAACAGGGGCACTTGTGGGCTATGACTTCATAAGTAAGTCATACAGAATTTATTGTCCAGGGACTAGAAAGGTCATCTGTAGTAGGGATGTAAAATTTGAAGAAAGTACCTTTCCACTCAAAAGGGGTGAACCTAGTGCTGTTCAGGAATCACAGCAGGAAATAGCATTGGAGCCTATTTCACCAGCAGAGGCTGGAGAGAATATCATTAGTGATGATATTGAGGTGGCAGACGTGCCACAGGAGGGTTCAGTACCCACTTCAGGGGAGTCTGTGGAATCAGAACCTGATGAGCCTCCACCTCCAGTTAGAAGGAGTGGCAGGATGAGAATGCCTGTTGATAGGTATGGGGAATGGAAGTCCCATTATGCTTCTGCGGAATATGAGGAAGATACACTTCAGGAACAGTGTATGCTTAATGAGATTCTACAGTTGAGTTCAGAAATGGGTAATAGAGTTAACCCAAATAGCTTTGGCCAAGCTATGAATTCTGATGAAAGAGCCAATTGGAAGACAGCTATTTTTGAGGAATTTGATTCTCTAGAGAATAATAGTGTGTTTGAAGTGGTTAAGCGGGATTTAGTTCCAAAAGGAAAGACCATTGTTGGGTCTAGATTAGTTTTAACAAAGAAGTTTGATACTAATGGAGTTTTGAAGAGGTTCAAGGGTAGATGCGTTGCACAGGGCTTCAAATAGAGAGAGGGTATCAATTACCAGGAGAATTTCTTGCCAACTGGAAGGCTGTCCACCTTCAGGTACATAATTGCTTTGGCAGGGGAGTTTGGTGAAGAAATCAGACAGGCTGATTTTGTGAATGCATACTTGAATGCAAAACTTGGAGAGGAAGAGACTGTTTATGTCAATTCCTGATGGTTTCAAGGAATGGCTGGTCGAGACCAAGCCAGGAACTATGAAGAAAATCTGTTTGAGAATTTTCCTCTCAGAAGATAAAGGGGATTATGTCCTCAAGCTGTGTAGATCCCTGTTGGGCCCGGCTGGTTGTGCTTGGCGACCAGCGCCACGGAGCCGGGGCTTGTGGCCCCGGCTTGCTCCCCCTCCCCTTGCTCGCCGTCGCAAGGGGGATGGGGGAGAGCTGGCTGGGTTTAACCAGCCAGCGACTGACCGCTACAGTGCAGTTGGTCAGGGCAGGGGGGACCTGACCACCCCCTTGCCCAAGGAGGTGGCGGTGCCGGCTGCAAGGGTAGCAACTGGCAGGTGGGGGGGAATTCATCATCCCCCCACCATTGATTGGTTGAGGCAACCAAGCAGGACAGGGGCGCTCTCCCCCCCCCCTTTGCCAAGGGGGAGGGGCGATGGGCCTGGGGGGACCTGATCACCTCCCAGGCCAATTTACTTGACGACACCCTGGGGGTATCAACCCCCAGGGCCCCTGGTGAGGGGATTTGACCGCCCCCACCAGGGATTTGAGAGAAAGAGGGGGGTACAGCATGTCTGCTGGTCACACCCCCCCCCCATGTGAGTCTGAGACCGGACCCAGGTGTGCCCTGGGTCCCACCTGGCCCATTTGAGGGGCCAGGGGCTGGCTGCATGAGGCAACCAGTCCGTAAACAAGGCAATGCGGTCATCATGGCTGGTTGTAACGGACAACCAGCCAAGGGGATTGAACAGTTAAGGAGCTGGTTCAGCCCCATTGAGGTGGAAACACCAGAAATAACGGGAATAGGCTGGTTGTAAGGGTACAGGGACTGATGCCATGTGGGCTGATGTAGTCCAAACCAAGTAACAAGGCCAGTAGAGCCTGTAGAGCTCTTTTGGGGCGGAAAATTTGCCTTTTGGCTTGTTGTATCATGGGCTCACAAGAGGCCAATCTTTTGTACTTAAGGAGCTCTTCTCCCTGCTGTTTTCCATCCATTCATTCATCATTCCAATCAAATTCATCCAAGATATTGCCCCATTGTGAGGGCCCCATTAGACAATATTGACACCCAGTGTCCAGAATTTCTTTTGCTTTAAATACTTCTCATTTGCCTAAGCTAATTGCTGGCCATAATTCTAACAAAATCAACCCTCCCAGCACCTCCAAGTTGCATCCAACAAGTCACTCAAGACCAATCAACTGGACACACAAGGACAAAGACACACTTGAAAGAACAATAGGTCTCAATGCCCAACCAAATCAGCTTCTGTCTCCTCAAACCTTCAACCAAACTACCATAAATCCTCCATCTTCCTTAAGGTACCAACTGATCAAACCTCCAGCCTGATTCATAACCTGTAAGCAACCAATACCCTTCCTCCAAAGTTAAAAAGGACAAATTCTGTAGGATATAACCCAACAAAATCAGATTGGGACTTGAATACCCAACAGGGTAGATTTTCAAACAAACTTAGGCCAACCACCTCCATGTTAACCACAGGGAAGTCTACAGTCAGACCCTAACTGCTCTCCAAGACCTATCAAGCCAAGTTAGATTACATCTCTGCCATTTCTTCTTGTGACTTGACCTGAAGACAGAGGGGTATATTGCTGACCTCATCCTCAAAAAAATATTCTGTTCCTGTTTCTTATTAAATCTGTTGTAACTTAACCTTGCTTAGTCAGACCAGTTTCTGTTTTTCAAAAAGAGTAATAAAAGCCAAACTCCAGAATTATAACATCAGGATTTAAACATTGGAAAACCCCAACAGACATGGTATTCTGCTTGCATAGTGTCAAAATCATTTTTAATTGCTTCCTGCTGAAGTAAAAGACAAAAAAAAAAAAACAGAAAAAACTAGCCTAATCCTCTTCCCACAGAAAAAGGATCAACCAATCATCCATCCCACTTCTGAAGAAATTCCACTTCTAGCCATTGACAACCCTTCTCCTCAAGAAGGTGAATTCATGGTTGATTCAGAGCACTCTTCCACTATTTCTGCCAAAAATACCAGCCCTCCAATACAAATTACCACCTGAAAACAATAAAATTATTTCCCCTTGTACAACTCCATCCCCAAAAAAGTTGTCCTGGAATTTCCAAGGATAGGATCCTAGCCTTGCGAACATACCGCCCAGAAAAAAATATTACATCCACACAGTTAGTTATCAATGAGCCAAGGACAATATTTGAAAAAAAAATATTCTGTATTGGCCTGGCTGCAAATTATCCATTGATGTGGAAAAGGAATACTGCAATAGACATTAATAGTGGAAAGTTGTTCCCAAACCAAGTCACGTAAAAGAACTGGACCCCACCTGGGTCCTCAAGAAAAAAATTTGATTCCAATGGTCTTTTTTTTAAGACGAAGGCTAGTCTGTGTGTTTTTATATTTCAAATATTTGAGGGTATTGATTTAAATGAAACCTTTGCACACACAGCAGGACTACCCACCCTGTGAATCCTCCTCAGCCTTATTTTGTCCTGTAACCTGGAGCTTCATCAAATGGATGTAAAATGCACTTTCCTGAAAGGTCAGCCAGAATAACAAATCTTCCTCAAAATCCCCCAAGAAACCAGAATCAAAATCCCTCCTGGTCATGAAATCAGACTTCAAAAATTTCATTATGGTCACAAGCAAAGCCCACCTTGCTGGTACACCACACTCACTTCTTTCTTCTGAGCACTAAACTCCAAATCATGAGAAGTAGATCCATGCCAATGCATCCAATCTGATACTAAGGAACTTTACTTATTTCACACTCAAATCAACAATCTGATCATTGGGGGAAGAGGAGAAGATGTCATGGAATTTAAACAAAATATGAAATCACCTTTCAAAATGGATGACCTGGCAGAATTCAAATGGTTCCTTGTGATGAGAGTAACTTGGAATTAAGATGCATTTACCATTCAAATACATAAAGATCAGTAAATCAAAAACATTGTTTCTTAATTTGGGATGACAAAATGAAAGCCAGTCACCCCCCTCTCCCTCAAAACCATCCAGAGTGGAATTATCTGACACTCCTGTGGACACCAACTTCAGTTAACATTGTATAGTTGGGCTCCTGAAATACTTAGTTCAATGCACAAGGTCTGATCTTGATTTCACCTTGATCTATCTCTCCCTTTTTCTCAACACCCACAACACTGCCCACCAACAACAATTGCACCACCTCCTATTTTAACCCAATTGCACCAAAAATCTTTGCATCAATCATGGAGGCAACACCTGCAGTGCTTTCATCCTGAAGGCCTACTGTGACAACAACCATGCCTTGAGCAGTTACCTGTAATCCTTCACCAAGTTTTCTGTCCTCCTAAATGGCCTTTTCATCTGGAAATGCTCAAAGAAATTGGTAATAGCGCTATCAACAACTGAGGCAGAAAACCAGTCCTTGTTAGAGTCCAAGAAGGACCTCTTTTGGGCATCTCAGCTTCTCTCTATTCTTTCCAAACTCTTCAATCGTTCTTTTCATTCCCCATTCCTCTTCTGCAACAACAAAGGGGCCATAGTTCTCTTGGAAAACCCCATCTGCCAGCACCACACCCATCATATTGATGCCTAATCCACTCAATTTGGCATTAAATAGCCAAAAAGAGATTTGTCCTTAACTATGTCCCCACCTACAAAATTTTTTCTAATAGTATGACTGAAATACTCACTCCTCAAATTCACCATAAATTCCTTAAAAAAAGCCACTTCCTTCCCCTGGAGACAAATTAGCAAGGAAAAGGGGGGTGTGAGATAATTCCACCCAAATAACCCAACCAACGGAAAAACGCACAATGACATCAAGAAGACCCAACAATGACATCCCCACAGAAACCTAAATCCTTCAAACAGTTTATCCTTAATCTAGGATTCCAGAGCTTTTACTCACAGCATTATACTATGAATTTCAAAAAAAACTTTCCTGAATTTTTGACACACATTTCTGTATTGGTTGGTTTCTGAAAAATCAGGACAGCGCTGGGAAAAACTGGAGGCGCAGGGGTAATAACCCTTTAACAGGATTTCATGTAACAGGTTTCCTGTTTTGGGTTTACTGTCTGGGTTTTACTCAAACCGGAATGGAGACCGTGACAGGTATTCAACTCCCTTCACTCACCAACCACATTAAAGGAGACACCAAAGGATCAAAGCAACTAATTAGTAAGTATGTACTCTCAAGTAATAAGTAAGTACTTTTGATTTTTTCAATGATTTAATTAATTAAGTACTCACTCACTTCCTTTTCCTTTTTTTTTCTTTTTGATAAGATCAACATTGAAAATTGAAAACCAATCCACCAATGAAGAAAAAGGGTTGCTAAATTATGGGCCACAGCATTACCAGGCAGAAATTGAATCCCATTCAAGTGCCATCCAAGAGGCTCATCAACAAATGATTTCCAATCAACACTTATTGATGGCATTCAAGAACCTTGGTTAAAAAAATAAACAAAAAAAAAACAATCCAAGGCCCTAAAATATTCAAAAAAAAAGGTCACATCAACCAATTAGTGGCAAGGTGAAGGAATTGGTCAAAAATCAGGTTCTGAATGAAAATAAAACTCAGGTAAAATTTTCCAAAAAATTTGGAATTTCTGAACGTAAATTCTAAAGTATCATTGGGAAAACTCAAGAGGGGAAAAACAATCAGGGAAAAAATGAAGATTTCCAAAAAGATGATTGCATTGATGCTGATCCATTTGGAAGAAAACCCCTCATCTTGTTGAAAGCATCTGTCTAGTCGCATCAAGAGCAAATTTGACATTTCTGTTTCAATCCCCTGAATTCAGAAGCTCCTCAAGAGCCTTGAAATCACCTGGAAGATGTTTATTCCAGTCCCTTGCAAGTGGAACAAGGCTTCCTTCCTTCAAAAGCAACACAATTTTTTTCTCAATTGTGTCACTGATGTAAAAAGTAATCTTTTGTTCAGTGATGAGTGTGGGTTCAATTCCTGTTGTGGAAAGGGATTGTGAGGACTGTAAAATTCTCCACAAAAATCCCACTCCAAGTTCTGGAAAGCCCACTAGCCCTTGAGTTTCACTCCTGTACCTCTGCAAACTGAATAAAATCCGCTCTTCAACAAAAGTTACTATGGCCCGCAGTGGTTAAGAATGACTTCAAACTCTTTTTGCCAATATCCATAAAACTACTCTTCACTAAGCAGGAAACTACTTGAGCTAAAAGGCTATGAAGTAAAATTAAAAAAAAAAAAGAGGAATCCTCAACAAGCTCTGCACTTGACTTTTCCCTATTAAGACTCCAAGTTACTTAAGCAAGATAGTACTCTCAAAGCAATCCTGTATTGTACACCAATCTTGTAAGATATAATTACATAAGATAGCATCCAATAACCTCTTCCTTCTTTTCCCTCTTTCCAGTAAAGGAAATGTTCCCCTTATATATACAACTAAAAAGCACCACTCCAAAAGAATTTAACCAAAAAAAGAACAACTTTCCTCCTAACCTCCTCTGTTCATTCCGCATTGATCCTCCCCACCAATACTCCAACCCCTTACCCAATCCAATCTATTTCAGTAGGTTTACCAATCATTTTCCTAATCTTCCTAACAGTTGAGTTGCCCCAATGCATAACCAAAGACAGATCCCAGTCAATCTTCCTTAGTGGAGCTCTAACAATCCTGCATGCAGCATAACTACCAAATCCCCAATGACCCACATGCTGCCTCCTCAGCTTTAGCATCAATCTTCCCATAGTCCCGCAACCTCAATGAATAACCCATATTCTGTTCTTGTCTCTACTACATAGCTTTGATCACTTTCTTCTGCACTTGTAAATCCATAGTTGCAGAAGGGCAAATACATTTGAACACTGTGGAAACTATGTAGGTGAAACTCTCCTAGTTGTCCTCAAGTTTGGAATTGATAGCCCTAGCCTCTGTAAGGATAACAATGCTCCAGTAAAGCAAGAGAGAGAGAGATGGAGATGAATAGAGAGATACATAGAGAGGTGAATTTCCTTTCCTTTGCTGTATCCTTTGCCCTCCCTCCATCCATCCATGAATCAATTTGTAAATCAATATTTATCCCTCCTACAAGCTGGGTTTGAGAGCGCAGACTTTATACCCACTTTCTCAACCCTATTGTAATTAAAAGCGCAACAACAAATAGAAAAGAAGCTCTAAAAACCAGAACCCTAGCCTAACCCTAACCCTTTCCCATGCTGCAACCACCCTCAAGCCTGCCTACCATTACACACACCCGGTTTTTCCTTCTCATGACGTGGCCCTCCACCGCACCCTACTAGTAGCCCCTCACGTTGTCCGTATCCGCCCGGCGCACTGCATGATTTCCTGCCCCCCGGGTTTTCCCGCACTTGCGCGCGCCCAGCCCGCTCCTACATCCTTTCCCATACCGCAACCACTCTCAAGCCTGCCTACCGTTTCACACACCCAGTTTTTACTTCTCATGACGCAGCCCTCTGCTGCACCCTACTTGGAGCCCCCCGCTTTGTCCGTATCTTCCTGGCTTGCCGCATGATATCCTGCCCCGCAGGTTGGCCTGCGCTTGCATGCTCTTGCCCTGCTCCTATAACCCTGATTTCCCCGCTCTATCCTCCCAAACTAGCTGCCTGAAAACCTGGTTGGGCCGGCTCCATTATTGGGTCTCTGATGTCCAAGCAGGCCGCAATGAGCACACCAACAGTGGCATGGTTCCTGATCCAAGGCTATATAACAACACCACATCACCTCCCAACTTGAGTTCTGTCCCCAGAGGTCTTCCCACAGTTACCTCAACCATACCCACCCATACCCATTACACCCGTCCGTAGAGAATAAAACAGATAATAAAGAGAAGGCAACACAGACCAGAGAAGTAAAGAGAAAAAACTTTTTTTATAAAGTGCTCTGCTCCTTGTCCTGCCTTTTATTCCGCCATTTGTTTCAAGGCTTGTCCTTGTGTATACAGGCCCAGAATTGCGCTGCGCCCGCATTCCTGCAATACTATCCCTCCCATTTGTCCCCCCCCCAGGCCTAGCCGCTGCCCCCAGTGGTTTGCAAACTTTGGCTCTTCCAGGAGAAATTTTCATGGCCTCATCCAATCCCACAGGGGTTTTTTCCATAGGCCCTTTTCCCAAACCTCCTTCCAGGCGCGCCTTCTGTTTTCAAAACCCTTGCAACCCCAACCTCCTCCTCCCCAGCCATACGGTTGATGCCCAATCCCTTCCCATTCCATACCTGAAGCCCCGCCATGCGTGTCCATCCTACCAATGCCAAAATCTCTGCTAGCCATGATGGTGACGGGCCCGCCATTGGCCCATCCATCCCCCATTCCCCAAGCTCCACCTCCTTCCATTCTGCATGCATTCTCCCCGCCTTCAAAGGGGTCCAACTTTGGTTTCAATCCTTCAATTCCTGGCCCGCTCCTTCCGCCACTGCTCCTATCCTCTCTGCCAGACCCATCCGCCATTCATTAGTTCTCAAGCTGCGCGCAATATCTGCTCCCATCCCCTTCTCTGCAAGACTTTCCTGCGGCCCCTTGGTTCCCAAATTGCGTGCAATAGCTGCTCCTCTTCCCTCCACCGCCATTTTTTCTGCTTCCTGTCCCCTTTTCCTTGCTTGCTTCATAGCAATGGGCCAATACAACTCCGCCAAGACCTGCTTTCCCAAAACACATCCTCTCTCCGCTGGGTAAACCAATCCTGCATTGGAATCCATTGTCTGGTTCCCGCATCCCAACCGCCAATAGCCGTTATTGTCACCATAAGTGCACACCCGGGGGGCGGGCCCCCTAGGGATTTGAAGGCCCTTCAAATAGATCTTGAGAGCCCTTGCCAACTCTGCAAGTTTACTAACCCAAGGGATGGTGGCCGGTGGTGGGGCCGGAGCACACACTGCCATGTAATCCCATTCCACTTGCAACCAGACCCTGCCGCATGTGCCTGCCTCCTCCATGGATTGTTTGAAAGTTCCTTGCCAGAAACAAGGCTTGCGCTTCCCCCATCTTACCAGCATTTCCTTCTTCAGTTTTGGCCAATCAAGGTTTTGGTAGCATTCCATCTCTTCCATGTTGTAAAGCTCTTCTGCGTGCATGACAAAAAGGACAACATTGGGCCCCTTTTTGGAATCCAATGTGCCTTTGTAGTCTGCAATCACTTCATATTGTGAGATGAATTGCTCCAAATTGTCGGTGTTGAATTGAATATGAGGGAAATCCTTTGGATTGATGCGGAGATGGCAGGAGGGGGAAGAAAAAGGAGGAGTGACTTCTGGTAGCATCCTTAGTACCTTCAAGAGACTTGAGATGAAAGAGGTTCCTGGCCAGACCCCCAGATGTGTAAAATAGGTAGTCAAACTCTCCTAGTTGTCCTCAAGTTCCAGAATCAATGGTCCTAGCATCTTTAAGGATAAGGATGCTCCAGTAAAGAGAGAGAGAGAGAGATAGATGGAGATGAATAGAGAGATATATAGAGAGGTTAATTTCCTTTCCTTTGCCCTATTGTTTTCCCTCCCTCCATCCATCCATTAATCAATGTGTAAATAAATATTTATCCCTCCTACAAGCTTGGGTTGAGAGCGCGGACTTTATACCCACCCTCTCAACCCTATCCTTAGTACAAGCACAACAACAAATAGAAAAGAAACCCTAAAAACCAGAACCCTAGCCTAACCCTAACCCTTTCCCACGCCGCAACCACCCTCAAGCCCGCCTGCCATTACACACACCCATTTTTTCCTTCTCATGACGCGGCCCTCCGCCCCGCCCTACTCAGAGCCCCCTGCATTGTCCATATCCACCTGGCATGCCGCGTGATTTCCTGCCCCCTGGGCTTTCCCCCACTTGGGCCCACCCAGCCTGCTCCTATAGCCTTTCCCATACCGCAAACTCCCTCAAGCATTCCTACCGTTACACACACCCGGTCTGTCCTTCTCATGATGCGGCCCTCCGCCACGCCCTACTTGGAGCCCCCTGCGTTGTCCATATCCGCCCTGTGCGCCGCATGATTTCCTGCCCTGCGGGTTGGCCTGCGCTTGCGCGCGCCCACCCTGCTCCTATAGCCCCAATTGCCCCACTCTATCCTCCCAAAATAGCTGCTTGCAAACCTGGTTGGGCCGGCTCCATTCTTGGCTCTCCAATGTCCAAGCGGGCTGCCATGAGCGCGCCAACTGTGGCACAGTGCCCAATCCAAGGCTATATAACAACACCACACCAGGTCCATTGTTAGAAAATGGCAAAACTCCGGCCCATTCCTGTCATTGTATGGCAGAAAGCGCATGCGGCACCAATACCAAGTCTTGGCTTTCCTGATCCAGATTAGACAGTCCACCAACGCGCTTTTCCAAGCCTATTGTTCTGCTGACTTCCAACCACTGCTGAGCCGCTTTGAGTTGAATTTCCAGTGCTAAGCCAACTTGCCTTTGTTTCTATAAATAGCCACCACATCTCCCCACAACTTGAATTCTGTCCCCAGGAGTCCCACGCTTCACCATGCTAGATTAACCCTCCAAATATCCCACTCCCCTAACTCCTAAAACTACAACCAAGACCCACCCGCCATAAAAACTCTTCACCATGGAATCATGCAAATACTGTACAAAAACATGGAGATTGTGCACCCGCACCTCTGGTTGTCTGGCCTGCAATTCCTGCCAGCTAGGCCACCCAAGGTGTTTTTTATTCATGCCAACACCTGTTTCCATGCGTACTTGTCCTCCGCCTTTTCCTTGCTCCACCTCCGGTCCCCACCGCAAATGTTGTTGTTGTGTCCCAATGGCCAACTTTGTGGTGGATGATGATGAGCCAATTGGAATTGAAACCTGGACTCCGGAGCCAGATCACTCCGCCTCTCTGTCACCTGTGGCAGAGGCCATGGACTGACTTTCTACCCCTCCTTCATATGTGGATTATGCTACTTCTTCCACCTGGGGAGATGCCACTCAATCCTGGGGCTGCTGCCATAACCTAAATTTCTGACTTGGCCAAGTTCTGCACAGGCCCACCAAAGCCCCTATCTTTTTTTGAGTGGCTAGGCCTCCAATACCTCCTCTTGCTGAGCCAGTGTTCCCCTTTTCTGACCACCATCTCCTACTCCTCTGGCACCCACTACACCAAATGCATCCCCCCTGAACACAACCACTCCCGCAGAGGTTGAGTCCCTGCACTTGGCTATCTTTATCAGCTCTGATTCTCCACCAATACTCCGTAAGTTTTTTTTTTTACTAACTCCTAAAAACTTAAAACAGCCCCCATCTGGACTCTGTCACCTCAACCTTCCTTCCAATCCTCCAACTCTCACCCATCTAGGTTTACACAATTTTGCCTGGTTTCTCCATAACATGTGGCCATCCAAAGCAATGACAAAGAATGTGGTTGAGGAATTGAGGAAGCTGAAATTGACCGGTACCTCTGCAAATTGGACAAGCAAATAATGGTCATCCTCCAACAATTGATTAAGATCCCAGCTGCGGAGCACCGCAAGCTCCTCTGTGAGCATCATTTTTCTGGTGGTGAGCTCTGCTGCCAACTCTGCTTAACCATATTCCTTTCTTAGACTATTCCCAATTATTCTAAAAAAACTAAATAAATCGGAACTTTAAAACAAACTCTACCTAAAAAATTTAATTTTGGCCAGGCTCCTTGCTTCTTGTATATATAATCCTTTAAATAAATATGATGCCTTTCCTGCCCCAGAAAGGAATCTGCTTGATTCCCCGCACCATCCTAAAAAAGAGACACACACACAAAAGAAAAGACTCTGCAACCTTATAGTTAGAACCCCTCTGTATCTGAGATTGAGACAAAACTGAGACACCAAACCCAAGACAGAACTCAGGAACAAAAAAAACTCCATAAGACTAAAAGAAAACTAATGATACTAAACAGACTCTGCAAAATAAAAGATACAAAAAGAGACTCCAAAACTCTGCAAATAACACATCACCTAAGGGACCTGGACCACCCCAGACAAAGGCCTCTAGATACTAGACCTTCCACACTTCTCTGGTGATATGAGCTTCCCCGTCCCACATATCTCCCCAAAAATTTAAATGTTGAACCCAATGTTCATTCCTCCAAGGAATCCTCTCCAGACAACTCCTTCTCCTCCATAGGAGGCTCCTCCATGTTGGCCATCTCCTGATCTTTGTCTCCCAAACCCATTTTTTTGTCAAAATCTGTAGTTCCCTGCACGTGGAACTTCTTTATGTGAGCTTCCACTGCCTTCTGCTTAAGCGGAGTGCCATCCAACTCCTCCAACTGATAACTTCCTCCAGGAAACTGACTCACAATCAAATAAGGGCAGCTCCAGCAATCTTCAAAAAGTTTACCCAACTGCATCCCCAAGCTCCAATTGTAAAGCAGAACAAGATTGATTTTCCGCAACAGGTCCTGTAGGCAATTGGCATAATGCTTGTCCCAGTACCAGAACAACTTAGCCCAACTGTCCTGCAGCCTCTTTGCTGCCTTTGCCACCATCTCCTTTATCTGCAAGAGTTTCTCTTCCTGCGCCACAACTAAGCCCTCCTTGGTTTTAACCTTCCACAAGTCAATAGCAAGATAAGTGAGGGTTTTGATATTCACCAGAAGCACTAGCTGCCACCCGTAAAAGAGTTTGTAAGTAAAATAACACATACCTTCCTTGACCAATATCTTATCCGCAAAAAACACAACTGGCAAGGTTTCTTGCCACTTCTTCCCCCTGTTTCCGCAGATATTGAGCATTTCTTCCTTGATTGGCTGATGCCCTCTCTCTACCACCCTAGCTCCCTCCGGATAATACTCTGTAAACCGCACAAACTTTTCACTGCAATATTTGAGTAGCTTCTAAAGATCACCCAAAAACTCCGCTCCACCCTCCACCATGATGGGCCGCAAGCACCCAAAATGGGTAAACCAATCCTCCACCAAAAACCATCCAAATTTCTCCATCAATTATTTAACCAATGCATGCACCTCCACCCCTCCCAAAAAGTTGTCCCAAGCCACGAGTAGATAAGGAAATTTCCCCACCTTGATATGGACCATTTCCAGCAAGACCCTTCCAAAGAGACCATCCTCTCCGGTTGGAATACCCACCTCCCAAGGCAACTTGGTACTCCGCGGCTGACAAGCCTTGCAACTTTGCACCCAATCCCGCACCGTACATCCTAGACCTGTCCACCAGAACCTGGTCTTAACCCTTCTCCAAGTTTCCGCCTCCCCCTGGTGCCCCAAGCTGTCATGGAGGCTCCTCAACAAGTCCTCCTGATCTTCCAGCCTTTTGACCACAACCAGGGGTACTGGAAGTGCCTGCTTCCATAACTTCCCATCCTTAAAAAAGAAATGCAGAAAATTCCAACAAACCCACCTCACCTCCGCAGATGTTTCTGCCACCCTTAGAAGCCTCTTCTCCACATCCAAATCCTCCCTTGCTGCGCGCCGGACCTCCAGATACTGTGATAAGGCATCTGGCATTATAACATCTTCCCTGGAACGTGTCTGACTGTGAAATTGAACAGCTGGAAGTATGAAATCCACCAAGTCATAGGAGCATTGGGCAAATTTGGGGGATTAATTGTCCTAGCCAATGCCTCTTCATCCACCAGGAGTTCAAACATCACCCCCCACAACACATGCTGCAATCTCTGAACAATCCTTTTCACCCCAAACAACTCCAACTTGGGCTGTGAGTACCAATCTTTGACCTCCAAAAAGGTTACAAACTTTTCAAGCACCAGCCTGTCTTTCAATTCATCTTCCTGGGTCAGCACACCGCCCACACCAAACTTGCTAAAGTCTACCGCCAGCTGGATTCCCCCCTTCTTGTAATCCAAGTCCTTCAACAGTATCCGCTGCCCAACAATCTCATTCAACTCCCAAAATGCGTGATCACATTCCTCTGTCCAATTCCACTTGGCACCTTTCCAAATCGGCCTCCTCAGGGGGCTGCTATCTCCCCAAATTGCTCAATGAAGATCTGCATCCATCCGCATAGACCTAGAAACAGGGAAAATTGAGTAGCATTCCATGGAGTAGGCCACTCTAGAACCTTTTTGACTCTGGAATTAGTGATCTTTCTACCTTTTGCCAAAACTTTGTGACCAAGGACCTCTAAGTCTGGAACGCATACCACAAGCGCTTTACCCAAGACATTCAATCCCACTTCCTTGATCCAGAACAGGATCCTCTCCAAAGTCTGCGCCTATTTCCAAACAAACCGCCTGATCCCCAAATTAACCGCAATGGTCTCCCTGCCATAGTCACTCTGCGGCCCTTTGATGCCTGCATCATCAATGAATATCCGCACTGTTTCTGGAACATCATCCTGAAAAATCCATGTCATCTGTGCCTGATAAACCTCCACCAATTCAGTTTCCCCCTGCAGAAGCCACGTTTACTGAGTTTCCCCAACCGCTTCTTGAACGCTGCTATTGGGCAGGACTCCAGATGTAGCTCCTCCTGTTTTTACACCCCATTACGTCTACCAACCCATAGCAGACTCTCCCTGTCATATTTTCCACAAACTCCTCCACATGCAGAGGCAACCCAGCGTCTCTGATAGTGACTGAGTTCAAATTTTGCAGGATGTGGATGATCCGCAGACTCTTTCTGTCATGTTTCAGTACCACAAAAAATGGAATAGAATAGCTAGAACAAGAAGGCGTGTAAAGGCCTGTTGGCAATTGCTCCCACACCAACTCTGTAAACTGATCCCTAACCCCCATTGGAATAGGAATTTTTTTAATTTTCCAAGGGTTTTGAGGCACTGTCTGTATCCAGTAGGGGTCCACAATTTTGCATTTGAGCAAACCCTTCTCCTCCAGACAAAAAGACAGTGCCTTCCTCCGCATGAAAATTACCCCTTTCAGCAACCTTACTTCCTCCTCTTGCAAGCATCCCTTGGGCACAAAGTTGAGTTCCGCCATCTACTCCTCTGTTATGCCCGTCAAATTCTCCTTTAGACTTGCGGGTTTCAGAGGCAACTCATATGGATCCTGCAACAAACAGATTGGCCTCATTGGTTTTTTGAGGTCCTGCAGCATTAGCGTGTTCTGTGTTTGTACTTTCTTGGTAACCGGTTTTTACTTGCCACCAAAAATCCACACCTCAATCAACTTTGATCCTTTGGACATCTCCTCCACTTTTAATTGTCAGCCTTCAATGAAATCCAGGTTTCTCACAATTTTGGCACAAGGGTAGCTGCTTGTGCTAACACCCATTGGAGGCGCATACAACAAAGAACTCACTTTTGATCCTATCCCCACTCCCATCACCACTACGCCAATTCCTGCTCTCCTCCATTCTTTCCAAAGCACACTGCATTGTGCCATGGGGGTTTCCCCTTTCTCCTCAACTGTTGACCATCTGTGAAAGTAAAGAGCCTTCCCTGCACAGGCAAAATGGCCAAAAGCTGAAAATCCTCTGCTGGATTTTCAAGACCACCACCCACAAATGGAAAGCCACTCCAATTTTCCCATCTGCCATCCTTGGGCCAAAAAATTGTTGTTTTCTACTGTTTTACGGAGGCTTCCACAACAGTAAAGAGTTCCTACCTAGTATCTGGACAGAAGCAAAGAGATGCTCAGAAAGCAAAAATTAATGGCCTCCCAAGTATGACCTCCAACCAACTTCAACAGTGGAGCCAATACCTTAGCTACCTCCATCATCTCCTTCTCCACTACCCCTTTGACCATGCATTCAAAACCTCCCAAAGTCTGCAACCCAATATTTGCCTTGTGTTGGACCAACCACCTTTCTGTTGCAAATCTTAATGGAAGGAAATTCACCATTGAGCCTCTGTTGACCATTTTCCTCAAATCCACATTTCCACCTATCCCAACAGGCACATCATAGCGCCGCTTTTTCCCAGAACATCCGCCCCTGCATTAAGAGAAACAACCTTTGCCTCTTCCTTGGGTTTCAGGTTTTCCTCCTTATTTCCTGCATACTGTTTAAATACCGCAACCATCTTCTCTGCCATTACCTGTGAGATTGCGGCCAGCTCTTTCAAAGGTAGGCAAACCAGTTGATCTGTTCCTCAAATCCTGCTTGCCACCTCTCCAGGCCTCCTGCAGGATCCCTCTGTTTTAACTACCACCACCTGCTCTACATTTTTTGCAGGAGTAGGACCATTGATTTCCATTCTCCTCTTGTTGGAGTGGACTTCCCTAACTTCCACCAAAACTTCCGGGGGTTTCCAAGTAAAGGGAAACGCGTACCCTTCCAAAGTTGTTGCCTCCTTCTCCTCCACTTCCGCTTCTCAAGCCAGATCTCTTGGTTACAGTTGATCAGTTAAGTCTGGAATAGCTTCTCCAGAAGGGTAGAAACATTCCCTTCCATCCATCTTAACAATTTTACTCTGCACATTCACACTTAGGTCCTTACATGACCTCTTGAGATTGCCATCTTCCCAACAATAGTAGCATTGGAAAATGCAAGGCTTTCAATTATTTCTTGGTGGTGCCCTGAATGATGCCTGAGTCTGCACATGCGTTTTTCACACTTTTGATGGCTCTGGGTCTGTTGTGGCTGGCTTTGCCTTAGCTTTCTGCCAAAAAAGATGCATCTTATTAAACATATATTTCATTTCCACAGTTTCTTTTGGTGTTACCAACCCTTTACACTCTCCACCTGCACATCCCCCTTTTCCAGACCCTTTGGGTCCTCCTCCATATTTTCTGCCATTTCCAACTTGCCCACAACTGCCGCTTGGATTTCCTTCATTTCCCAGGGTAGGGATACTCCTCCGTCCCACAAACTTTGAATTAATCCTGCTTTGTAGAGCTTCCTATGGACACTTTTGCGCAACTCTGATCCAAGCCCCCACAAGAAATTCCTTTTTACTGAACCCATATTCTCCGCCAAAATTTTGTTGCGGACTATATACTTCAGAATGAAATCAAATGAGGAAAATTACACACCAAACAAAATCCTTGAGGAAACACCTCCTTCCTTCACCGTTTCCAATGCAAGACCATTGAGATCCACTTCTTGGAACCTTTGCTCCCGTGCCCCCCACTTTTCCACTTTTTCCCTCTGAAATTTCTCCCAATCCTTCCCCCATAAACATCCATATCCTCCACATCCCAGAGGTCTTCCTCATCCAGAATGAAGTTGACTATCTTCCAGACCCAGTCAACGTTGTTTGCACCCTTTCTGTTGGCCGCATTCTTAAACCATTCCAGGAATAGGTGGACATCCTCCAGTCATAATCTGATGGCAGGATAATCCCTTGGCCTAATCTTTGCACCGCTACCCCGCTGCTCCTCTGGAAACTCCAGCGCCGCATATGTTGGTTTGCCACCCATGGTTTCCCTTTGTGGTGGCCCCACCGGACTCATGGTCTGACTCAGAGCACCTTGATAGGTTGGTGAGCTTCCAGCTGCTGCCTGTCAATGGATTGTAAGGGAGTCACACATTCCGGCTTTGTAATCTCCAATCATCATTGACATATTGAGGGTAAGAAAAGATAAAAAATAAAAAATATATAAGTCCGCGGATGGTGCCAGGTTTTTTAATAGAGAAAGGACTTTGCTGGCCATACCCCCAATTTTTGGAAAGGGATTTTGTGTACTGTAAAATTCTCTGCAAAAATCCCACTCCAAGTTCTGGAAAGCCCACTAGCCCTTGAGTTTCACTCCTGTACCTCCGCAAACTGAATAAAATCCGCTCCTCAAGGAAATTTACTACGGCCCGCAGTGGTTAAGAATCACTCCCAACTCTTTTCTCCACTATCCGCAAAACTACTCCAAACTAAGCCAGAAACCAATTAAGCTAACATGGAATGAAGTAATATTAAACAAAAAAATCAGACTCCCCAAAAAGCTCTGCACTTGAATTTTCCCTATTAAGACTCCAAGTTACTTGAGCAAGATAGTACTCTCAAAGCAATCCTGTATTTTACGCCAATAACTAAAGATAATATTCCATAAGATAGCATCCAATAACCTCCCCCTTCTTTTCCCTCTTTCCGGCAAAGGAGATGTTCCCCTTATATATACAACTCAAAAACACCACTCCAAAAGAATGTAAACCACAAAAACAACAACTTTCCTCCTAACCTCCTCCATGAATTCCAAATTGATCCTCGTCACCAATAGTCCAATACCTTACCTAATCCAATTGCTTGCAGTAGGTTCAGCAATTATGTTCCCAATCTTCCTAACAGTTGAGTTGCACCAATGCATAAATAACAAAAGATCCCAGTCAATCTTCCTTAAAAGACCTCACCAATCCTGCATGAGGAATAACTGACAGATCCCCAAAAACCCGCATTCCGCCTCCTCAGCTTTAGCATCAATCTTCTCATAGTCCTGCAACCTCAATTCATAAACCATAGTCTGGTCTGGTCTCTACTGCATATCTTTGATCACTTGCTTCTGCACTTGTAAATCCATAGTTGCCAAAGGGTAGATACGTTTGACCATGTCCATTTTCCACATATGGCAAAACTCCAGCCCATTCCTGTCATTGTGCTGCAGAATGCGCGTGCTGCACAAATGCCAGCTCTTGGCTTTCCTACTCCGGCTTATACAATCTGCCAATGCACTTTTCCAAGCCTATTGTGTTGCGGACTTCCAACAACTGCTGAGCCGCTTTGAGTCAAATTTCCAGTGCTGAGCCTTCTTGCCTTTGTTTCTATAAATAGCTGCCACACTGGACTCAGAACACTCATGGGTATTACCTTTCTTTTTGGTTCTCTTTACTTATCAAATTCAAAAAAAACTGACCTCTTCCTTTTTTTTTGCTACATCTTAGGTCAGGCTTCCACCCTGGCAACCAATGCCAGGGGGAGCGTGATCTAACTTGTTAGATCCCTGGAAGAATTGGACATGATTTCTTTTGAGTTAATCAACAAAGAAGGTAAGAAAAAAGGAGGCACTGTCTCCTTGGAAATTTCCAATTTTCTCCTCTGAATCCATGAAAAATGCTCAACAAATTCCCTCATTGTCATGGATAATCCACCCATCCATCCTGCTGAAGATTTTGACCAAGTCATCAAGATCATGAAGGTTTCAACCAAAAAAACTGATATCACATTTTTTTGAAAGTACTCCCCCATTTTCAATCAAATTGAATTATTGTTCAACATCATCAAAATCCATGTGGAGCACCAGGACATCCATAGTGGCAAGGATCTTGCCACAGCTTTCCCTGGTGCTATTGAAGACAAAATCTCATCTGATGTTTCTCAAAAGGGTTTCTTACACTTTCAAAATTTTTAAAAAGCATGTGGGGACATTCAAACAATTACTAGGACCATTATTAAAGATCCCAGTAGTTATCTCAACTCCAATTGAATTTTTTATGTACTAACCTACTTATTATTTTCTTTTTCTTTTTTTTTTGTATTTTTATTCTCATTTACCAACTTACCTGGGGATTCTTTTTTCAATTTCAAATCTTTAAAATTTATTGATTCCAAATCTGAAATTTAATTTATTTTTTAGATTTTTTTGCAAGGAGATTTTGTTTCAAAAACATTTTTTCCACCAAAATCAAAATGCGGACAGAATGCTTGAAAACTTAAGACAAGTGAAAGAAAAAAGTGGAAAGTTAATTCTGAATAGGTCATATCAGAGTTAAGAAAACCTTCCATTTTTTGATGGCAGTTTTCAACCCAAATCTGCCATTTCAAAACTGCCATTGAAAATGAAAAAACCCACTTATTTCACATCAGAAATGTCAGAGTTACCTTAAAATAAATGGGTTTTTTCACATAAAGTATTGAAAGGCTTTTACCGCCTCAACCATGCATCATTCCACATAATCACCCCTGGTTTCAACCCCCAACCTCATTAGAAAAATTTGATTCATTTCTCTCAACACTTCATCAATCTTATCTCTTCCTATCCTGTTTGCTTCATCACTCTCATCTCCTCATCTCCTCATCACTCTAACCACTTCAAAGCTCTCATTGCTTCATCACTCTTTTCATATTATTTCTTTCATCACATCCATCCTCTCATCACTTCATTGCTTCATCCCTGCTTTCATCACATCCTAACTCTCATTGCTTCATTGCTTCATTGCTTCTTCCCTGCTTTCATCACACCCCTCCATCACTTCATCTCTCAATTGCTTCATCCCTTCTTCCCTCTTACTCTTTTTAAATGCCCCCTCAGCAATCCTCCCCCTGCAAGTCCACTAAACAATCCAATGGACCAAAGCAAACTGTCACACAACCACCCCAAGTACTATAGGGCAACCTTAGATGATCTTGAGCGCAAAGGGAGAGACTGAGTGCAAGGAACAATGCAAGGTAGCAAGGCTAACTGCAAAGTGAAAAATTATTATTTTATGACTCAACAAACAGAAACAGGGATGAATTTTCCAATGGAAAGGAACTAAAGCCAAGCCTGATGTGATGACTGGATTTAGCAAATGCACCAACTTGTGAAACTAACTAACTGAGGAGACAATCTTTGGGCAGGCAACACAGCCTTATAAGGTAATCCAGTGGTTAGTAGGTACAGCCTGATGGGTGGTAATTCTACAGCTAGGGAGGAATGAGGCAATGAATGACAGGAATGGAATGGGAAAATGAAGTAACAGTGCAGTTTTTTCCAAGTTTTTAGCGTAGATGCAAGACAATTGAATATGAATGTACAAGGGAATAATGGATGTGACATGAAGTAATCACATGAGAAAAAATGCAAATATGAGGTTGTAGTATATGCAGGGTAAGGGACTAGTAAATTTGCAAACTATGACATTTATGTGGATATCTAGGCATGGGTGCAAGCTAGTGTGAGTGTGTTGTAGAAACTCCTGTGGGATTATATAAATAAAGTATAAAATAGCTTTCTGGAAGCCCTTGAAGGGGAATTTAGTATTACTTCTACTTATTTAGAGTATTTGCATGAACTAAGAGTGGTTTTGAATAGCCTTCACTTCTATTACTATATTAATTCTGCACAAAAATTTATTTAAATTAATGGCTGTTTTCTTTGAGACTTAAAATAGGTCTCAGATCAGAACTAGATTAGCTATTAATTTTTATTGGTAGGTTTTTTTTGAAGAATGGACCAAATGTATTGAATTATTGGTTATTTATTGATCATATATATTTGATCTTAACCAATACCCCAATATTAGAGGGTTCAAGGGTTTATCAAAGGGATGTTTCAGGAAATTACCCAAGGATGGGTTTACCCACAGGGGGCTGGGTAGAGGAAAAGGTTGTTGGTTGCGTTTGGTTGTTCTCTCTTTCTTTTTAAGGGTTATTGATTGATTAATGGTTGTTTTTCTTTAATCTGGTGCTTAATATTTAGGTCACAGAATAAAACTTATTCAAGAACCTGTTGGCTGGTTTAATTGGCTAAAGATGGGTAATAACTTGGTTTCTGATTTCTTTTTTCATTTATAACTCTTTTACTGATAATATTTATCTGGGTAGGTATCACATATGGATGGGCCAAGAGGGCCGGATAGGTTTTTGATGTTTTAGATGGGATGGTATGAGATGGGATGAGCCAGGTGGCATGATCAAGATGGAATGAGGATACAACATGGAAAGGGAAGAGAGGCCCTCCTTAAATAGACAAATCCTGCCCCCAGGGGTGCTCAAGGCTTGCCCTGAGGGTTATCCCTGTTCTGGTGAGGAAAAAGGAGATGAAATTACATGAGGCATTTCTGCTGGTTGGAAAAAGCTTTTAGAGTTACATGAGGCATTTTTTCTGGTTTTAAAAAGCTTGTACAGTTACATGAGGAATTTCTTCTTGTTGGAAAAAGCTTTTACAGGGGATTCATGCATGCACAGCTTTGCATAAATTCCTGTATAGTGCAGATAAGATGTATTTCTGTGCTTTACTGGTAGTTTTTTCAGTGCTACTTGATTCTACCTACATTTATTGCTGTGCAATAATGGTGGTTTGTATGGTCCTGGTTAAGACTGGCCCCACTTCCTCCTGAATATATATTGCTCCTGTATCCTTCTGCACAGCCTCCTGTATGTATATTGTTCCTGTATTACTTCTGCACAGCCTCTTGTTTTTTATTTGCTGCAGGTTTTCTTTGTTCTGCTTGAGACTGTTTTGCCTTCTTCCTGCCTATATTGCTCCTGTATACTTCTGCACAGCCTCTTGTATGTGTACTTGCATGCTTTTTTGGTTCAGGTGACCAGATCTGACATGCTGCACTGCCTCCTGTATCTGTATTTCTTTATTCTGGCTGAGGTGACTGGATCTGGACTTGTTTCACTGACACTTGCATCTTTATTTCTTTATTCTGGGTGAGGTGACTGGATCTGGACTGGTTGCACTGCCTCCTGGATCTGTATTGTTGTATGCTGATGAGGTGACTGGATCTGGACTGATTTCACTGCCTCCTGGACCTGTATTGCTGTATTCTGACTGAGGTGAAAGGGCTGGTGTATGGTCCTGGTGTTGAGGGTAAGCTTCCACTGGTATGTACTTGAAGTTTTCAAGGTATGCCTTATGTCTTCCACAGAGATGTGACACCTTGTTGGGTATTAGTTTGCCACATTTGAATGTTTCTTGGGATGTATCATCTAATTGATGAGAGTTAGGGTGGTACTTTGGCTGAGTGATTATAGGTTATTTTGGATGAGAAATCCATTTCTGAGGTTTATTTGAAGGTTTGAGCTGTTTTTATAGCACAAATGTGAGTCTGATAGATATAGGAGAGGTTTGAGCTACCAAAGTTTGACCAGGAATGGGAGTCCAAGGGTTGATTATAACCAGGGTAGAAGAGCAAAGCTCAAATGGATGGTTGACCAGTGTTAGAGTTAAGTGCAAGATTCCCAAGTATGTACTTATTTAACAAGATTGGAAGGTCATTAGGAAATTCAAAGATAGTAAGAAGAAGGCACCATTGATTTTGTGCTTTATTTGTGTCATGCTTATGGACTGAGGTAGATGGTGCTGAGGAAAAGGATATTTCAAAGTGGGGTAATACAATAACCCTTAAACTTGGAGCATGACAGTTGCCTGTGGATAAATCTGCAAGCTTGTGGAAGCTTTTATATGATTTTCCCATCAATTCTAGAAGTCTTTACCTACTGTATACCCTTAGAATAATACTGTACTTTATTTCTTGAATAAAATTTTAGATTAACTATGTTGTCATCCTCTTCTTGCCATTGCAAAAACTAAATTTTTCAAAATGAATGATGTGTCCCTAGTAATGCTGCCTGGGGTCTCCAAGGAAAGTGCAAGAAATTCTGGCTTTGAACATTTTCATGTACATTTCCCTGAAATAGCAAGCCATTGGTTGATACTGCAGGGGCTTTGTGGAATTCAGAAGAGGACTTATCCTTTAATGGTTCCCAGGTTTGGAAGTTATTGATCCCTTGCTTCTGTAAATCCTGAGTGCAACTGTTCACCCTTTGACTGAGAGATAAAGAGATGAGTGTAAAGAGTCCTTCCAACCTCCTGTGATCTGATGTGATCCTGATGATTTGATGCTCCCCCCTCCTACATCTGGGTTGAGGTTGTGGTTTAAGTAGCCTTCCCCTCAACCCTAACCTAGGTAAAACTTCAAGAATAAAAATAATGAAGTACAACCCCTAAGTACAGAACCCTAGCCCAGCTCTATCCTTCCAACCCCATCCCATGATCCATATCCCATACCCCATATTGCATCTGTATTTCCTGCCTGCCATTATTTCCACCTGGTTTTTCCTTCTCATGAAGCCGCCCTCACGCCACGCCCAACTTGGAGCCCCCCATGCATGTCTGCATCCGCCTGACGCACCATTCCAGATATCCAAGGTACACCCTGGGGTCTTGCAACGCCCAATCCACGCAATCCAATCTGCCCCCCCCCCCTATCCAGATGCTGAGCATGATTTGACTGCTTCTGAGCCCGCAGCACAGCTTACTGCGGCAAAGCTGGACCCATTGCTGAGCGCGCAGCCAATTCCAACTTGCGTCTATAAAAGACCACCACATCCCCCCCCAACTTGAGTTCTGTCCCCAGAGATCCACCACTATCTCACCTACGCCTAGCTATCCCTAGTTATCCAATCCCTCTCACTGCACCACTACACCACGCCAAGGAGAAAACCCCACCACATCCTACCCCTTCAACATTTCCTGCATGTTCTGCAGTTGGAACAGCCTCTCATGCTGCATCCATCCGGGCCAGCGCACCTGTGTTCTGTGCCAGGCCAGCCACCGTTGCTGTTCTCTATCCAATTCTATGCCCTGCAACCGTCCTCAAGGTTGTCCGCGCAAGAGGACCAGGCGCAACTTGTTTGTGGTCTCAAGAAATGACAACATATCCATTAATGAGTGGACCCCGCCTGGCTCACCTTGCAACCAACCGCAACGCGCTGCTCCAAACCCTCCTTTGTGCAAAATCCATGACTTGGTCTGGACCACTGCGGCACCAGGAATTCCCCAAATTCATGGCTTACCAGAATGCCACTCACAAGTGGGCCGCACGGGTACAGATCAAAAAACCAGCAATGGACCCGCAGATCTTCAACCAACCAACCGCACCTCCTCCACCGCCACCACTTCCCCCCACTCCCCTGCAACCTTTTCCTCCATCTCCTACCCCTCCACTGCCACCGTGTCCTCCCACTCCTTCTCCTCCAGCGCCATCTCCATCACTGGCTCCCAGGTTGTCACTGGAACCCATGCGGGCCCCAACTCCTGTGGTCATTGAGTTTTTGTCGGAAACCGCAGCCACTGTAACTCCTCTGGCTGTCACTCCCAAGATTCCGGAGATCCCCTAATTCTGGCACTCCCACTTGCAATGTTCAACGCAATGGTGAACAATGTGGAGAAACTACTCCGGCGCTTCCTAGCGGTTCCCCACGCTCACACCACTGGTGCGCAACGCAAAGTCCTAGCCACGGAGGCTTGTGCGGACGCAGAGGAGGTGATGAGGACTCAGCCAATGTGTCAGCTCTCTGATACCAGGAACCTTGCAGTCCTTTAGCTACAGAGAGTGATAAAAGAACTTGGAGCAATAATATTCCAAAGAATAAACACTTTAAAGCTCCAATAATGGTACGGTAAGAGCAAGTGCAAGGTTTATTTGGTTTGGTTATAAATATTTTAAATATAAAATATAAAGAGGGGCCACAGTATTATACTACTGGGGATCTTTACAGACTAGCAACCTCTCTTCAAGGGGCCTCCTTAGGCAGTTTAAGAACCTTGGAATAAATATGGGTGCCTTATAAAGGACTTATTCCACTAATGGCCGGGCTAAACAGCACACGTGACCTAGACAGGAAGGGAAACACTCACTCTGAGTACTTGACCACGAAAATCCTGGAGTAATTGGAAGGGTTTCAGAGCAGATGGGGTTGATTTCCTGACTAAACTTCAATGGTTGATTGGTTAATAAAGGTAAATAATACTACTACAGACTAAGTCATAAATCACTTGCTTATCTTCATATAAGCACTTGATTAACAATGACACCGTGTCTGATTGATAATAAATAATTCCTGATAACTGATTAACTTCTTGGAAACAGGAGGGCAAAAGAGCCTGTTTAAATATTCCTTCTTGGGTGCTTGAGGACCTCTAGAAGGGGTACTAGCCATGGGCTGAGGCTAGGGGGGCAATCAGGGCGAGATTGGCACGTCCTCAAGGTGCTGTTAGCCTGCTGGCCTTAGATCTGTCAAGGAACAGCTCCTTTTTAGCTGCAGGATCTGTTAATCAATAGATTAGTCATTTTGCTGATCCTGCACTGATCCTTAATTTGTACAGTAAGTACTGGTCCAAAGTGAGCAGACGTAGATTTTTATTGATTCTCCATCCTCTGCTGATCCTGTATGTAATTTTTAATAATTTTTACGACCACTCCTTATGTAGTTTTGTGGTCTTTGAAGGTTCTGATCAACTTACTTCGTGGTGAGTCTGGATCTTTATTTAATTAATAAAAAATACTAAAAATTAGTTATTAACTAATTTCAATTGATTTTTAAGGTTTTTGAACCTTAATCTGTGCTCGTGTGTTGGCTTTACATATGTAGTGTATATCCTACTATGTTGTAGCTTCTCTGAGCGGTACCTGGATGTCATAGGAGGCGCGGGGATCAGTCCATTCAAATGCGCGCGGGGACTGATCCGCTGCTCAGATGCGCGCGGGAGTTCAGCGCTGTAGGGACGCGGGGCTGCGTGCGGGAGTTGGCGTACGCGGGAGTCCAATGCTGTAGGGACGCGGAGCTGCGTGCGGGAATTCAGCGTACGCGGGAGACCGGAGCTAGGGACGCGGGGCTGCGTGCGGGAATTGTGACAAAACACAATTTCCCGTGTAACTCCTAAACTACACACAACACCTGGATTTCGACTGAAATTTAGGTGTGAAACCTATACATGACATATCATGTGAAATATTAAAATGGCTAAAAAGTGCCATACTGGTGCCGTGGTCATTTACCATTCTGTATTAAATTAATTAAAAAATATAAGGAGTACGAATTCAAGGGTGGGGTCAGTGAGTGACCCTACCTTATTTTGGGTGGGGAATCCATTTCTGCAATAATATTTATGGATTTCCTACTCCTTCATTTTATAATAATTTTATTTATTCATTTATCTTTATTTTGTTGATATTATTATTGTTGCTGCTTTGTCAGGTTGCTCTGTGCTAAGTAGCAGGCTGACATTCCCCCACTCCAAGATATGACTATATCTGAAAAAAAATTTTTGGGGTTCAGTGTCTTTTACTGGCTCTGTAGTTTCTCAGGTGTATAGGTCCATCTGGGATGTTGTTCTCAGGTAGCCATTCATCTTTATCAGCTGATTCTCCTTTGTATCTGACTAAGTAAAGTCTAACATCTTTTCCTTGGATCCTTTCTTTTTTATCTTTAAGGATTTTACTAACTTTTCCTTTGTCCTTCTCAGGCTCATCTAAGACTGGTATTTTAAGTGAAGGGGTCTTTTCTCCTTCTCTGGGATGGTAGTGTTTGACAAGGCTAACTGGGAAGACTGGGTGTTTCCTAGAGAGTTCATTACTGAGGATGACTTCTACGGCATTTTTCCCATGGAGTTTCTTGATAGTGAAAGGCCCAACAAAGGCTGGTCTGAGTTTTCTGTTTCCAGCCAAATTGTTGAAATTGGCGGTTGAAATTAGAACTTGATCTCCTATTCTGAAATCAGGTTCTTTGTGAGTTTTATCCCACCTCTGTTGGTTGTATTCAACAGCATCTTGTACACACTTAGCAGCGTGCTTGTTTGCCATATCTATCATGTTTTTGAAGTCCAGTGATGTTGGATGGATATTAGTCAACTCCTGATTGAGGTTATCTTTGGGCAATTTGGGGATCCATCCTCTTTCCAGTATGTAAGGAGCTTCTTTGGTAGTAGAGTGTTTACTACTGTTATAGGCCATTTCTAGTGCAGGTAAAAGGCTAACCCAGTCATGGCAATATCCGTCTGTATTTTTGTACTCCATCCCAAAGCAACAGAACCTTCTGAGCATATCCTCTAGAGTCTGGATCATTCTTTCAGCTAATCCGTCTGTCTGAGGGTGATAAGCTGTAGAAAAGGCTAAGGTAGTTCCTAACATATCATGGAGGTTTCTCCAGAATTCAGACGTGAATTTGGGGTCTCTATCACTGATAATAATCTTAGGAATTCCTACATCAGCAATTAGTCTGTTCCAGAAGAGTAAGGCTACTTCCATAGCGGTATCTTCCTTATGGTTAGGTAGAAACTTGGCTTTCTTAGAAAATCTGTCTACAATGACCAGGACTGAGTTGTAAGAGTAAGCTCCACCAGGGGGCAGTCCTGTTACGAAGTCCATGTTGATAACTTCCCATCTTTTCCTGGGCTCAGCTATCCTTTGGAGTAGTCCAAACCTTTTCCCAGTGGTCCTGTTGGACTTCTGACAGATTTCACAGCTTGAAACATACTTGATAGTGGAGTCTCTCCAGTTGATCCACCAGGCAGTCTGTTTTACTTTATCTAGAGTTCTATCAATAGACAGGTGACCCGAAGAGCAATTATCATGACATTCAGCTAAAACAAGTTTGATATGCTCTGCTTTGGTCAAGACTATAACACTAGAGTGTTTATGCCGGTAATATAGTATCCCATCCCACAGTGTGAATCTTCCTTCTTTATAGGACTTCAGTAGGGGTTCAGGTAAACTGTTTATGAGTTCAGATGGAGGGGAAGTACTTTCTATGATGTTAATCAAAGTCTTCATGTCAGAGTTGTACGCTTCTCTGATGGAGCTGAACAGTGATTCTTCTAGTTCACATATGTGAATTCCTATGATGGGAGCTTCCAGATTAAACAGATTAATGTTTAGTATAGGAAATATATCATGATCTTCTGGGTCATGAGCAGGATTGCTAGTATCATTTGGTAGAGCATTTCTGCTAAGACTGTCAGCATTCTGATGTTTAACTCCAGCTTGGTGGACTATTGTCATCTGACCTCTGTACTGTTGTATGGCTATCTGCCATCTTAACATATGCCTGCTAGGAGTTTTCATGTTCATGAGAGTCCTAACAGCATTGCAATCAGTGATTACCACGAAGTTTGTACCTTCCAAATAATAGTGGAGTTTTTCTAATGCCCATACTAGAGCAAGGCATTCCATTTGGCTGGCACCATATCTCTTTTCAGTATCTTTGACTTGTCTAGATATGAAGAGTATAGGTTTCTCTACTGGTTTATCCTCTTCTATTACTTCTTGGTGTAATGCAGCTCCTAATCCTTCCATGCTAGCATCTATGTAAAGTTTGAAAGGTTTAGAATAATCTGGTTGTATCAACACTGGGGCAGTAGTCATAGCTACTTTGAGTTCCTCATAATTCTTCAATCTTTCATGAGTCATTTCGAACAAAGTGTTGTTGTTGCAGATCTCATATAAACACTTGGTGAGGTTAGCAAATTTAGGTATGTACTTCCTGTAATAGCCGCAGAAGCTTATAAAGGATAAGAGTTCCGTTTTGTTCTGGGGCATAGGTCTGTTCATTACTGCTGCTATCTTACTTTGGTCAGCAGTTAAGGTTAGTCCAGAAACAATGTGTCCTAGAGCTTTAAGTTCTCCGTATCCAAAGTTGCACTTTTTCATAGATACTTTTAATCCTACTGAAGCAATTGTTTTAAGGACTAGCCTTACTTTGTCCATGTGAGTATCCCAATCGTCTGAATAAATGATAACATCATCTATGTATACCATCATCCAACCTTGCCTGATGAACATTCCTAAGACTGTATCCATCATTCTTTGGAAGTGGGAAGGAGCATTTTTAATACCAAATGGCATTCTGAGATACTCATATATGCCTAAATGACATATAATTCTCATAAATTTCCTACTATCCGGACTGATAGGTATTTGGTGAAAGCCTTTCAACATGTCCATAGTAGTAATGAACTTAGCTTTAGAAAGATTATGTAGAGCGTGGTCAATCCTTGGGATAGGATAATAGTCAGCTTGGGTGTAGTTGTTGAGCATTCTAAAGTCTCCAACCATCCTAGACTTATCATTGTGCCAAGCTATTATCACGGGGGTAGTTACGTCTACTTGCTCATTATGCCCTACTTTTCGTAAGACTTGTAAGTCCACTAGTTCTTGGATGTGGCTTTCTAGAGCAGTCCTAGATTTTGGACTAGAAGGGTAAGCTGGTCTCCTGAGATTAGGAGGGTAAGGAGGCTTAATAGTCAAAGTTAAGACCATATCATGACCTTTGATATTACCAATGGGATGATCTTTAGTGCAAAAAGCATTCTGGTTCTCAAAGCATACTTGGAGAATATCTCTTTTCTGGTTTTCAATAAGCTGGGAATTCAAGGCAGCTTGGGAAAAGTATTCCTGGTTAAAAGTTTCTAAGTGTCTCTCATAAGTGGAATCAGCAGTTTTAGCATTGATATGGCATATTTGGAACTTCTTGTTCCAATCTCCTCCTATAGTGAAATATCTCCCTTTACTCTGGAAGACATCTATCCCGTACAGGCAAAGAGAATCATTTCCTATAATAAAATAATCACATACTCCATTTTGAAGTACTACAAATTCAATCTTTATCTTGATTGATCCTTTAGAGTGGGGGAGTATGATTTCTGTTGGCCATACTCCAATAGCATTGAGAGGTGAGTTACAGCTGCTGAACTTAGCTCGAGGTACAGGTAGTAAGTTTTTCTTCCAGTTGGAATCCTGTTTATCTAAGTAGTCAGTTCCAACACAAGAGCAGAAGGCTCCACTGTCTAGAAGTAATTTTACGGGGGAACCTTGTATCAATCCAGTGGCATAACAAGTTTTACCACTGGTGTACCCTTTTCCAATAGAAGGTTTGAGGGTTAAGGTCTTAGCTTCAGAAACATGTTGGATTTTCATGTTGGGTGTCCATTTTTGAGGCAAATTGCTATCTTCATTAACAGGGTTAATATCTAGGGAAGATTCCATGTTGCCTTTGATGACATTAATGGGATTAGTGATAATTAGGTCACATTCAGAGATGGAACCATCAGTGTCATCTAGTTGAGGGTCAGGATTAATGTCATCCTCTTCTCCTTCAATAGGATTAATCCTTCTCCTGGGTAAAGGACAGTCAGGTCTTACATGCCCTGTTTGGTTGCAATTCCAACATGTCTTTTCTTTGGTCACCAAAGTATTCTTGGCTTCTGAGTTGTTAGGTAGAAGTTCTTTGTTCTTGTTATTATAATCTTCCTTATTCCTAGTAGTTGGTTCTCTGGGTTTATTAAGCCTTTTGTCTAAGCCATTCATGTCAATAGTTTCTTCTAATATTCCTATGAGAGTGGAAAGGTCAGAGTTCATGGGCATTCTGCACCTTACGCTATGGTTAAGTTGTCTGGGACATAGGTTGAGGAGTCTTTCATTGACTTCTTCTTTATCAGCATTTGGGTAGAAGCAGTCTAGTCTTCTCTTCTGGTCAAGGCACCATTTGTGAGGTTTGTCTTTAGATGGATCAAACAAAGAAGTTTCGAAAGTTTTCATCATTTTTCTCTTCCAAATTCTGGTACCAAATTGTTCCTTAATCAAATCTTTCCATGAATTCCATGACAAAGATCCTACCTCTTCTCTCTTATTAATGAACCAGTCAAGGGCTACTCCTTCAAATAGTCTAGGTAGTCTCACTACGGCTATGTTATCAGGAAGTTCATAAGAGGCCAGAGTATAGTCAATAAACTTAATAAAACTGACATGATTGTATTCTCCTTCTCCGGAGAATTTAGGCCACTCAGTGATAGGGGGAAGTAATTTTAATGCTTGTTCTACTTCAGGAGTGGGACTAGGTCTGAAAGATTCAAGCCTTGTTAGTCTTGGTCTAGAAGGTAGTTGGGGCGTACTGTGGTACCTGGAAGGTCTGATTTCATCAGAGTCTGCAATGGGTTGAGATAAGTTTATCTTTAGATCTCTGAGATCATTCTTAATCATACCTAATTCAAGGTCGAGTTTGTTACTTAATGAATCAATTTTATTAATAATATGAGTGGGTGAAGTGTGGTCTGTTTTATTAATACTTTCTTTGATTTGTTCAATAGATAGAAGAATTTCTTCTTGGGTAGCTGAAGTATTGTTTTCTAGGTAATTTATTAGTTCTCCTTTACTCAAACTAATGCTGTCTCTTATTTGTTTTACTTCTAACTCATTGATTTTGATCAAGTTGGATTGGGATTGCATGACTTTACCAAAATTGGTATTTACTTTATCCAATTGCTCATATACTTTATCAAAACATTTGCCAATGATATCAAAGTTATGAGAAACATTTATGGAAAACAAATTAAAAGTTTCTACGTCTAATTGCGGTAAACTTTCTTCCATTTTCTTGCCAAAGATATTATGTTGTCCCACTCTTTGGGACTCTTTAACTTCTGATGGGCTAGAGATCTCTTCTTCTTGTTGTTGTTGTTTCCTCTTAAGGAAACTAATTGGTCCCAAGGATTCCAATTCTTCACGTAACTTTCTACTTCTTTCTTGGGAATTAACTTTTGGAGGGTTATTTGAGTCTTCTTTGCCAAATATATGGCTTTTCTCATACCCTGATGGTCTTCCTGGGTCTGAGCCTGTTTGAACAGTTCCCAATGACCCACGTGTTCTTTCACTAATACCTTTATTTTCTCCTCCTTGGAGGAGTCCGGCTGGGGTGGCGTAGGTGGAACGGTATCCTCCTGGGATTTCACGTTCAACAAGGGACGACCCTCCAACGGTGAGTTGGTCGAGTCGGCGGCCGCGGTCGTTGTCACGGTCGCTCGGATCGGAGCGATCACTGGCTCGATCCTCATTGCGGTCGCGACTGGCGTCCTTGCGCACACGGGTTCCTCCGGGCAAAGATCCATATGATGGGGCGCGTCCACTGGCACGGGTGTTGCGTCTGTTTTGGAGCATTTTAAAGGTTATATAAGTTTATGTCGAAACTTTATAAAAATAATTTTTTTGAATAATTAATTTTTTTTTTTTTTAAAAAAAATATTTCTTACTTATATGAAGGTTTAAAGGCACTAAGTCCTTGTTGGGGTCAGGTCCGTCCTTGGAGGGTATTCCAACGGGATCTGAGTGGGTTCCAATCAAATCTTGGGACAAATCCAAGGGTCCACAGTCTGGGACGTCCTCTAAGAGGTCTTGGTCAATAAGATCACCAAAGACAAAATCCACTAGAAAGGATTAAATAATAAAAAATATAAGTTATATATTTATTTATTTTATAATAATTTTTATTATAATTTTCGAGTTTTTGTGATTTTTTTTATAAAAAAAATAAAAAGGAGATCAAAGCTCACTTTTATAATTTGGATACCGTCTCTTAAAAGCAGAAAGCTTTCTTTGATAGGTTTTCCACTCTTTGTGCTGTCTTAACAAGGAGTTAAAATTGATAATTCTTTCTAACTCTTGTTCCTTTTCTTTTGAGATTTGTTCTCTATAATAAAGAAGTCTCTCTTGTTTCTGCTCAGGAGTTATAACAACAGGCACAAAGTTACGTAATTTTTCTTCTTTTTTCTGTTTAAGAAGATTTAAATAATAATTGATCAATTCTCCGTTGGTTTTTAAATCCACTGGACGAATTAAAAGATCAAGATAAATGATAAGTATTTCTACTTATATAATTTTTATATAAATAACTGGTCCAGGAGATAATTAATTAAATAATTAATTATTGAGGATATTTCCCGGCCAGACCCCCAGTTGTCAGCTCTCTGATACCAGGAACCTTGCAGTCCTTTAGCTACAGAGAGTGATAAAAGAACTTGGAGCAATAATATTCCAAAGAATAAACACTTTAAAGCTCCAATAATGGTACGGTAAGAGCAAGTGCAAGGTTTATTTGGTTTGGTTATAAATATTTTAAATATAAAATATAAAGAGGGGCCACAGTATTATACTACTGGGGATCTTTACAGACTAGCAACCTCTCTTCAAGGGGCCTCCTTAGGCAGTTTAAGAACCTTGGAATAAATATGGGTGCCTTATAAAGGACTTATTCCACTAATGGCCGGGCTAAACAGCACACGTGACCTAGACAGGAAGGGAAACACTCACTCTGAGTACTTGACCACGAAAATCCTGGAGTAATTGGAAGGGTTTCAGAGCAGATGGGGTTGATTTCCTGACTAAACTTCAATGGTTGATTGGTTAATAAAGGTAAATAATACTACTACAGACTAAGTCATAAATCACTTGCTTATCTTCATATAAGCACTTGATTAACAATGACACCGTGTCTGATTGATAATAAATAATTCCTGATAACTGATTAACTTCTTGGAAACAGGAGGGCAAAAGAGCCTGTTTAAATATTCCTTCTTGGGTGCTTGAGGACCTCTAGAAGGGGTACTAGCCATGGGCTGAGGCTAGGGGGGCAATCAGGGCGAGATTGGCACGTCCTCAAGGTGCTGTTAGCCTGCTGGCCTTAGATCTGTCAAGGAACAGCTCCTTTTTAGCTGCAGGATCTGTTAATCAATAGATTAGTCATTTTGCTGATCCTGCACTGATCCTTAATTTGTACAGTAAGTACTGGTCCAAAGTGAGCAGACGTAGATTTTTATTGATTCTCCATCCTCTGCTGATCCTGTATGTAATTTTTAATAATTTTTACGACCACTCCTTATGTAGTTTTGTGGTCTTTGAAGGTTCTGATCAACTTACTTCGTGGTGAGTCTGGATCTTTATTTAATTAATAAAAAATACTAAAAATTAGTTATTAACTAATTTCAATTGATTTTTAAGGTTTTTGAACCTTAATCTGTGCTCGTGTGTTGGCTTTACATATGTAGTGTATATCCTACTATGTTGTAGCTTCTCTGAGCGGTACCTGGATGTCATAGGAGGCGCGGGGATCAGTCCATTCAAATGCGCGCGGGGACTGATCCGCTGCTCAGATGCGCGCGGGAGTTCAGCGCTGTAGGGACGCGGGGCTGTGTGCGGGAGTTGGCGTACGCGGGAGTCCAATGCTGTAGGGACGCGGAGCTGCGTGCGGGAATTCAGCGTACGCGGGAGACCGGAGCTAGGGACGCGGGGCTGCGTGCGGGAATTGTGACAAAACACAATTTCCCGTGTAACTCCTAAACTACACACAACACCTGGATTTCGACTGAAATTTAGGTGTGAAACCTATACATGACATATCATGTGAAATATTAAAATGGCTAAAAAGTGCCATACTGGTGCCGTGGTCATTTACCATTCTGTATTAAATTAATTAAAAAATATAAGGAGTACGAATTCAAGGGTGGGGTCAGTGAGTGACCCTACCTTATTTTGGGTGGGGAATCCATTTCTGCAATAATATTTATGGATTTCCTACTCCTTCATTTTATAATAATTTTATTTATTCATTTATCTTTATTTTGTTGATATTATTATTGTTGCTGCTTTGTCAGGTTGCTCTGTGCTAAGTAGCAGGCTGACACAATGTAGGGGGATTGCCCCCCCTCTCCTTTTTTTCTATCTTGTTTCTATTCCCACATTTATCTTTGCAAAGAAAACAGACTTTTGCCGCGCCAACCTAAGTAGCCTTTGAGCTAGTGAGAACCTTGAGAGAAATAAGAACTGCACTTTGAGAGAAACCCCCAAGAGTGAGAAGAATCCCTGCCACTGAGAGTATCCGCTGAGAGTGAGAAGAATCCGCGCCAAATGAGAGTATCCGCTGAAGGTACCTGGACCACCCCAGACAAACTGCCTCACAGTTCCCCGTACCCATCTACAGAACAGAGAGAGCACAAAGAAAACCTGCCGTTTGGGCACATTCTTCAGAGAGAGAGGAAGAGAAGAAGAGTATCCACCCCACCCATCTATACCTTCCTTCTATAAGATAACCAAAGAAAACCTAAAAAGAGAGAGTTTTTTTTTTAAGCACCAACCCGTTGCAAAGCCTGCGCCTTGCTCTTTGAGCCACATGTGTTTTGCGCCATGCGCTTCCCTAGTTCCTTTGATTATCCTTTGAAAGTTTTTCTTTTCCCAAATGCAGTGCTTTTCCTTGCATCTGCAGACCCAGCTTGGCGCCATGCCCCTACCTAAAATAAACTCATAACCTAGCCAGCAATAATCCCAAAAAGCCAATCCAGAGAGGAGAAAATAAGAAAACAAACATTCTGGGTTGTCTAGTTTTTCCAGCTGTGAACCAACAAGAGAAGCCCCTCGCCAAATCCTATCATATCCCCTATTCATCCATTGTTTCCCCCCCCCACCTTGGCTGCTTTCCCAAGCAGTCTGCAGTTGTTTACTCCGCCAGACGCAAACCGCTGTGGTGGTCTTTTATATACGGGAGTCGGAATTGGCTGCGCGCTGCGTGCTCAGCAGGGTAAGGGCACTCAGCAATGGATGCGCTTCACCGCAGCAAGTCGCGCTGTGGGCTCAGCAGCAGTCAAACCAGGCTCAGCATCTGGAGACGCGGGATGGATTGGATTGGATTGGATGGATTGCGTGTGGATTGCGCATTGCAAGACATGGATTGGATTGCCCGGATATATCTCCAATATCTGGAAAGGCACGTTGGGTGGATGCAGACATGTGTGGGGGGCTCCAAGTTGGGCGCAGCGCGAGGGCCGCGTCATGAGAAGGAAAAACTGGGTGGAAGTTGTGGAGAATCCTTTGGGATTGGGTAAAGTTTAGCAAATAGCTTGCTTGCAGTCACTTGAGGGGGAATTTAGTACTACAACTATTTATAAGATAGATGAATACTAAGAGTTGTTTTGAATTGCTTGCCCCTCTGAGTACTATAGTAGTCTCACAACAATAAAAGAAAAGAGAAATGGTGGCTGATTTTCAAATAGAGTTGCTAATATAGTAGTCTCTATCAGACCTAGGATCAATGTATTCAAGCTTGATAAGGAAGAAATGGTGGAACAGATAGGTGACCTGGTGGATAGAAGCTGAGTGAGGGAAGAATCCTTTCTCTATTATTATCCTTTATATATTTTTTTTATATTTATTTTATTGGTTACTGATTGATACTCCTTTGGTGTTACATGTGATGATTGATAAAGTTGAAATTTTTGAGTCTATACTTGATACTGATGATGGTTGATGATGATGATGATGATTGATAATTTTGATTATGGATGATGATGATGATTAATGTGGTAGGTGATGATGATTGTTGATGATGGTGATGGTTGATGATGATGGTTGAGGTAGGTGATTATGATTGTTCATGATGATGATGGATGATGATGATGATGATGGATGAGGATGATGATGGGTGATAATGATGATGGATGTTGATGATGGATGGTGTTGATGATGATGATGGTCAAGGTATGTGGTAATGGTTGGTGATGATGATTAATATAAGGGTTGGTCACTGTTTATGATAAGGGTTCAATATCTTTTATAAGGGTTTGATATCTTTTATAAGGGTTTAATATTTTATATAAGGGGTTAATATTTTATATAAGGCTTTAATACCCTTTATCAGGGTGGCCACCCCAGGCTGGGTGCCATGGGGGATGTGATGGGACCTGGATGGGGGAGAGAGGCCCTCTATTTATAGAAAATCCTGCCCTCAGGGCTGCCCCCTGAGGGTCTCCCTGGTACAGTGAATACAGTTCATGAGTCATTTTGGCTGGTCAGAGGAGGAGGCTGTGCAGGATCTACATGCATGTAAACCCTTGCATGCATTGCTGTGCTGCATTGATACAGGTTCCCCCTGCATAAATTACTTATGTATAGTGGTGGTTGGTCATTTTTTTGGTCTTTCATGCAGTGTCTGCATATATTTCTTCTGTATACAGCTGCAGTTTTGTTGCTGCATGCAGTGCCTTGCATATATTTCTGCTGTATATTTCTGCAGGTTTGTTTGGTACTGCATGCAGGGTCTTACATATATTAATTATGTACATTTCTGCAGGTTTTTTTGGGTGTTTTATGGGTTTAATGTATGTGGTATGTACTTGAAGTCTTCCAGAGTATGTCCATATATGTCTTTCACTGAGCTGTGACACCTGATTGGGCAGTATCTTCTAATCCATGAGAGATAGAGGGGTACTTTGGCTGGGTGAATGTAGGTTATTTTTGGTTAGAATCTATTTTTTAAGATTATTTTGAGGATTAGAGCAGTCCTTCTACCAGAAAAGTGAGTCTGATGGCTATAATTTAGGTTTTGGTTTACCACAACGTAATGGCAGGCGGGCAATACAGATGGATATGGGGTATGGGATGTGGATTATGGGATGGGAAGGATAGGGTTGGGGCTAGGGTTCTGTGCTTATGGGTTTTATTTCATTATTCTTGCTTGTTTATGGTTGTACTTAGGTTAGGGTTGAGGGGGAGATTACTTAAACAGCACCCTCAACCCTGATGGATCAGGAGACATCAGATCACGGAGGCTCACATTGGATCATCATAGGTTTTGGAAGGATCTTTCACTCTTGATTCTCTATCTCTCAGTCAAAGGGTGAACAGTGGCACTCAGGGTTTACAGACGCAAGGGATCAATAGCTTCCAAACTTGGGAACCATTAAACTAGACTCTTCTGAATTCCACACCACACGCATGGGCTTTTCCTCAGACAAAGGATCTGCGTTGTCATCCCCTTTGCTATCCAAACCAGCCGTCTCTTTGAATGAAGTTGATTACCGCCTAAATCTAGGTGAGATAGTGGTGGATCTCTGGGGACAGAACTCAATTTGGGGGGGATGTGGGTGTCTTTTATAGACAGGAGTTGGAATTGGCTGTGCGCTGAACGCTCAGCAGTAGCGGCAGGCTCAGCAGAGGCAGCAACTCAGGGTTTACAAACGCAAGGGATCAATAACTTCCAAACTTGGGAACCATGAAAGGAGAAGTCCTCTTCTGAATTCCACATCTGGGGGTCTGGCCGGGAAGTGATCTTTTGTTCCTTGTCTCTTGAAACTAACAAGCGCAATATCCCAGTACCACTCATTGACCATTGCAGGGTCATCAAATGTTACCCCCACTCCTCTTCCTCCTCCTCCTCTGGCTTCTTGGAAGCAATCCTCATCAGGGGTGGGAGACGGTGTCCCTTGTTCCAACAATGGCCCCAATCACAAGCCTGTTTGCATCAGGCTGCAGGACTATCCTCACATCCGGTTCAAAACTGAGGATGTTGAGTGATTCCTTGCGCAGTACAAATGAATTGCCAATGCGGAAGGTGCAATGGGTTTGTATAAGGCTTGGCTTGTTGTCCTTTTCATCACAGGCAAAGTGAAGCTTCAAGATGTGGAGGAGATGGAAGGGTATGAGAAACTCAATTGGCCAAAACTGAAGGTGGAAATCTTGGCGTGGTGGTGAAGGGGCAAACCTTGGTTTTGCAAGCTGCGGCGGAAGCAAGCGCAAATGGCAAAGTGTGGATGCAAGTGAAATTTGGGGATTATGTAGCAATTTTCAATTGGATCTATTGCTACCTGGAAAAGAACAAGGTGATATTGGGACAGATGGGTGCAATGAAGAGGGCGTTTTTGGGATTACTCAGAACCCAACTCCACAGGAAGGTGCATAGGCACTTGTACAACAACAACCTGGTAAAGAGGTTGTTGGATGGGAGTATCACGCTTCTTCCAGACATCCTTGTCATTTGTTTGGCGGTGGAAAGCAAATTTGACTTGGAGGTACTGATGGAGGAAATGGCAAGGTTGTTCCCAACGGGGCCAAAGAAGTCCGCTTCCCACACTCTGGCAGCACCAGCGCAAGCTCCGGTTGCAGGCCACTCAAAAAAGGAATGCGCTCTGGCAACACCACCAACAACAAGCCCAGAGGTTAGCAAGATGATGGAATTGATGAAGGATTTACAGATCTTCCTGAGTCAAATGTTGTCAGGGCCACGCAATCCGTCTCCTAACATTGGGGGACCGCTTCCGCCATCAAACGCGCCCATGTTGCCTTTATGCAATTATTGTGGGGAAAAGGTACATTGGCGGTTGGGGTGCAATAACATGACAAAGGTCCTCAAGGCAGGATTGGTTTGACCGGTGGCAATGGGATTCATGTTCTCAAAGGGCAAGTGGATCTCCTCCAAACCTGGGAATCCGACTGTCATGGAGCAAGTGTGCGTGCAAGGACAGGAACCGGTGGTAACTGCTCAAGCTTTGCTGGGGATTGTCACTGGTCCCGGGGTATGGCAACCACCGTGCGTGGAAGCAGAAGTGAGGGTATTAACAACAAAGGAGTCAGTGGCGGTGGAAAGGATGGATGTGGATGCCAAGGAATGGGTACCGCCGGCAGCTCCTAAGCCAATTGCGCGCGTTCAGGAAATGGATGGACATCTGGTGAATCCAGCGGTGGAAATTGTGCGCAGGGTGATGGGGAATCAAAAGACTATTCCCTTGACGTTGAAGGAGTTGGAGGTGGTTTTGCTTGTTTTAGTAGATGAGATGGTTCAAGCACTGGAGGATTGCGGAAACAACAGGATCCCTCCAACGGTGCAACGGGTGAACTTGGCTTGGGATGACACAGAGTGCAAGCTAGCAGGGATGAAATGAGTTTCATCTCCGCTGGCTTACATTACAATGAAGATTGCTGGAAGGAAGGTGTGGGTTCTGGTGGATAGCGGTTCTATGGTGAACCTCCTTCCGTCTAGATTGATTGATGAATTTGGATTTGTTCTGCGGAAACGTGCAATGGGGCTTTGCGCGCTTAACGGCGGGGAATGTTGCATGGTTGGTGTTGTGCAGGAGGAAGAGGTTGAGGTTTCAAGGGTCTGTAAACCACTTTCTTTTCTATTGGTTATTGTGGGGAGGCCATTTTAGGATGGCCATTCATGTTTGGGTTTTGAGTACAAATGAAGTTTGATCCAGAGGTGGGGACAGAAGTGTTGATGGTGGAAGATTTTTCCAGCGGGCAATTTGAAACCACAATATGCAATCTGTGGTTGGGGAAGTGGATGCATGATTTGGCAAGAGAGGAGGAGGAGGACCCCAGCGCGGAGTTGGTTCACAAGGGTGGGTTGGAGGCAGATTTTGACTAGTTGGCCAAGGTTACTGCACAGAGCAAGCTCCGGCTTTGTGCAGGCATTTGACTAGCGAGGAGCATGTGGGAAGTGGGGAAGAAGCGCGGAACTTGCGGTTTCTGGAAGACTTACGGCTGGTTTGGATAGTGAAGGGGACAACAATGCGGATACTTCTTCCAAGGACAAGCCCGGGCGCGCAGTTTGCATCCGGAAGACTGAGCAATTTTAGACTGCTCTTGACAGCAGTCAAGCTGGGGGGAACAATGGATGAATAGGGGATATGATTGGATTTGGTGAGGGGGTGCTCTAGCCAGTTCACAGCCGGAACAACTAGACACCCCAGAATGTTTTTTTTCTTATTTCCTTCTCTCTGGATTGGCTTTTGGAGTTATTGCTGGCTAGGGTATGAGTTTCTTTTAGGTATGGGCACGGCGCAAAGCTGTGTCTGCTAACACAAGGACAAGCCCTGCATTCCAAAAGCAAACGCACAAACAATCTCCAACAGATGATTCAGGGAACTAGGAAAGCGCGTGGCGCGGAACGGATGTGGGTCAAAGAGCAAAGGAGCGGGCTTGGAAATGGGTTGGTGCTTAGAAAAAAAAAATCTTTTTAAGTTTTCTTTGGTTATCTTATAGATGGAAGGTGTGGATGGGTTTGGGCGGATACTTTTTCTTTCTCTCTCTCAAGGATGTGTGCGCGCGGCTGGTTTTCTTTGTACTCTCTCTGCTCTGTAAATGGGTACGGGGAACTGTGTGGCAGTTTTTCTGGGGGGTTCCAGGTACCTTGAGGGGATACTTCTCACTCTTGGGGGTTGCTCTCAAAAGAGCGGATCTTGTGCCCGGGTCTTTCTCACTCTCACCGGATACTCTCAGCGCACATGTTTTTCTCACTCTCACCAGATACTCTCAGTGGCGCAGATTCCTCACTCTTGCAGGTTGCCCTCAAAGCGCAGATCTTGCGCAGGGCTCTTATTTCTCTCAAGGTTCTCACAAAGCCCAAAGGCTGCTCAGGATGGCACGGCAAAAGTCCTTATCTTTGCATAGGTGCAGGGATGAAAACAAGATCAAAGGAAGAAAGGAAGAAAAGGGGGGTGATTGGCCTACGTTGGTTGGGTCCTCATCACTTCCTCTGCATCCGCGCAAGCCGCCGCGGCTAGGGATTCGAAAGCCGCCAAGACCTTGTGTTGCGCATTGGAAGTGTGGGCGTAGGGAACCGCTATAAATTGCCAGAGTATTTTTTCCTTGTTGTTCACCATTGCATCAAAACTTTCCAAAGTAAGTGCCGGAACTAGAGGGATCTTGTGGATCATGGGAGTTGCGGCTGGGGGGGTTGCAGCGGCTGCGCGTTCTGGTGACAACTCAATCACCACGGGAGATGGCGCGCGCATGGGCTCCAGTGATGACCTGGGAACCAGTGATGGTGATGGCGGCGGAGGAGCTGGTCTTGGAGGAGTAGGGGGACGTGGTGGCGGCGGAGGAGGAGCTGGCCTTGGGGGTGGTGGAGGAGCCGTGGCCGGATGGTTTGGGATCCTTGGGTCCATTTCTGGTATATTCATTTGTACCTGCGCGGCCCACTCATGGGCAGCGTTCTGGAAGGCCGCAAAGTCCTGAAAGTCCTGGAGCCTTGGAGGTCTAGCCTGGTGGAACAGTGAGCCCAAGTCGTGACTCTTGGGCAATGGAGGATTCTGGGTGGTGTGTTGCAAATGGTTGCAAGTTGAGCCGGGGGGGTCCACTTGTTGGTTGAGATCTCCTTGTTGCTCAAGATCACAAAGGAGTCACACTGGTTCCTCTTGCCGGGGCAGACTTGAGGGTGTTCGCGTGGCATGACCTCCAATAGGCAGCAGCGGTGGTGTCCGGCTCTGCATGGGACACAGGTGCGCGGGCCTGGAAGGATACAGCACAAAAGGCCATTCCAGCTGCAGTACGTGCAGGACATGGCTGGAAAAGAGTGGAGGATGAGTTTTTTTCTTTCTTTGGTGTGATGAAGGGGCGCAGAGGGGAAGGTGGGACAACTGTGGTATAGTTGGGGGCAGGTGAGATAGTGGTGGATCTCTTGGAACAGAACTCAAGTTGGGGGGGGGTGTGGTGGTCTTTTATAGATGCAAGTTGGAATTGGCTGGGCGCTGGGCCCTCAGAAGTAGCAGCGGGCTCAGCAGCAGTAAAACCGGGCTCAGCATCTGGAGATGCGGGATGGATCAGATTGGATGGGATGGATTGCGTGAGGATTGGGCATTGCAAGATGTGGATTGGATTGCGCAGATATATCTTGGATATCTGGAAAGGCGCGTCGAGCAGATGCAGACATTTGGGGGGGCTCCAAGTTGGGTGTGGCGCGAGGGCTGCTTCATGAGAAGGAAAAACCGGGTGGACGTAATTGCAGGCGGGCAATACAGATGGATATGGGGTATGGGATGGGAAGGATAGAGTTGGGGCTAGGGTTGTATTTCATTATTCTTGCTTGTTCCTGGTTGTACTTAGGTTAGGGTTGAGGGGGAGGTTACTTAAACCGCACCCTCAACCCGGATGGATCAGGAGAAATCAGATCACAGAGGCTCACATTGGATCATCATAGGTTTTGGAAGGATCTTTCACTCTCAATTCTCTATCTCTCAGTTGAAGGGTGAACAGTGGCACTCAGGGTTTACAGAGGCAAGGGATCAATAGCTTCCAAACTTGGGAACCATTAAACTAGAAGTCCTCTTCTCAATTCCACACCACATGCACGGGCGTTTCCTCAGAAAAAGGATCTGCGTTGTCATCCCCTTTGCTATCCAAACCAGCCTTCTCTTTGAATGAAGTTGAGTCCCGCCCAAAGCTAGGGGAGATAGTGGTGGATCTCTGGGGACAGAACTCAAGTTGGGGGGGATGTGGGTGTCTTTTATAGACAGGAGTTGGAATTTGCTGTGCGCTGCGCGCTCAGCAGTAGAAGCAGGCTCAGCAGAGGCAGCACACTCAGCAATGGGTGCAGATTTTCCGCAGTAAGCTGTGCTGCAGGCTCAGCAGCAGTTGAATTGGGCTCAGCATCTGGAGACGCGGGGCAGATTGGATTGGATTGGATGGAATGCATGGATTGCGCGTCGCAAGATGCGCAGATGTATCTTGGATATCTGGAATGGCGCATTGGGCAGATGCGGACATGCATGGGAGGCTCCGAGTTGGGCATGGAGCAAGGGCCGCATCATGAGAAGGAAAAATTGGGTGGAAGTAATGGCAGGCGGGCAATACAGATGGGATATGGATCATGGGATGGGATTGGAAGGATAGAGTTGGGATAGCGTTCTGTACTTAGGGGTTGTATTTCATTATTCTTGTTTTCTTGTGGTTGTACCTGGTTTGGGTTTGAGGGGAAGGCTACTTAAGCTGCTGTGGTGCTCTTTTATAGACGCGAGTCAGGAAAGGGCTGCGGGCGGCGCGCTCAGCAATAGCGGCGGGCTCAGCAGCGGCGGCATGCTCAGCAATGGGTAGGGCCTCGCTGCGGGCTCAGCAGCAGTCAGGTAGGCCCAGCAGCGGTCGGGTTGGGCTCAGCACCTGGAGAAGCGGACCGGAAAGATTGTGCAGATTGGAAAGCTTGCGCGGATCAGAAAGCGTGCACGGATCGGAAGGATTGCGCGGATCGGAAGGCTCACACGGATTGGACGGCTTGCGCGGATCGGAAGGATTGCGCGGATCGGAAGGCTCACACGGATTGGACGGCTTGCCCGGATTGGACAGCTTGCGCAGATCAAGCAGATTGCGCATTTCAAGACGCGCGGATTAGATCACGCGGGTACGCCCAGGATACCTGGAACGGGCTGTTGGGCAGGCAAACCGGGCGTACATTGATGTTGAGGGGCAAGGGATGGAGGGGTAGGGTTGGGCTAGGGTTCCGTGCTTAGGGGTTGTGTTTCATCATTCTTGCTTACTTGCGGTTGTACTTAGGTTAGGGGTGAGAGGGAGGACTTAAATACTTCACTCCCAACTCCGGGTTGTAGGAGATCACTTTATCACATCAGATTGGATTGGATTGGAAAGGAAGGAATTCATCTTATTATCACTCTATCACTCTCTCTCTCCCTCTCCCTCTCTCTCCCTTGACCGGCTGCATCCAATCTTCTTACAGACGCTTTGATCAATAACTTCCGGAACTCGAGGACAACTTCAGTGGATTGTCCCTCTAGTTTCCACATCTGGGCGTCTGGCCGGGAACAATCTTTCTTCAAAGTCTCTCGAAGGTACTCACGGATGCTACCAACAGCCGCTTCTCTTCCTTCCTCCTCCCACGGCCTCCGCGCTACCCCATTGATTTACCCGCATATTTGACTCAAAATTGCAGAAGTGGAGTGATTCATCTCACGGTATGAAATGACTGCGGACTCTGAAGGTGTTTTGGATTTTGAGAAGGCCCGCCATGTTGTCCTGTTCATCAAGGACGCGGAAGCGCGTCGGGACGTAGAGGAGATGGGAGGCTACCTGAACCTGGATTGGCCAGCACTGAAGGAGGACATGCTGGCGAGATGGGGGAGGCGCGGCTCCTGCTTTCGGAAGTACAATCTCAAGCCATCCGTGAAATTGGATTACAAGGCAGGCGCGCGCGGCGGGATCCGGTTGCAAGAAGAATGGGATTACGCGGAGCTGTATTACAGGGCAGTGTGCGTTCCGGCCCCACCACCGGAAACCATCTCTTGGGCTAGCAAACTTGTGGAGGTGGCAAGGGGCCTCAAGGCCTATCTGGAGAATATTCAGTCTCCCAGCGCGTCTGCGCCCCGCGTGTGCGCAAATGGGGAGGATGACGACCATTGGCGGACGGGACAGAGGGACCGGACAGCGGATTCAAACACGGAATTGGTTTCCCCGGTGGGGGCTAAGTACGTGTTGGGGAAGCGGGACTCAACGGAACCGGTGCAGCCTACTGACAGGAAGCGGGCGAGGACGACAGAACAGGAAATGGATTCTCTGTGCGGTTTGGGAATCAGCAAGCGGCGGACGCATCTCACAAAAGGGGTAGACGCGGCGACGGAAGGGACAAACCACACACCAAAGGATGGCGGCCAGAGCCGGACCCCTTTGACGGTGGGGAGAATGAGGATGAGGCAGAAGGATGTGGAAGCAACGGAAAGGGCGGGGGCGGAATGGACGGATGGGGGGTTGGAGAGCGGGATGGATGGTCCCAGGCGGGCGCGCAGCCATAACGGCTAGCAAGAGCCTTGGGATTGGTGGAGCGGACGCTTGCGGCAGGGCTTCAGGGGTGGAGTGGGGAGGGATTGGATGCCAAGGACACAACTGGGGAAAAGGAAAACGGATTGGCGGGGACGCTGGCAACAGAAGGTGCGTTGGGACGGAAGGTTGAGGAATTGGCTGGCAAACAAGACCCCTGCGGGATTGGTTGAGGCAACGCGCCGTGGATCTGGCAATGGGTATAGGGGGCGCGGTTGGCTGAGGACAGCGGCAAAGTTGGGGGGGAAGCTAGCGCGGGGTGGAAGGTTGGAGTTGGGATGCAGGACGCGGGCTCAAAAAAAAAAAAAAAAAAAAAACTTTTTTTTCTCTTGTTCCTTCTTATCTATTCATTCTTCCTTTTCCTTTTTTTTTTTCTCTCTTCCTGGCACGTTGAGGTCTCCCCATGTAATCTCAGGGACACTCTCACTGGCGTGGATTTCTCACTTTCAGACTCTCACTGGCGCGGAGTTCTCACCTTTGCCAATTTCTCTCACTGGCGCGGATCTTCTCTCTACAAGGCGCGGATCTCACGCGCGGTTCTTATTCTCTCTCAGGGACTCACAAGCCCAAAGGCTACTCAATTGTGCGCAATGTGTGCCTTTTTGTGTATAGGTGCGGAATACAAAGGAGAAAGGATAGGAAAGGAAGGAAAGGATGGGAGGGGGGGCAATCTGTCTAAGTTGGTCCAGCTCTCATCATCTTCACTGCGACCAAGTTGCAGAATGAGGCCAGAAGTTTGCGCCAGGAGTTGGAGTTGTGACCATGCGGCGCAGCTAGGAACCTCCGGAGGAGTCCATCCGTGTCGTTTGCCATCGCATCAAACCTTGCGAGTGGGACGGCCGGAACAATTGGAATGAAGTCCGGGATCTTGGGAGTACTGGCCGGGGGAGTGGGGTCCGGGCCTGGAGCGGCGTCGGGGACAGGAGCCTGTTCGGGCGATGAAGAGACCACGACAGGGGACGGTTGATGGGCCAGCTTGGGTGAGCATTGTGGAGCTGGGGATGCTGACAGCAGTGGCAGGGCAAGACGCAGAGCAGGGGCTGGTTGCGGAGGAGGTGGAGGAGGAGCAGCCAGAGGAGTGAAGATTTGCGGGTCCATTGCGGGCTGGTTGATGCGGACCCGGGCCGCCCAGGTTTGAGCCGCGTTCTGATACACCACAAAGTTTTGGAAGTTTGCGCGTCTTGGAGGCCCAGCACAACGGTATGGTGAGCCCGAGTCATGGATCTTGCGCAAGGATGGGCCAGGAGGAGCGCGGGGGGGGAGTTGTTGGGGGAGCTGGCCGGAGTCCACTCATGGCTTGAAATTTCCTTGTTGCTCAAAACCACAAACAAGTCGCAACGGGCCCTCTTGCGCGGTTGGGGTTGGGGTTGGGCACGGGGAGGAGCACGCGGCATACCATCACTCAGCAAGAAACAGCAGTGGCCGGCGCGGCAAGGGATGCATGCGCAACAGCCAGGAATGATCCGGCAGACAAGGTTGTTCCGGCTGCAATAGGTGCAGGATGCCATGGGGGAGAGAAAGGGAGAAGGGGGGTAGTGTACTTGCTGGCGAGGAGTGGGGTAGTCGTGACAAGTAGGGGAGGGGGTGCAACTACAGAAGTTGAGATGGTGGGAGATCTCTGGGGAAAGAAATCAAGTTGGGGGGGATGTGGTGCTCTTTTATAGACGCAAGTTGGGAAAGGGCTGCGGGCGGCGCGCTCAGCAATAGCGGCGGGCTCAGCAGCAGCGGCATGCTCAGCAATGGGTAGGGCCTTGCCGCAGCTAGCCGCGCTGGGGGCTCAGCAGCAGTCAGGTAGGCCCAGCAGCGGTCGGGTCGGGCTCAGCACCTGGAGACGCGGACCGGACGGATTGCGCCAATCGGAAAGCTTGCGCAGATCGGAAAGCATGCGCGGATTGGAAGGCTTGCGCAGATTGGATGGCTCGCGCGGATTGGACTGCTTGCGCGGATCAAGCGGATTGCGCATTGCAAGACGCGCGGATTGGATCACAAGGGTACACCCCGGATACCTGGAACGGGCTGTTGGGCGGACGCGCGCAGGCGGGCAAACCGGGCGTACGTTGATGTCGAGGGGCATGGGTTATGGGGCAAGGGATGGAGGGGTAGGGTTGGGCTAGGGTTCTGTGCTTAGGGGTTGTGTTTCATCGTTCTTGCTTACTTGCGGTTGTACTTAGGTTAGGGTTGAGAGGGAGGACTTAAATACTTCACTCCCAACTCCGGGTTGTAGGAGATCACTTTATCACATCAGATTGGATTGGATTGGAAAGGAAGGAATTCATCTTATTATCACTCTATCACTCTCTCTCTCCCTTGACCGGCTGCATCCAATCTTCTTACAGACACTTTGATCAATAACTTCTGGAACTCAAGGACAACTTCAGGGGATTGTCCCTCTAGTTTCCACACCGCACCCTCAACCCGGATGTAGGAGGGGGGGGCAACACATCATCAGGATCACATCAGATCGCAGGAGGTTGGAAGGACTCTTTACACTCATCTCTCTATCTCTCAGTTGAAGGGTGAACATTTTCACTCAGAATTTACAGACACAAGGGATCAATAACTTCCAAACTTGGGAACCATTAAAGCAGAAATCCTCTTCTGAATTCCACAGCGTCCACTAGTGATTTCCAAAGTCAGAGGTCTTCCCCACATGCAAATAATCACATCCCACCAGTGCCAGAGATTGAATTCCTAGGAATACAGAATCCAGGTGAGTTAGGCTAGAGACCAACTGAATGAACAAGATATAACTATTGGGATGTAATTTTTGCCCTGCTTGGTATTTCCAAGTTTCTGTAGATAAACAACTAATACGCCACCACCACTGTATTTTGGGCCTTCAACCACATTCCAAACAAGCCAGATGAATCCTGAGGTGAAAAGTGAAGTGCAAGGTGAAGAACAGGTCGCGGAAATAACCAAGGAGACAAGAGAATAACAGAATGAAACGGAAGGATGAAATGAAATGGGATAGGAAGGAGGAAATACAGGGAATGGAAGGAAAGGAGAGGAAGAAGGGAAAAAGGTGGGACAAGAGGAAGGAATTGGAGGCAAGGTGGAAAGGGATGGAGTGGAAGACCAAAGCAAGGGGAAGCATGTGCAATTCTTGTTGCCAATTGAGACTGATTCAAGACAGCTAACTGGAAATTTTGGAGAAGGTTCTTTGCAAGGTCAAAGGAAGAGAGACTATGAAGAGCTCTTGGAGGAGGATGAATGGAATGCCAAACCAAAGAGGGCTTGGACTGCAAAATTCAAGGAGATCTTTGAGAAGCATTTAGTTATGCAGGTCCTTGTTTTGCAAAGAATGTTGGGGATGATAAATGATGATGATTTGGATGAGTTCAAATTGATGGTAATGGAGCTGACTGAAAATTGGGAGGAAGCAGAAAAAGAAATAAAGTAAATTTTTAATTTTTATGTGTTTTATTATTATTATTATTATTATGATTATTTTATTTTATTTTATTTTATTTGAGAGAGATAAATAATTTTGTTACTTTGAATAATGAAATAAATAATTGCAATTAAAGAAAAGAAACAAATTTAAGAAATGGAAATTATAGCAGAGATGTAATGAGGAGTGTGATGGGATATGATGAGATTGAATAGGATGGAAATGTGGAATGGGATTGGAATGGAAAAAATTAAGATTTGCAAGTTTTTAAAGGGTAGTTTTCATGGAAATCTCAAATCAAAATGGGAGAGTTGCAAAGTTTATAAGCTGGTTCCCACAAGGTGTGATTATTTTTGGACTGGAAACCAGTCAATTTGACAAGGTATTGAATTTTTCCCTTGCATAACCTGGAATCCAGAATATGGCTTACTTCCCACTCTAAAATATCTTGGACATTGACCGTTTCAGGAGGGAGATGAGTCTTGCCTGGGTATAGGAATCTAGATGGCTCTAGGAGAGACACATGAAAGACTGGGTGGATACCTTTCCATTTTGCAGCTAAGTTAAGTTTGAAAGCATTGGGAGAGATCACTGATTTGACTTTGAATGGGCCAATTTTTCTTTCAGAGAGTTTTTGGGTTGGGAAATTACTGCAAATGTTGCAAGCATCAAGCCATAACTGATCTCCCACTTCAAAGGTTGGTGCCATAGTGCAAAGTTGGTCTGCTTCCTCCTTGTAGCGCTGATTTTCTGCTTTGAGGTTGGATCAGAGTTTCAATTGAAGAGATTGGATGTGGGTAAGATAATTGGTAGCATTTTGAGAAGGTGCTACTTTAATGAAAGAAAAAGTTGGGTTTCTACCTTAAAGAGTCTGGAAGGGCAACTGCTTGGTGGAGGAATGAGTGGAGTTGTTTTAGGAAAACTCTGCTGGTGGGATCCATTTCAACCAGTTGTCCTTCTGATAGGCAACATACAATAAAAAATACTGTTTTATAATCTGATTAACTTGCTTGGTTTGCCCATCTGTTTCCAGGTGGTAAGCAATTGATAAATTGTGAGTGATATTCAAATTTTGGCACAGAAAGGTCCAGAAGCTAGAGACAAACAAAGATCAACTATCACTAACTATATTATTGGGGAGTACATGTTTTGAAAATAAATATTCTACAAATGAATTAGGTACTTCTTCCAAAGAGGCAGTCACAGTACTTCAAAGAAATAAAGCCATCTTTTTGAAGCAATCTACTACTACTAAAATAGCATCACAAGCACTAGAAATAGGTAACTGCAAAATAAAATCCATTGAAAAAAAGTTCCAGGGAATAGGCAGAATAGGAATTGGCTGGAGAAGCCCATACTTCCTGTGTTTTGAGGACTTATTAAAATTGAAATCATAGCATGAAATAACGTAGTATTTTACTTCCTTGGTCATACCAGGCCAATAGAAGTCTTTTGCAATCAATTTGTATGTTTTATCCTGCCCATAATTACCAGCAATCAGAGAGTTGTGCCAAGACTTGAAGATATCTAACTTAATGCAAGGAGAATCAGGTACTACTATACAATATTTATAAACTAAATAATCATTTTTGTCAATACTGTAATCAGTATCCCATAGTTTTGCACTCTTGTGATATAGTCACTATCTGATAATTTTTCACTCTTGCAAATTTTGTTACATTTTGGATTTTCCAGTTTGTTGGAATTTCTGTCATTTCCTAGTTCTTCCTGAATTTTTAGTGTAGTTCCAGCTTTGACTCTTACCTTTATTCATATTTTTATGCTCTTGAGTGTCTCTTCCCAGTGTGCACTCTATACTTTACTGGATTAGTTACTGTTCCAATTGCACCTCTGACTTATATCCTAGTGGCTACCCTGTCCTATGTTCTCCTCCAATCATTACAGACTCCAAGGCTCATCTTGAATACTTATTATTCATTATTGTTTCTCATCATGTCAACCACTATTCAGCCCTGCATGTACTTAGTCTACCTAAAGTAGCCTGCTATCAAGTGAATGAAAATCATCTGTTCTGACTCATTATGGCCAGATTCTGCTGGGGTGGCTGCAGGGAATCTTTTTGTAAAGGAGGGTGGCTTGATTCTGCTACCTTCTCCGGCTCTAGGTTGGGAGAGGGCAGAAGTCATTGGTGCTGCTCCTTGTCCATCAACATTTGGTTCACGGGTTCTAGTCCCTTCACGGTTGTCCTTACTGGTGGTCTCACGGTTACTGAGAGCTGTTGGCAAAGATCCATAGGAGGGAATTCTTTCTGAGGCTCTTGTGTTACATCTATTCATTTTCAGAATAATATGTTTATAAGTATTTTACAGAAAAAAACCGTAAAAATAAGTTTTATTTCAAAACTTGCTTAAATTGATGTTCAAAGGTACCAAGACCTTATTGGGGTTAAATTGATCCTTAGTAGGTAATCCTACGGGGTCTTGGTGGGTTCCAATGAGGTCTTCACCTGCCCAATCAATATTTTCAGGGCGTCCAGAGATGTTGGGGACTTCCTGATCCAATAGATCAACTTCAGTGGCGGTGGTTTCTGGTACAGGAGGGTTCACTGATAAAAATTGTATTTTATTGGTTAATAAAATATATCAATATTATTTTCTTAAAAAAATAATATGGTAATGCAAGTTGTATATTTACTTTTATATTTCAAAAAGTCATTTATACGGTATTTCTTCCAAGCTTTATGTTTCCTTAATAAAGCCTGAAAGTTGATATGCCTTTCAAGATCTTCTTTTTCAAGGAGTTTATCTAAGTGTTTTTGTGCAGAAGAGATATTAAGTTGCTCAGCTTGAGTTAAAGCTTTCCAACCAGTAGGTTTGTAATTCTTAATATATTCTTCTTTTCTTATCTTTAAAAGATTTAAATAATAGATTATTAATTCTGCATTGGTTTTTAAATCCACTGCAAAAGAATTTAATGATAAATCACGGTTATAAAGTCAGATAACTTTTTCTTTGATTTTATTTTTTTTGTGAAATGCATGGTCCAAGGTATTAAATATAATAAAATGGAATATTTCCCAGCCAGACCCCCAATTTTCAGCCTCCTGGATTCCAAGACCCTTGCTATCCTTTAGCTACCAGAGGTGATAGAGTAAATAATAAATATATTATTTAATAAATGCAGAAAAAATCCATAGAATATTTGGGTTAAGCTTATTGCAAGGTTAAGTGGTTTCGTTATTGTTTATTGTTTTGAATCAATATGAATAAATTGATTATTAAATATTTATAGAGGGGCCACAATTATATTGGGGATCTTTAACACCTCTCTTCAGGTATTTCAGTATGAAAACACGTAGTCCTGGTTACTTTGGGCTCTTTAGTTCAAAGAATATTTTACCCAAAGATAATATGTATATAAAATACACAGTGGAGTGGTAGGGCCTTGTAGCCAAGCTACCACAACAAAGAAAGGATAATAAAACTTACTGGTATATTATTAAATCCTTTGGGTATCTGTTTGAGACGTGTACTGATGGGTTAAACCTGTATACTGGGGTTGTAAGGTTGTTCAGCAGTTTTAATTGATAAAAAGAGGTTGAGGACGGATATTACTGATCAGAAATTGCCATAAATCACTTACTTATCTCTTATAAGTACTTGATTACCTTGGCACGGCGTCTGGATATGAATATAACTGGGTCTCTGCCCATCAATATCCTCAAAAGAGCTCTTTATTTATGGCTTTTGGAGTCCCAATATTGTCTTTCTGAGGGTTGTAGGTGCTCAAAGGGACAGACACTAAGGCTAGCAGGGTAGCCAGGGGTAGCCTGCCATGTGATTTTGGTGCTATATCACGTGTAGCATCTAATATTTACGGTATGGGAATTATTCCACCTTATAATAGACATTAGGACATGTGAATAACACTAATATGTCCTATTTATGTATTATTTAATTAATTATCCTTTGTAAATGTTCCCAGTAATTTAATAATTATATTAATATAAATTTCTACAGACATCTTGATGTCAGGTAAGTTCTCATTATGTATTATATAACTGGAGTAAAAGTCATAATTTTGATTTTACTCCTTATTTTCAAGTTCCAGTTGATTTACTAAGATAATTACTTAAAAATATAAGTCATGTGAATTCATGTAATATTTTTACATCATTAGTTTTTTTAGTATGTCACAAAGATATTGATGTCTATTAATCCTCATAAAAGTATATTCAAGTATTTTAATATATTTTTAGAAGTTGTGAATGTCTTATTTTCAATATTCTTGGTAATTTGAATTATATTAAATAAAAAATACGTATAAGGATTATTTATGTATTTTTATATAATATTATGTATTTTTAGACTGTCTACTATCCACGGGAACATTTATTACATATGTAGAATGTTCCCGTGTAGGTTGTAGCATGTTTACGCGGTACCTGAGCCTCTCAGGCCGCCTGTCACTCTGTCAACCCGTAGTCCCGCAGCTGCCTACTTGTCAGAGGCCCGGGACTGCGTACACGACCTTGAAGGAGTGACAGGGCTGTATCTCAGCCGCGCGCGGGTGCATTGGCTTCCGCAGCTGCGTGCGGGAATTGTGACAAAACACATTTCCGCCCGTAACTCCTAAAATATACACAACACCTCAATTCCAACTGAATTTTAGGTGTGAAACCTACACGTGACAATGTGTGTGAAATATTTAATTGGCCAAAAAGCTTAATAATGGAGCCATAGTATTTTGGTTTTTCTTTCCTTAATTATTTAAAAATATAAGGAGTTGGATTTCAAGGGTGGGGTCAGTGAGTGACCCTACCTAATTTTGGGTGGAGAACCCATTTCTTTAATAATATTTATGGTTTTCCTACTCCTTCTTAGGTTAATTGTATTATTATTATTTTTATTTTATTTTAGTTACTTTTGCAGCTTGCTCTGCAATAGTAGCAAGCTGACAAGAAGAGCTTTAATGGATGTTTGACTGGTATTAGATTTAAATGCAAGATTTTCAAGTATATACTTAGTTGCCAAATTGGAAGGTTGTTACACAAGCCAGAGTTAGTAAGCAGAAGGCAACATTGATTTTGTACTTTATTTGTGTCACAATTTATGGACTGAGGCAGATGGTACTGAGGAAAAGGATATGTCATAGTGGGGAAGACAATAACCTTTAACCTTGTAGTGTGGCACTGAGTCAGCCTAGGATTCTTGGTGAACAACCAAAACCAAAAAAAAAATACAGTGTTGCAATATTTCACCTATTTATCAACCAAATTCTAATCAAATGCTACTCATCAAAGTGAGCAAGTGTGAGGGGTAGAGTCTGCTCTTTCATGGCAGAAGATGAGCTACAAGATGATACCAGGATGACCTGAGGAGGATTTGCAATATCTTCTTCAAATATTTCTTCCCATTCAACTTTGATCTTGGCAAGAAGGTTTTGAAGGATTACACAAGTGATAATCCAATTGATGAGGATCTTCAGGTCTTTGGTATTTTGAAACTGGTTTTTCATCTCCCGTAAGCTGGCCCATCTTCCTCTCAGCAAATCTATTGCATGTTCAATCCAAACACTTGATTGGGCAAGATGATAGTTGAAATCAGTTCTGGCTTGATAATTGGATGAAACATTGTGGTATGCTGGAACCACATATTTCCTTCTAGCATTAGCTGAATTGGCCAGAAGGTATTAATCTTGGTCAAATTAGTTATCCAGTTGTTGGGGAATTGGCATTCAATTGAAAACATATGAATTGTGACAAGAAATAGGAATGACATCATGGAGGGATATGAAATTCTTGTTGTTCTCACAAACAAGTTGTAATGACATGGAGTATCTGTACAAACAGATAAAAAATATTTGGTAAGTGTTTTATCAAAGGTATTACCAAAGGCTTTGGAAAAGAAATTAATCAATTGCCTTTTTTTTCCAATCATAATAGTGCTTGCCATCTAGCTTGGGTTTTTGACTCAAGGGGATAGTGGTTCCATCAACAAAACCAATGCAACCAGGAAAGCCTTCAGTCTCCATTACTTGAGATATCTCCTTGTATTCTTCTTTGGTTGGCCAACAAAAGACTGAGCAATGGAAAGATAGGATAGCAATCATGACTCTTCTGGTGTATAATTCAATGGCTCCATAACCAACTTAGAATAGATTTTCTAATCAATTAATTTCTGCTCCATTTCCATTTGATCCCAATTGACAAAGAGCAACAGCCATTTGGATAGCTGGATCACATTGAGTATTCTGAGAATTTTTCTGGAAGATGTGGTAGTCTTCAATCATCTCCAAAAGCTTCATGAATGAAGGCAATAAATTTTGGAACAGTTTTTGGAAGCTTAAGTTGGGGAGGAGATGAAGCCTTTGCCTGTCATACATAGGGTTGTGGAGAGTCTTTCTTCTTGGAACCATGTATTGCTTTTCCAATAGAGAATTCAAAGGTGACCAAGTGGATTCCAAATCAGGGTCTGAATCAGATTCAAATAATAAAAAAATTTCAGTCAGCTTTCTTGTGTTTTCATCTTGCTGCTGGGAAGTTTGATTGGACTTGTTGAGAAGGATGGCTATTTGATGAGATGATGGTTTGAGATTATGATGGGATGTGTGTGATCTGATGGAGATTTGAAGCAATGGAGATGTGAATTGATGGAGATGTGAAGCAATGGAGATGTGAAGTGATGGAGATGTGAAGTGATGGAGATGTGAAGCAATGGAGATGAGATGTGTGTGATGTGGTGGAGATGGGATTGGTATGGATTTGCTGAGGTGGAGGTGTGGATGGGTGTTATGCATGGGATGGATGGTGGATGGATGATGGTGCATAAATGGCGGGTTTGATTTTTGACATCCACCATTTTGATGAAAACCACCATTTTGAAATACACCAGTTAGGGGGTATGTGTATTTCAGAAACCTGCCATTCAAAACGGCAGGTTTGGTAAAAAAAATGGTGGGTTTCTAATGGTGGGTTTGCTAACTCTGCTACACCCTAATGACTGACCAAATTTGATTAAATTCAGGACAAAAAAATTAAACTGAGGACAAAACAGAGATCAAATAGGAAAAAAAAAAAAAACTTAGGACAGGAATAAAAAAAGAGCAGACAAGATTTACAAAAATTTAGGACAGTTTTTACAAAGTTCATAGTAAGCTACACCATGAAAAAACAATGATCACCTGATTAAAAGTGGCATAACAGGGCACAAAGGTCCCCTCTGTCCTCAGACATGTCACTTGAAATGAAGTGATCATTGTTTTTTCATGGTGTAGCTACCTGTTGTACTAATCTCCTTCCTTGCTCATTGTCAATTCTTTTTCCTTCATTCATTGTACCTTGTTCAGATACCATTTCATCTTGTCTCATCTACTTTGGTCCCAAGACCTGTTCCTCACTCAATTTTACTTGCTGGTTCCATTCTAAAGGTCTGCTTTCATCTTTCCCTTACTCATTTCTCAGTTGCATTGTCTCTTTTTTTTTTTAGTCTCATCTGATTGCTTGCCATCTGAAATATCAGCTTATTGTTGATTCTTCTTCCTTCATTCATTGGTCATACCTTTTTCAGGTAATATTTCATCTTGTCTTGTCTCCTTTGATCCCAAGACCTGTGCCTCATTCAATTTCACTTGCTGGTTACATTCTACAGAATATAAATACCCTTGTACAAAACATAAAAAACATGAAAAGATGCTACATACTACTATTTGATGAGAGGAATTTGAATATTTTGAAATCTTCCAGAAAAAGAAATCATCAAGTACTTAAATAATTTTCAAAAAAAATATAAAAAAACAGCTACCTTGGAAGAAAATTCAAGATCTCTGATGGAATGTAAATAACTGTGTACCAAACCAAAAAAAAAAAAAAATGAAATGAAATGAAAAGTGCTACATGTATCTATTTCACAAGGAAAATTCAAATATGCTGAAATATTTCATCAAAATCTTCATCAAGTCCAAAAATAAAAACATTAGATATAAAAAAAATGATTTCTTTGAATAAAAACTTTATATTTCCAGTGGGATGTAAATACCTTATACCCAAAACAAAAAGATATACAAAATTCCTACTTGCCCTGAATTCCAAACATTCTCATTTATCTTAAATTGATTCCATAAACTATCAGAATATGACCAAGTCAAACTTTCTCAAGTTTCCATTAGTGTCTTCAACAAGATCTACTTACAACTCCTGGTGCCGCACCTGCTGGCAGGTGCAGCAGTTTTCCTCATGACGAGTGGGATACCTAAAAAAAAAAAAAAGAAGTTTGTTGTTCAACATCGACTACCCACTGGTAATTGGCCAGAAGCATGATCTCCTAACATACAATTATCTATACCTTGTCTGGCATGTCTGTCAAAACCCTCGCACCCTGTAGTCCCATTTGAGGCCATGCTCCGATTGTATGGCCCTAGGCGAACCCGATATCTTGTATCGGCATAGTGTAGAATGTCAGACCAATCGACGTCCCCAGGTCTTTTTGCTGTATAAAAAAAAAGGGAAAAGAAAAAAAACATGGGCAGGACCAGCGGGCGGAGAGTAGTTGGATAGAATGATGACCTCAACCTGATCAACTAGCTGGGTCGAGCGAGAGAACCCATCGATCGAACTGGCTTGGTGGATTTTAAACAATAATATTATGTGACGTTCATGTATAGTCTTCCGTTTTTTTTTGTTTTTTTTCGGATCTAATCTCGACCACGTAAATAAATATTTATTTTATTGATTTATATGCTGTACTGGGCAGTTTGTAAGTTTAGTGCATGTCGCGGTGTCAGCATGTCTAGTAAGAGTAAGTACTAGTGCAGGATAATGGTTCGTAGATCCATACGATCATCAAGCTGGGTGATGGTCTAGTTTCGGCCCACGATGTTTATGGATGTATTCTAAATAAATAAATATTTAAATCGATAGAGAATATTCCACGTTGGCTTTTATCTTTGTTTGCATCGGAAATCAAAATCAAGCTTGTACTCCATCAATCTCAACCCTGCACATGATCATGAATGTCATTCTTCTTCGATCGTTTTCGATTTGATTAATCGATCGATCCTTCACGCGTTTCTTCTAATGTTTTTTTTTTTTTTTTTTTTTTTTTTTTTTTTAAAATATATCTTTCTCTAACACAATTTCATAATTAAAACACCCTCCCATCGCTTGATTAGCATTGACGCTCGTCGTCCCCTCTTTCGATTTCGAGTGGTGCCTCCTCTTAGTCCAACTTGTCACTCTCCGCCACCCTCAACGTCACTGGGCCCCCTTACCCTACCCTACCGTGCCCTATCCCTGTTTCAAGCCTCCTCCGCCATCCTTCCCCCAGCACTCTTGGTTTATCTCCACTGCTTCCTCAGTCAATCTATCCTTCCTCCTCCTCCTAGCTCCAACTCCAACTCCCTCTCCGCTCCCATCCATCATGGCCTTCTCACTCGTCTCCCATCGATCCTTCCTCATCCTGATCTTCCTCTACTGCATCTCGTTCCACTCCAACCATCCTCTCTCTCAAGTGCTTGATCCCATCCAGGCTATCCCGATCTCGGCCGTCCCATCCCAGTCGGCTAATTCCCCTGCTCCCAGTCCATCCGCCCCGTCTTCCAGCCCAGCCGACAACACCCCTTCCCCCTCCCCCTCCGGCCCCACTAACGCTCCCTCGAGTCCTACGAACGCCCCCTCGAGTCCCACGAACAGCAACTCGCCCTCACCCCCGCCCTCGCCCTCGCCCTCGCCCTCCCCTGGCCCCATCAGCAGCTCCCCGACGGCCTCAAGCAATGGCGCCTCCCCCAGCCCGTCCAGGACCGGCTCCCAGTCGCCCTCCCCCAACTCACCCTCCGGCTCTGCGGCTCCCGCCCCCTCCTCGACCGTCGTCATCATCACGCTCACCCGGACCGCCGCCGACGGCTCGCTCTACGCCTCCCTCTCCTCGACCCTCACCCCGCTGCCTCACTCCACCTCCACCCCCGGCTCCTCCTCCTCCTCGGGCTCCTCCTCCTCGACCTGGGCCATCATCGGCGGCATCGTCGGTGGGCTCGCCGCCCTCGGTGCCGTCGTCTTCATCGTCTTCAGGTGTACCCAGCGCAGGTTCAGTGATCTCGACGACGAGGATGTGGCGATCAAGTGGCCCGAACTCGTCAATCGGGCCGACGACCCCTCGACCCTCAACCCTCTTGCTGCTAGACCTGCGCTCGGCCATGGCGTCGGCGAGGATGATGACCACGAGGACGAAAAACCAAGGGTCAGTCCACTCACGCCTTCATATCCCGATTCCATGCCCTCCCGAGGCTGACATCTCGAGGGTCTTGTGGCTCTCATCCAGCAGCTCTACTCTCACGATATAGCCATGGAATCCCTTCATTCCGACCAGAGGCATCCTCGGATGTACGACCCCTACCAGCCATACCACCCCCCACCGCTTCATCCACAGGAACAAAACGCATACTGTCAGTCCGATCCCGTGTCTGCTCTCTCCTTAACAAACATTAGCCTCACTCATCCTCGTCGTCCCCATCCTTCGTTTCAATCCCCTCTTGCCCTGCCCACCCGATATATCTGTGCCGCCCCTATTTGAACGTCTGGGACCCTCATCGATCGACTTTTGATTATCTAGTAGACGATCCATACCTAGGTCCGAGTGCAACTCAGCCTCCCTATCCAGCTACCGTGAACAATCTAGGATACGATGAGATGGGCGTCTATCAATCCCAACCACCCTCACGTCCTAACGACATCCCACCAAGACCGTCGATCAGCTCTACGATCTCGAGGGCTAACGATCTCCGGAGTCCATCCCCAAGTCAACAACGAGCTCAGGCCACCCACTATCACGATCACCTTCAGCAACAATACCCTATTTCTTGGGACGGTCCCGAAGATATCCCTCTGACGGTCGTCAACTCTTCCTCCAACCCGACCACACCCTCGCCTGCTCAAGACCATCACCGTCCTTAAATTATTTCTCTCGCGCTCCTTCGCTCTGGTCATCATCTTTGTCGTATTTATTGTTTGACTTGCATCTGTTGTTCCGGTTCATCCCCCCCTCCTCCACCCGCCCTCATTCCTTGACGATTGATAGGATGTACATACGTATAGTCACAACCTCACCTGTTTCTTATTCCTTTCCCCCCCCGCTACATTTGCAATGATGTTTGTTTTTGGTACGAAGACAAAAAAAGAACTTTCTCTCTCATGTCCTGGCTCCTCCACATACTCAACTAACTATTATAAATAATGCCCCGGGGGGTTTCTATTTCTTCCCTCCCCAGCTTCTTCTTTTATCTAGTTCACTTGTTGTCAAATAGTTCCCTCTTTTTTTCGTTTAGGAGACGAGGGCTTCTACTTTATGCGCCGATGATTCAATTTCAGTTCTTTTCGTCCGATCGTTTGATCTCCACCCAGGTCCTTTTTTTTGGTTCCTTTTTTTTTCCCTTGAGCATATATATCTGTGTATATTTTTATGAGGGGTTTTTTTCTCCCCCCTCTTCTTCTTCTCTTGCTTTGATTACAATTGCTCTTCAGTTTTTTTTTTCTTTTACTTGGGGGATGGCACAGGTTGTGAGACTAGTGAGTGGGGGAAGGTGGATAATTAGGTGGATGTATGGTGTATCCAGTGTTGGTTGGGTGGTCAACTCCTGCTGGTCATGCAACAAGCTGTGGTTGATGGCCAGACCAAATTGGTTGATGGGGCAATAGCCAAGGGGGCCCAATCTTGTTGGGTCATCAACCTGGCTTGGTTGCTGATCAACTCAGGGCAACAAGAAGTGGTTATGCAGCCGTTGTGATCCTCATGACTGTTACAACCAATAGGATGGCTTCCCATCAATGCCAAACTCTTGATGGCTTCAGTTGAAAGCCCCTGTGGCCAAGTTGATGGCACACTCCAATTGGTTGACCACCTGACAAGTGGTGGTTGATTAACCACCATGCATCTTTGAGCACCTGCCAACTGTGCTTTAACAAAAAAAAACCACTGAGTTGACAACCCAACCAGACACAGTGGACCCACCATATAGGGCTCATTGTGACTCCCTCCCATCATGCCCCTCTGAAGCAGATACATTGTTGGAGGGTGTTTTGTTTCTCTTGTCTTTGTTAAGTATGTTTGATGAAGACATTTGGAATCATTGTCCTCTTTCAGCCTTTTTGGTGCCAATCCATGTTCATCACCCTGCCCTAAAACATTGTTCACATTCAGCCAAGATCTCACATCATCCTCATCTCCCCCCCCCCTCTCTCTCTCCTGGTTGTCCCCTCCCAGCCTCACTGAGGCTCTGAGTGGATGGCTGAGTCCATGGACATCATACAGTCTTTACAACAGTAGTCACAGAGTACTTTGGCATTGTTTTTAGAGTGGGTCTTGGTACCAGGGTATGACCATCAGAAGTAATCATCATGCTTGGATTGAGGAGGGGAGTGACTTGATGAGGTTTGACAGCCCCCAACCCATTGATCCATCAGAAAAAAAAAGAAAGGTAGGAAGGAAAGAAAGAAGGAAAGAAGAAGGATGAATGGGTGAAACAGTAAAGCCAGGTGGATTTTGTTACTGGATGGTGTTGTACTGAGCCCTGAGGAAGTAGGAAGGGATTGTGATTCAGCTAAGAGTGGCAGTTGGCACTTTGAGGAGGTAAGACTACTGAGATGTTGTAGTTCACCAAGCATCTTTAGGAGCTGTCTGATCTTCTATTATGGTCATCAAATGGTTTTTTAGGATCTCATTCTTCTTCTTTTTTTTTTTTGTCATCAGTGTCTTTCCAACATTTAATGCTCTTTATATTTATTTTTCTTGAATGTTTTTCATCAATTAAACAAAGCAAGAAAAAAAAAAAAGAATAATAAGAAGAAGAAATAAAAGATTTCTTTGACTCAATTTCAATTTTTTATCATGACTATGGTCATTCATCCAAAATTCAACTAAAAAAAATAAAAATAAAAAACAAGCTTTATATTTAATACATCCTTCTGTATTAAAATAGAGTTTTCAAGAATATTAAGGCATATCAAAGTTAGAAAATCCACCATTTTTTCAAGATGGTTTTCAACCCAAATCTGCCATTCAAAAATTAAAAAAAAAATTCTTTCCTAAGAGAGGTGTCAGAGTAATGTACAAATGAGTGGGCCCACCAACTGGACTTTATCCATAGCTCTCAATCTCATCATCACATCTATGAGTCACAAGATCCATACACCTCATCATTCCATCCCCCCACCACCTTTGTTTGAAGAAAAAACACCGGCTCAGAAAACTCAAAAAGATGAATCAAGCCAAGGAAAAACACTTCAAGCAATTCAAAATTGGCCAAGCCTCCTTCCAAATCCACTTTAAAATCTTCAGTTCAACTGAATTGAGCTTATCTTACCCTTCTCTTCAACTGGCTCAAAGAATCTGACAACTAAAAGGCTTGTTTGGGACCCAAAATGAAACTTTGATGGCCCACCATCTTCAAAGTTTAATGGTAATCTCCTCATGTAAAATGAGCAAAAAAAAAGGGCTTGATTACACATCAAAAAGGATGAGTGGGTGTTTCAAGAACTTTTGGCAAAAGTAAAGATAAATCACATTTATTATCCATATCCAACTGATTTTGCATACTTGGTGATAGAAAAATTTGATTCAGCTTTTCCTCTCCAAAATGAAATCAATGGAACACTTGTAAAAGAGAAAGAAAAAATTACCCAAATAGCTGATTTAGATTCCAGAAAATCCAACTCAATTGATTCTGAGGTCAAAGTGGGAAGTTCTTACTGTTGTGGCTCTCTCACATCCATAAAATTACTTGAATTAGATTTCATTTAATTTCCTTCCTCCTTACTGGGTCTCTTGATTTTTTTCTTCTATTTCTCACCATACCTCTTGCCTTTATCACTGCGTTTCATCTCTCTGTTCATTAAATCTATATTTATTTCCTTTACTTCAATGAGGTACCTGTGAGCCACACACAACCCCTTTAAAATTCACCCAAAATCAACCAGTCTTCCAATAACCAGTGACCTTCTAGCTCATCTACCCTTGAGCTCAACATCACTGTCATTCTGGGAAAAATATCCAACTTGTTCACCCAAAAACTTAAATGAACTACCTCTCAAGCCCATAAAACCCCAAATTCAACTTATAAGATCAAAATCAACCTCATCTCCCTCAATAAAACATTAGATCACCATCTTCCCCCATTATTAAATCAATCATAGGTCCATCATGACTTGTCATAAAACATCTGAATGTTAAATCACTCTCAAACATCTCCATTAGTCAAGTTGTATGGATCAGTTCTTTCTTGCAATGGGTTCTCTGTGTTTCAATATATTTGTGATTTGAACTCAGTCTGCTTATAGGCTATAAACAAGGTCAAGTTTTTTTGTTTTTGTTTTGAGAACTATCAATTTATTTTTCTTGATTTATTATGCTTTATTTTCTTCCGTCTGTTCCTCTTCAGTACAATCCAGCTTGATCAAGGTTTTTCACCTCACTAAATATTTTTTTGATGGTTCTGCCAAAAATGGATCTTTCTGGCTCAAACAGAAAAAATCAAGGTTTGAGCACAACTAAACCAGGAAGAAAATTAATTTTCAAATCACCAGAAGCCAAATTTTTCATGGAATCAAATCCTCTCCTTCCCAAGTAAATCCAAAAAATTGGAGTGGAGAATTTGTTAAAACTATTTAAACTTCAAAAAATCCTCAAAAAAAAAAAAACATAACCAATACAAGGTAATTCCTGGTAATAAATAAATCACATCCCACCTGATTTCTAAATTCAATCCTGCTACACATATAAAAATTATTAAAATTGACAATTGAAAGTCAACAAAAATCATATGGCTGTGGTAAAATAACACTTTTCCTCCAACCAATCTACAAATTCTACTTGCATATCCTTCAAATTTCTGTACTTCGATTTTAAACATAAGGATTATTTTTGAATTATTTTAGAATTAAACTTGGAAATCTAATTGAGGATGGAATCCAATTTCACAGAGAAATTATTAGCTTCAATTTACCAGAATACTTGAAAAACATAAGATCCCAAATCATGCACCTTAGATGTGATGTTAATTTACCACTTGGACTTAATCAAAATTTTGAGAAAAAGAAAAAAAAGAAATCTACTCTTGGGGACTCAAAAAATTTCAACTCCAGACTTTCTCAAAATCACAACTGTGCCTTCAAGACTCTTCCTTGCTCATGAAACTGAAATAAATACTCATAAAACTTCCTCCTTCTGGTTAAAATCTACTCAAAAGTGCCCAGAAAACTCTACAAACAGATCCCATTTCCTGTTGAAAAATAACCAATTAGAATTTATTGAAGGTTACTTATTATGTTTCCTAAAACAACCAACACATTAAGCAGATACATCCTGGAAAGTGATTTTTATATTCATATGATTTTTGAACAAGACCAATAAACAGAATTAACTGAAAAATCCAAAAAATGAATGATTAAAACCAGAAAATACTGCAATTTAATCTTGATAAAAGGCATAGGAGAATCTCACTTTTAAATTGGGAACCAAATCATTAGATTGGGGAATTCTGTGTGGTTTCCCATAGAAACTGTCAATTAAATTTTTGATTGGTATTCTCCTTAACAAGGTCTCAGAATTCAAGTTAAATATCCAAACAGAACATGACTCTTTTTTTAATTTTAAAACTACCTATCAATATTGCCTGGTTCAATATTCAAAAATGTACTACGGATGTCTTTATCCAAATGAACCCCCACCCAAAAAAACCTGATTTCTAAAAGAATTTTGGTTTGAAAACAACGCAAAAACCTAGGCCACAAGAAATTAGAAAAAATGGAAAGAAATTTGAATCACTTAATTTATTGGAAAATTAAGCCATAATGTTATTTTCACATCCATGGAAAAACTAATATGTCCAGGGTCTCCTTCAAAAATAGTCCAATTTCCTACCAAAAGAGTATTCAATTAAATCCTCATGGATTTGATTGGGCCTCTCAAACCAATCAGAAAGATAGAAATAGTATCTCCTCTCATTGTTTTTGATAATTTCTCCAGTTATTTCCCTTATTTTACTCTACCTTCATAATAAATATCTACCAAAGAAATCATCTTCATAGTAAAGCAAAAGGCAAAAAGCAACAAGGATATCTCACAGAAATCATGCTAATGGAAGCCAAGGATTTGAAAACAAAAAATGGGTCAAATTCCTCAGATGAAATTCAACAAAGCATCTCAAAAGGAATTTTACAACTCTCAAAAAAATATTAAGGCTGAAAAATAAAATAAAACCATCATCAAATCAATTTAAGCTTTATTCAATAGTACATCCATACCCAAAGCTGACTGGAATACTGTTTTCAAATCTTGCTTTCTGGATCTGAATCAAATCCCCTCCAGAAGAATTTCAAATTAACCCCCATCACTGATGCACAAGTCACTTCTTCAGGGAAAAAACCTAAAAAATCAGGCAAATCTTCCATTTACCTCCAAAGGAGTTCCAAAATTGCCTCAAAACTCATAAATAAAGGCAAGAAATGAATTATAATCAGCAAAAAATTAAAATTCTTATCATAAAACATCCTCTAAAAATCAGGAAAGATACTAGATTCAAAACAATTCAAATTTTTGAAAATTGTCATCATTTCCAACCTATAACCAAAATTAGAACTGACTCAGCACCACCAGTGACCTCCTTGAAAAGATTTTATGAAAAGATCAATAATATACTTGAATTGATTCAATTGAATACAGTAATCCTAACTGAAAAATTTCAAGACCTCAAATTATCCTTAAAACCTGCTGAACAAACTTCTTGCTCCTCCTTGGAGAATTCTCTCAAAAAACATCTCAGGGATCAATACAATGAAAAGGCTCAAGATTTCAATTTCTACTACCATAATAATTTGCAATAAAAATCAATAATAAACTTAGAACAATTGAATACATCAATCAATTCATTAAAGAGATTTCAAATTCCAAATATCTCAAAGCATTGAAGGATGCAGAAAAATTTTAATTTAAAAATTCACTTGAAAAAAAATAGCCTTTCAGGTTTATTAATCTCATTGATTTGAAAAATCAGAATGTATTAAAGGAAGATAATTCTAATCCCTTATTATACCTACACAATGAATCCATCAAAACTCTTTTGTTCCACGTAGATAATCTGGTAGTGGTCTGAAGTGTCAAAAATTTGAAAAAATTGTCTTGGAAAAATTCAAAAAGTCCTTTGTTAAAAATATAGAAACCCTATAATTCATGAGAGTGGAAAAAGCAAAAGGATTCATCAGCCTCTTACTTCCTCTGCACATAGAGCAAATACCAAATGAAATGAATCTGATAAATGACAAACCAATCAAAATTGCTTGAAGTCCTGTAATAAAAATGGTTCTGCCAACTGAAGGATAGATTGCGTAATTCAACAGGCTGTGTGCCAACTACTGATTGAAAATAGGAAATCTAAATGAAATATCCTCTCTATCTCAAACCAGAATCAGTATTGGGGTATCATAAATTTATAGATTATTCAAAAACCCCAGAATTAATGACTGGATCAAGGTTTTCATTTCTGGAGGTGCCTACTCAGAACTAAGGACTTCAAAATCACCTTGAAATACAGATTAAAATCTCACCAACTTTTATTTTACAGAAAGTAAAATTGGGGTGACAAATCCAAAAATAATCTCAATCTGGATTTATTTACTTGTTCAAAAAAAGCCTGTCCAACTGGACCTGCCAAAATTAATGAATTATTCCCAATCTTTAAACAATTCCAAGTGAAAAAAAATTCTGAATTCAATCTTGAGTGTAGATGGCTCAATAGTCTCCTTCCAGGATGATGGAGATCCTTCCTGAAAACTCTCATCCATCTCAAAAATAATGAAGGGTTGGAATTTTTTTTCTGTTTAATTCAAAATAACAAGCCAAGCACATTGAAATCAAAACCAAAATCTTATTAAATGACTGGAAAGAGAATTTAATTGAAATAAATCTCATTCATTCCAAAATTATTCTAGAAAATCTGTCAAAAAATTCAGAAAACAAAAAATCCATCCCAAACTTCATGTCAAAGTTAGACTTCTTAGAGATTGATAATGAGTTGAGTGCAGTTTTACTAGAAATGTTTTGAAATATCTTTGAGTATGAAAACTAATTAAGAGGAAGTAAATCAGTGGCCTTGAGTAAGGGGAGAAGGATTGAAGGAATCTTGAGGAAGCAGAAAATTCTTTCTAGGGGAATAATCAAGTGGTCAGGCTGTAATTTTTATCAACAAAATCCAACCCAAATGTAAATTCAATGGAGCGCAGAATCTTGAAAATTAATCAAAGTATTATGGAAAATTTAAAAACCTCAGAATATCTCATGATTAATTTATAAGGAATGAAAAAGGGAAAAAACAATGAACCATTTATGTGTGAAAAAAGGGAGTATTAAAAAGCATAATTTGTGCAGTAAAGGCAGATATCGGAAGAGCATCTGTCAACATAGGAATTTTAAATACATTTATCAAACAGGATTCTAATATATGAATGTTACTCAATCATTATTTTATATGAAAAAACGTAAAACTTGGAGTGGCTAGATTTTATATGAATATTCATATGAAATTCCTGAAGGAAAACTATATTCTTACAAGTGTGGTATACAGGATGTGTGAACTAGGTCTTGATTAAAAGAAGCTGGAATATCTGTGAGAGAGGAGTTCAATTTGAGTTTGGATTTAATTCAAGGAAAACAGTAGACCAGTTAAGGAACTTTCATCAAATAATATCTAGGCAAGATATAGAAGCTGGCATGGGTGATGGAAAAAATAAAGGGTAGATGTTGAAGGATATACAGAGGGAAACATATTTCAGGAAAAGGAAAAAGATGAACAGATAATATTTTGGAAGAAAAGAATTACTGATGATTTTGTGTGCATTTTGATCAAAAAAGGGTCATTTCTTGTATTGATGAGGGATTTCAATGTATTGTTATGTGTGAATGGTCACAGAAAACTTGGTATAAAGAATGGGAATGCTCCTGAAAATTCTTGCCCTTTCCCATCATCAAAATTCATTTGATTGCATTTAATACCAAGAATAATCCATCAATTGAATTTAATAGTTATTTAAGCCAATAAAGTCAAGATTTCTTCCAGTAGTGTTGGTTTTTCTTGAATTAATAGAAATATTGACAGCTTAATCTGAAACCATAAATAAATTACAAAATTGTAGCACCTGCCATCAACAAGTATTGATATCCATCAAATGACAAGGAAACTGAAGCCCTTGCTCAAAGTAAAAGTAATTTGATTGGAATTATTTGCTGTGTGATAAAGTTGCAAGTTTTTGGGAAATTTCATATTTTAATTCTCCAGAGAAGGAGTATCTTGAAGACATAATTCAAAAGAGCAGGTTTGGGCTCAGGAGAAAAGAATAGGTAAGTGGGAGAGGAGTGAATTTTTGAAGAATTTTAAGGCTGATTAAAATAATTCAATCAGAGTCTGAAAGAATTTCAGGCATGGTTAACTGTGTGAAGATCCTAAGATTGGTAACAAAAGGTGTTGTGTTTGTGCAGGAAAGGGATTTTGAAGAATAATTTTACAATTCTAATAGATTTTCCAAATAACAGAAAGCATGGAAAAAAATTCAAGTGGTGAAATGGAGATGGAAAAAAATAGAAATAAAGGAAAAGAAAGTGAGGTGGAAAATGAAAGATAGGATGAAGGGATTATGGGGAAAAATAGGAGATGGAGAAAATGGAATGCCATAATTTCTAGGAATTCAAAAAATACAATTCTCCAGGAAAGGTAATTGAATTAAGGCTCAAAGATTAAATTGATGGGAGGTGGGTTTTCCAAAGAAGGAGGAGAAAATGAGGGAGTGGGGGAAGAAATGAATCAATGGAAAGTTGGAAATGAAGGTGCTTGAGCATAGAACACAGAAATGGATAATCAATTTTGAACAGGTGGTGTTAATTTTCAAATAAAAATATTCAATTCAAGTACAAATTGGGGATGAACCCATGGGAACTTGAAATGTGGTCTCAAGGTAAAAGTTTGACTTTTGTCTCCAGTTGGGTGAAAGATTAGAGGAGGCAGTTTAGAATTTAAAATTTATAAAGAAGGAAGAGGTTTAAAGAGATGGAGAATTTGATTGAATATAGTTTTATGGGAATTGAAGAAGTTCTGATAGTGGAATTATTGATGAAATTGAATATAGAAAGAATAAAAATGAAGTATATTTTCAAAGAAAACCAATAGAAAATATTAAATTTGGTTTGATTTTAATATTTTTTTTCCTTTTATATAGTTATATATTTTTTTTGAAAAAAAAAACAATAAATCAAACAGAAAGAAAGAACTGAAAATAATTAATTTTGAAGGAAAACCTTGAGAGTCAAGTTTTTTTCAGGATATTCTTGATGAAATTTCATGACTAGATTTCTCATTTTCAAGAGATTTTTGGGGGATTCCCACAAATTAAGATAATGTTCATTTTGGACGCCTAAATATTCAAAAAGGTACCAGATTTTTCTCTTGAAAATATTTGAATAAATTTATTGAATTGATTCCAACTTCAGGCTTTCTTTTTCAGAGAAAGGCTTGGTTATTAGGTGAGAATTTCCCAGGTTTAAATATGGAAATTTATCAAGAAGGGATAAATTCAAAACAGTATGGATGAATTTCCATTGAAGTTGAAGGATGGGTTTGAACACATTTGTTGAAAATTTCTCAAGGATAGTGAAGGGAAATAGGAAGATTTTGAGAGTTTCTTGATGGTTTAAGTGGTTCAAATATTGATAGAATCTTTAAAAGAAGGAGGGGAGGTCTGATTCTCCTTTCCACAAAAACTTGGTACTTCTCTTCTGATTTTTAAAGGTTTTTTGAAAGGTTAATGTGCAGTTCCATTAATTTATTATGGTTGTCCAAAGATGGTTATTGAGTATCTGTGTGAATGGAGCCAGATGAGGTATTTTTTCTGTAGATTATTTGGAACACAGTTTAGTGAGTAGAATAATAAAATGAATTTTTCAATGTAAATTTGGAAGAATTGGGGAAAGATATTTTGAAACCACTCAATCACTAAAGGAACCCCTGTTTTTGAATGTGAAAGTCAAAATGACCCATTTTTGGAATTCACAGTTACACACTCCAATATCACCATGAAAAAGGTGTCTACACCTTCCAGAAGGTGCAGCAGTTGGGACCTGGTGTGTGGGGGTCTACAAACCAACAATGGTGGCATGTGGACCTGTGAAAACCACTATATGCCAAACAAGGAGGTGTGTTGGTGGACCTGTGAAAACCATCATAATTGCTGTGTGGGCCCATGCATGCTAAGAATGGTGGCTTGTGGGGTTTTAAAAAAATCCAGGGGAATGGAATTGGTGATTTAGTGGCATTTAAATATCCCCCCAAAATAATTGAGGCAATTTTACAAGTCATCCTGTTGGTAGTAAAGGTAAATTTTAATTTATGTTTAATTATTTGGTTGAATCTTTCAGTTTTTCCATATGATTTTGGGTAATAAGAAGAAAATATTTTGTGCTAATGATTGTGGATTTTAAAAAGAAAGCTCCATAAAATAGATCCAAAAAGAGATAAAAGCCAAAAAAATTGGAGATAAGTCTCACTCAAAATCCCTGGTGATACACCTTTCAGCAGTTGAGAATGTTTTTTTCATGGTGAAGGATAAGACTGATCAAGAGAAACTATAAGAATATGTAAAATTCAAGAATATTAAAAAAATTTTAAGATAAATGAGAGAGGGTAGTGAGAAGACAAGATGAGGAATCCAAAAAAGCAATGTTTACCTTTGATCAAACAATCAATATTTTCAATTTTCTTTGATATTTCTTTGGGGGTGTTGTGAAATTCACCGCTCTTTGGGCGGTGTGGCATGGCTAGAAAGCAACAGCTGAGATGTGCAGAACCCACAAAATTTGAGTGTAGTCAGGCTGTACTCCACAAGGCACCAGACCCCTGTGTGGTGGCCGCACAACTACATTTGAGCTATGTGGAGCTCCACACCGCTCAAATGTAGTTGTTTTGCCATACCACACAGCCAGCCCAACCACATTCAAGCCGTGTGGGGCTCTACATGGCTCAAATGTAGTCGTGTAGCCATGCCACACAGATAAAAGTCTGGTGGGAAAAATAAAAAAAAAAAATAAAGGGTATAAAATAAACCAAAATAAACTAAATAAAAATACAAAAAAAAACAGAAATCAACCAAAAGATCAAAAAAAGTTGATTTTTTGGTTAAAAAAAAACAAAAAAAATAACAAATAAAATAAAAATAAGTAAAAATAAATAAATAAAAATTGAAAAAATAAACACTGAAGACAACCAACCAGTTGTCTTCAGATTCAAGTAAAAAATTCAAGTTCAACTTGACTACCCCTAAAGTAAAGAGGCCAAAAAATGCAAGAAGTATTTTGACCAGCCCCAAAGTAAAAGTGCCAAATAAAATACCAGTCTTTTGACCAGCCAAAAAAATACAACAAGTCTTTTCACCTGCCCTAAAGTAAAAGTTCCAAAAAAATACAAGTCTTTTGACCAGCTCTAAATTAAAAACACCAAAAAAAACCAGTTCAACTTGTGTTAAGCTGATCCAATCACAAGTTGGTCTGACTTACCATTAAAATCTCATTCAAAAACACTCATCATGATGATTTTAAATAAAAAAAACTCAACATAATGATGTTAAAAAAGTGATAACCCTTTATATCAATAGAATTAAAATATAAGCATGCTAGACCCAACACAAATGATGAAATTAATCTATAAGTTAGAATACAACTCAAGTTGATATTTGAGGTGATCAACCCAAAAAGCTTATTTTTTAGAATTAATGGAACTTGGTTTGAAAACTATGGGCAGGATTGGAATCACATCTCCCTTAAGTAGAATCTGGAACCAATGATTATTGTTAAAAAAGCAAATGAGCATAGCATCTAATTGTTCTTTTACACACATTCTCATAGGAGTAAAAGAAGAACATTATTCCAATGAAATGAAACATATTGGTCTTCCATAAGGATCAGCTATTATTTGACCCATTTCAAGCTTTGAAAGCCATTTCAAAGAGGGAATATTTTCATTGATGTCATTGGCATCAAGTCTTTGTTCTATCTTTTAAACATCTTTACTTCTGCCAAGGATCTTAGAATAGAAACCCTTATTTTTCCTCAATCTATCAAGCATTTCTTTCCAAAATTTAAACCATCCATCCTCATCATCCCCAAGTGATTTAGAAATGACTCTAAAACCACAATTTCCATCACCAACAGTGTCCCGAACCTCACCCAAGAACTCATGTAAGTTTTCAGGTATTTGATTGAGTTAATTTACTTCCTAAAATAAAAAATCAGTCAGCCAAAATTCTAATCTCATTAAAGGAATCACCACTCACCAAAGATGAGCTTCTGTTTGAATCATCCATTGCATCTGCTTCATCCTTTGAAAAGGAACCAGATTCCAATGGCACCAAACCCAATGAACTTTCAGTCTCTTCCACTGAAATATGAAATTCAGATGAAGAGCCTGACTTGGACTATAAACATTTCTAAATCAGTTCATTAAACCAAAAAAATGAACCTTTCAAAAAAGAAAAAACTTAAAAACATTTGTATTTTGTTCTTTGGTGCCCTTCTACTTCTCTTTGCCCGCTTAAGTTCCTTTTCAATGTGTTCAGATCAAGAAGGATCTTGCTGGGTATCTGTAAATTTTGGAAGGCCTCTGCTTGATGGCAAGACTGTGGGTTCAAGTCTTGGATTTGATTGATAATTGTCTGTCTCCTTCATCAAGTGCTTCAACAGCACGCAATAATCTTAATCAGGATTATTCAAGATAATTGAATTGAGCTTCTCATGTAACTGAGAATTGTTGAGCAGTTCATTGAAGATAAAAAAGAGATTTGATTACCTGAACCAACAGATCAGTGCAGACAAGAATAGAAATGGGGTTCTCGAATGACAATGACAACAAAACATTAAGAGAAAGGCAGAAATGGGACAGATGGCTGAACAAGGATGTTTTGAAATAGGTCAGTAGTTGTCATGAATTCTGAAGTAGATCAACCTCACATGTGAACAAGGAAGGAAATTGGCAAGAATTGGTTGAGGAGCTTATCAATGGTTGAGCTCAGAGTTGATTGTTGATGAGAGTTGGTCATGAGTGAGGAGTATGATGAGTAGGAAGTTGAGATTTGGATGAGAGTGGGGAGCTGATATAGGAATCAAAGAGCGGTGGAGGAAAAGCAAGGATGGAATGGGTGACGGATGAGCAGACGGGTGATGGAAGCGGATTGATTCTGGAAGTGGAGGAATGGGAATGGTGGATGATGAATGAAGAGTAATGATGACAAATTTGGGAGTGGGAGCGGGGTTTGAGAAGATTTGAGCAGGGAGCGGGGATTGGGATTGAAAGGGAGTTGAGTGGGAGCGGTGGTGGTGTTTGAAGCAGATTTACTCTCAACACGCCACCGTGTTCAGATGAGAGGTTGAAGAATCATGTTGGTGAGGCGCCTGACTGAGGGTTTAATTTTTGATTTTGTCAACAGGTTGGCTAGCATTGATTTGGAAGTTAAAAGGTTGGTGATGAGAAGTTTGGCATCCTTTTTCTCTCAAAGCCATTTGATTTGAATGTCAAAATGTTTGAGTGCACTGTGATGAGATTGTTGAGGGCTTTGTTGTTGATGTGTGAGCAGTGGGTGAGAGAGAGAGGGATTCAATTCTTTCAAGAGGTTTAGAATCCAAATCTTTTCTTGAGTGGCTAGGACAAGGGATTTGAGTTCCCCTTTGGTTGAGGACAGCAATATGGTGGGTTGAAGATTGCTTTGCCAAGAAATGGCACAGCCGTAGAGCAATATCAAGTAGCCAGTGTGACTTCTTCTCAAGATGGGATCATTACCTCCATTGGAGTCACTCCATGATTTGAGATCAAATTTGAAGGAGTTGTTTTTCAGATGAAGGGCAAGATTTTGTGTTGTTTTGACGTAACGCCAGGCATGCTTGGATTACGTCCAGTTAGACAGACCAGGCTTTGCATTAAATCTGGATCGGGAGGAGACAGGGTAGGAGAGATCTGGTCAAGTTTGAGTAGCTATGAAGTTGAGGTAGCCCGTAGAAGAGCAATAGTTCATGTTGAGCTTTGAAAAGTTGGAAGCGTTGTCATTGGTAGCAGGTTTGAGTGCAATGCTGGGAGTTATGGGTGTGTTGATTGGTTTAGATTCTGAAAGTCCAAGTTTGGTCAGTCCAGTCTCAATGTGATTGGGTTGGTGTAGGCAGGGTCCTTCCAGCAAGTCAACAATGTAATTTCCAAGGATTTTGGTGAGAGGGCCTTTGTGAAAAATAGAAAAATTTGCTTTCAATTTTGTTTGGAATTCTTGTGAACTCCCAATAATGACCAGGTCATTGACGTAACAGAAGATAAAGAGCTGAAGTGATTGATTTATGAACAGACATGGATTGGCAGAAGACGCAACAAAGTTTTGATCAAGAATCCACTGCTTGAAAGTATCAAACCAGCTCTTAGGGGCTTGTTTCAGGCTGTATAGGGCCTTGTTTAACTTGAGATAAGGAAAGGGAGTGTTGTATCCAGAGGGGGCCTTGATTTAGATGTCTTTGTCAAGTTCAGCGTGCAGGAATGCGGACTTGATGTCCATTTGCTTTATTGGTAATTTGTGATGAAAAGCATACACCAGCATTGTACAGAGTGTTGTAATTTGACCTGTGGGTGCGTAGGTTTCCCCATAATCAAAGAATTCCAGTTGCCAGAAACCCTGGACACATAGTCTTGCCTTGAAAATGAGACCATCAGTGTTGGGATTGATTTTGAGTCAATATACCCATACGGTTGACAGTGCCTTTTTGCCTTCTGGAAATGAATAGCAGCCAGTCCAGAAGCCCATAGATTTGATCCCATTTAGTTCCTTTTTCATGCCAAGAGTCCAATTTTGACAATCAGGCAAACTTTTGGCCTCTTCATAGCTTCTGGGAACGCTCCTGGTGAGAAATCCATAGCGTTGGGGACGTTGAAGGGAGGAGAAGTCTCTGAGGGTTATGCCGGAGGGAACAAGTTGAGATGCTAGATCCTTGTCGTCAGAAGAGTTGGAGTTGAATTGGGCGATTTGAGAGGTCTCCTTCAAATTTTCAGGGTCTGAGGTGGATTTGATGGATGGTGGTGATTCCTTGTTTTTGGAATTGTCAGGGCTTTGGGCAGAGAATGGTGACTGATTTTGATTTGTTGAGAGCAGGGTGTCCAGAAGATCAGAGTTGATTTGAAGAAGAGTTTCAAATGGATGTTTGCACAAAGGGTAAGATTCAGTCAGCTTTATGTTTTCAAAGATTTTAACATGCTTAGAGCAGATAGTTTCCCCCAGTTCTGGGAAAAAGATTTGATAGGAATTGAATTGCAGGTCATGACCCACAAGGATACCTTCCCAACCTTTCTTTTCAAACTTTCCAACATTGTGACAGAGATTGAGAACAATGGCTTTGGATCCTAGGATTTGAATAAAGTTGAGTTTGGGTTTGAATGTATTCCACATCTACAAGGGGCTTAATTTTGATTCTTTTGCTGGCAGAAGATTGAGGATTTCACAGCATTCCACCAGAATTTGATCCTAGAGGTCAATGGGAATGGACATATCAATGAGAGTGGTCCTTGCGGCTTCAACTATTTTTTGGTTTCCTTGCTCCGTGATGGGGTTGTGTTGAGGAGTGTAAGGTTTGGATGTGGTGTGTATGATTCCCGAGTCTAGAAGAAAGTTGGTAAGTTTGGAGTTTACAAATTCGCAGCCGTTGTCTGAATGGAACAACTTGAGTTGATATCCAAACTGATTTGAGTGTACTTTGATGAATTTAATTATTTTGTCTGTGATGTCAGATTTGAGTTTAATAGGAAGGCAGGTTTTGAAACGGGAGAATTCATCCGTGAGTAATAAAAAATATTTATTACCAGTTTTGGACACTGGATTGATTGGTCCACATACGTCAGCATGTATTCTAACAAATGGTTTGGTGCAATTTGGTATGTGACCCTTAAACAATGATGTGTGAATTTTCCCCAGTGCGCACGATTCACACAATACTTCACTCCATTTGATTTTTGGGAAATCTCTAGACAGAAGTTTGGTTTGATCCAAATGGAGGTGGCCGAAGCGTTTGTGAAGGGTAGTGAGCGTGACAAAGGCGTGGGTTGATTCAGACTGAGAGAGAGCAAGGTCTTTGAGGACTAGGAGATTGTCTTCTATGGATCCAAATAGAATTTTGTTGTGTTTGAATTTCACAACAAAGTTATTTGGTCCTGATAATTGGAGAGAGCAGCCCTTGTTCAGTAGTTTTCCCAACGATACCAGATTCACCGCCAATTGAGTAACGTAGAATGATTGGCTTAGAAGAACAGTGCAATTTTCTGACAAGAGCTTGGCTGTTCCAACACCTTTGGCGTAGAGTGAAGAGTTTTATTTTCCAGTTATAATCTGAGTATTGTATTCTGTAAGAGCTTCAAAAACATCTGGTGAGTTGAAAATGGATTGGGATGCCCCAGAGTCTAGTATAATGGCTTGCTTGGAGAGAAGTCAAGAGTTGATCATAGCAAAGTTATAGGAGGTACAGGATAGATTAGCGGAGGCAGGTTTGTTTTTTTTTGGTTTAGGGTTGTTGTTGGGATTTGGACGGAGGTGGGGGTATAGCCACCAGCATGCATGCTTAGGATGGGAGGACAGAGGATTGTGCCAGGTAGCTTGGCATTTGATAACATCTTGCTTTGTGCCTTTTTTCAACATTTCTGAAGCATAGGTGCCAGCAGCAATCTCATTCTTGATTTGATTCAGATGTTGGAGTATCAGATTGCCATTGATTTTGGATTCTCCCAACAAGTGGGCAATGGTGGTCTTAAGATGTTCAAGTTTGGGTGGAAACTTGTAGAGTATAAGGTAAGAAACTATATCATTTTCCATCTTGATTCCAATTTCTGAGATTTGAATTAGGCAGGCTTTGACTTTGGTGATGAATTTAGTGACATTTTTTGTGTCAAATTGAAGGTTAAGAAAATTAAAGAAAACTCAAGACGGGTTTGCCGTTTGAGATGAGGCATAGAATTCATTTATAGACTTCCAGAGTTCTATCCTGTTGGTGAGATGATAGTACTTGACACAATTGATATACGTTTGGTTATCAAGCTTGGCCAGGATGTATTGTACCAATTCAAGATTAATTTTGGGGGGGCATTTCTTGGGTTCAGAGGATTGGAGCCATTGGGCAACACCTTCAAGGGCAAAAATGGTAATGAGTTTAGAGAACCAGAGTGAGAAGTTTGATTCCGTCAGAGTGGGGATGGAGTCCGTGAGGGTCTTGAGAAGGGGGGAGTTGAGATCCGTTGGTCCAGGTAGGGGTTCCATGCTGTAGCTTGTGGTAATTGGCGGAGTTGAGGCGGTTTAGCTTTTTAACCGTGAAGATAAAAAAAGAAATTTGATTACCTGAACCAACAGATCAGTGCAGACAAGAACAGAAATGGGGCGCTTGAATGACAATGACAACAAAAAAGTAAGAGAAATGCAGAAATGGGACAGATGGCTGAACAAGGATGTTTTGAAATAGGTCAGTAGTTGTCATGAATTCTGAAGTAGATCAACCTCACATGTGAACAAGGAAGGAAATTGGCAAGAATTGGTTGAGGAGCGTATCAACGGTTGAGGTCAGAGTTGATTGTTGATGAGAGTTGGTCATGAGTGAGGAGTATGATGAGAAGGAAGTTGAGATTTGGATTAGAGCGGGGAGCTGATATAGGAATTGAAGAGCGGTGGAGGAAAAGCAAGGATGGAGGAGTAAAAGCAAGGATGGAATGGGTGACGGATGAGCGGACGGGTGATGGAAGCGGATTGATTCTGGAAGCGGAGGAATGGGAATGGTGGATGATGAATGAAGAGTTATGATGACAAAGTTGGGAGCGGGAGCGGGGTTTGAGAAGATTTGAGCAGGGAGCGGGGATTGGGATTGAAAGGGAGTTGAGCAGGAGCGGTGGTGGTGTTTTAAGCAGATTTCCTCTCAACATTCATCAACATCAACATTTGAAAATTCCAAAGGATCAAATATTAGTCAAGTCCAAATCATCATTTTAGTCAATTAGGAATCATCATTCAAAAAGCATTAATCACAAAGTGATTTGAACAACCCAACTTAAAACAACTTACAGAACTAGAACTGCAAGGGTAATAATCCAACCTCCACTGAGGATGAACATCTTCAGGCACAACAGAGCCTCATGACGCCAATAGGTCCACTATTTTCTGGGACCAGGTAAAACCCATAGTAATTGAGTATGACTTGGTGCACACTTCCCCATCAAAGTTACGCTTCAACCTCTATAATTGATCCACAACAAGTCTGATTGCCTGTAAAGACACCTTGTATCCCAATGGTAACAGTTCAATAGGAAGAACTATTCCAATATTTATTTGGGAGTTGTAAAGTGCAGCCTGGACCAATTTAATTTTATTGGAAACTGTTCCCTGTAGGTTTTGCCAAACATCCAAAATGTTTCCCAGCAATTTTGCAATAAATTGTTTGAGAGTAGCATGGCCCCCTTCAACCCAAGATATTGTTTTATTTCCAAAGTCTGGGTTTTTTCAAGTCCAAGCTGTTAAAAACGTCTCTTTGATACGGAAGATATTATGATCCATATACTTGAGTGAATACTCACGGTCTGCCTAAAAAAAACTTTATTCAAGTCATAATGTAAGCAAACCAAAATGAGGAAGATTAACAGTAGAGGCAGTGCTTTGGCACTTACTCTAACTTCTGCATCATTGACCTCTGCCTCCTCCTTGGTTTTTGAGGCCCCATAATTAGCCCACAGAGACATAAAGCTTTGCAACCCTTCAATGTAATTATTAAAGCGCACTTTACAGTTTGCTTGTATTTTTTTATACATGTTCCATTGAGAGCACTGTCTTGTTGACTCAGGGAATGTTTGTTCTAAAGAATGGATCAAAGCTTTTTCACAGTCCATCACAAAGATTTTGGGATGTCTCTCAGTATCATAAGACAACTCCTTTAGCCCATTTACAGACCAACTGTAGAACTCAAACATTTCTCTTGTTATAAAAACCAGAGCTTTTACAAAATTTTTCTGGTTGGAAGGAATTCCTACAATTTTCAATAGGGGGATTTTGTACTTATTTGTCTTATAAGTACAATCAATCATAGCTATATGATGGAATTCCTTGCAAATCTTTAATGACTCTTGGTAAGCCAAGAATGGGGCCTCCAAGTGACCCTCTCCACTGAATTTTGCTCAATGAACTCAACCTGAATTACCAAGTTGTTCAAAGAGGAGCTCCATAACACTTTTTCCATTCAGTTCTTCAAGCGCTACCTTAATCTTAGTGTTATAGATTTTTTGGTAATCAAAATATTTTCCACCATTGATCTTGCTTAATTTTCTTTTGAGTTGAATTGTATTGAGCCCATCATTCATTCCTTCTTTTAGATTGTCTAAGACTACCCCAAAAATCTCCTTGGGTGAGAATGCACTTAGGAGTGTGGAGATAATTCATGGTTATGTTTATCATTCTTGTAGGAGATTTGCCACAAGGGATCAGCCTTTGTGTGACTATCACAGATTAAATACTGGAACCCAACATTCCTTGTGTGAGTTTTCCTTGACTGTTTGGTGAGAAATTGCCCAGAGTAAAAACCATGTAAATCACAGGCCAAATCCACATATTTATCACGCTCTGAGTTGAAAACTGCTAAACCCTAACCATGCTTCATTTCCTATGTTTGAAAATAAGTTTGTGCCTCTTCCCTAGCATGAAAAGCTCTAACAGTAGGTGGTGCAAGTGGATCTGTCATAGTTACATAGTTATGTTGATGGCATGCAATCCATCAGTTTCAATCAAATTAAATAAAGCAAAGACCAGTAAAATAAAATGTTACTCACCACCAGAGGTAATGTCCATTTGTGAAACATTTTGTTTCTCAATTTTCACCCTTGGTGAGGATGCAATTGGGGCTTCCAATGATTCATTACCTGAATCCTTATTTTCTGCAGATTTTTTCATTGCACCAATGTAGTACTTCAACACCACCATGTTGAAAGGAGGGCTTGCCACTATTCCAATAATGCAAAAGAAAATGAAATTCTACTTCATTATTCAATCCAACTTTCAATTGAACAACTACCAAGTTTTCTCACTTTCAGGTCAATAAAGATAAATATTGTGGGATGTTTTATTTTCAGTTTCCTATAGTGTCACTTAAATTTCACTTTAATTTCACTTGATTTCAATTTAATTTCACTTTAGTGTCACTTTATGATTGCTAGATCTGGAACAAAAGTCCCACATAGTAAGTGTTGATCCCAATTTTGGGTTGATGGAACCCAAATGTGGTCCAGGGGGACCCAAAAAGTTTGTCACATCCCCCTGGGGGCCGCATACCCCCATAAATGGCTCAAAACAGCCATGTAGGGGGGTACACCGCTCAAATACACCATTTACAGGGTTTATACGGCCCCCCAGTGGTTGCGCATGTTTGGGAAGACCCCTTGGGCACGTCTAGGGCTTTTTCTGGCCCGCAAGCGCATCTTGGACGCATGTATGGGCCTTCATGCGTCCATTGGGCTGTATCAGGCCCTACACAACTCCCACAAAACTGGGAGTGGTGATTTTAACATCACCCTTTTTTTTTGTATTAAAAATTTTGTAAATTTTAATGAGATTAAGTCAAATTTATTTTATGACTTAATGATTTTCTAAAAGAAGTGCGTTACCACAGGTGTTCCAAGTTAAAATTTTCCTGTTAAAAGTGGGACCACATGCATGAATTGGGTATTTTTTCTTTTGTTGATGAATTAGAATCAAAAACAGATTTATGAGAAATTAAAATATGGCTTTCATTTTGTAGTAGCTTCTTTGCTGGTTGTATTTTTGAAATTTTTGGTTGGAAGGAAGTGAAATAGTATGTGATTTTTTGGGAAAGGAGGTGATTTGATTTGAGAAGGAATCACCCTATTTCTGGAATCAGAGTATGTGCTGATGGTAATGGGTGGATTTTTGAGGATATGCAGGTTTGGGATTTAACAATTGCAAGTTTTGGGCTTTTTTGATGGGTTCTATAAGTATTTACAATCTTGAGGAGGTATAAATGTGAATCAAGGGAAAAAAGGGGCACAGAAAGAGATAAAACAGAAATAAATCAGTGAAAGGGAAAATTTGACTGGTGACCCCTGATGAAAAATCTACTTCCATTATCAAGAAGAATAAGAAATAAGCAAGATGCTCAGCATTTATTTCAATCAGAAAGATTATCCATTGATATTTCTTCTTTTACTCAAAGACATTTTCTGCTGTGGAAATTCCAACATCTAGCCTTTCTATCTCCATAAACTATTGAAAAAACTATAGATTTCCTCATTAATACTTGACACAAGTTTCTGAAATATTCTACTGTGGTTCCTCAATTAAAAGAATAATCCACTCCAGGCTAATATCTGTTGGATATTCCAGATTCCTCAAATCAAAAGCTAGAGAACACATCCTGTATATCACACCAGTTAGTATATTTTCAGGCAGGAATTCCAATCAATCATGCACTTGAAATGAAGCCACTCTATTTTGGTACTAGTCTTCATGTGAAATCATAATTGGGTCATGTTTAGATGGTATAGCCCTATTTTATATGTATATTGGCCAATCCCATGGTTTCATATTCCCTTCTGTTGTTTGCTTTTCATATGAAATTCTTCTTTTTTATCCTTCAAGTTTTTTACTATAAAAGAGTCCTGTTTTTGTTTTCCTTTTCACTACTTATGGATTAATTATAATTTATTATAAGATTTTGAAAGTCTTCCTCCAACTTGAATGGTTTTTGAAATTCCACAATTGAAAATTTTTGCCTATTTTGTTGTAATGCTTGAGTCCAGAACCAGCCTGACCACCTCAGAATTCCCTCAGAGAATTCCCAAGCTTACTGAAGCTTCCTAAAATAAACTTCCAGCTTCATAAAGTCTTAATTTATTTCATTTAAATTAACCACACATCTTGGAATCATTATGGCTTTCTATGGTGAACAAACAGGGTTGATTGAAAGAAATTTCAAACAAGGATATAATTATAAACTACTGTGAAAAATATCAGTCTAATAAAAGTAGAAGACAGGGATGAAAGAAGAATATAGGTAAATTAAAGGAGCCATTGTTGATCAATTCAACAGTTGCATCAAAAATATGAAAGAAAATTACCAGAAAATGCCTATTGGTACTGCAAATTGACCCAGGGTCATGTGCCCTACTAAACTACTAGATGATAGGACCCTAGAAATTCTTTTGATACCAGAGTTGATAGAGGTCAAATAAATATATTTCTTAAAATTTTTCGGAAATAATACATAGGTATAAGGATAGAGAAAATGCAAGGAGTTAGTTTGGTATATTTAAAGGGTGAATAATTAATGAGAAAAATATTAATTGAATAATAAGAGGGGAAAAATTTAAAGCTTTAAAGCCTCTCTTCAGAAAATTGAACTTAAAGTGTTTGCACCTTGAACCTTTGAAATTTTGGGAAAAGGAAGTATTCCCCAGGGAATATGTGGTATGAGTGTTCTCAAGTAGAAAAGCATCCAGAGAAAAGAGGAATAACTTACTTTTTGAGTGGTTAATACCAGCGTACCTGAAATAATTCAACTTCGGGGTGAGTTGTGAGCCTACTAGGGTTCTTTGAGGACTTACCATGGTTCAAGAGTAGAGTTATGGGGGTTGGAACAAAAATTGAAATATCAGAATCAATTCATAGATCAATTGCTTATCTTTAATGAGAAACTGATTAATGTATGGAACAGTCTCCAAATGGTAATAATGCTGAGTATCTCTGGGGGAAATAAAGAATAAAGATGCATTTATTCATCCATTTTATTTTCATCAGGGTTTGCTTGATTTTTTTCAAGGTGAATCAAGAGGAAGCACCTATGTGCTGGTGTTAGAAGTGCACTTTTTAATTTACTACAGGTTGTATTTGGTGGTTTAGGCCAGTAGTTCATAAAATATTTCAGGAAAAATGAATTTTATTGCATTTATTGCATGATAATTGTAAAGAAAAAATTTCTGGTGGGTGTTTCAACATCCTGTTGGCAGATTAATATGCAGTTGATATATTTTTATTTTATATTTTTAGTTGATTAGAACTAACTTTTTGGAGATGTTTATGCTATGTAGTCATTTCCTTCACATTTACAGGCTTGAGGAGCCTGAAAAAGTTGTTTTTGGATTTTTCAAAGGGGAAAAATCCTATTTTTGAGGAGTTGCCATATTTCTCTTTGGGAATTTTTGTGATAATTTAAACTCTGAAAACTTGGTGCACAGGTTTCAGCCTCTGTACTGGTGTAAGACTCCAAAAGGTGTTGGACATAGGCAGTTCTTTGGAGGGGAAAGGTGCTTTTTAGGCTGCCCTCCTGAGTTTTACAAAAATATATAAGTGTAACTGGAATAAAGGTCCAGAACCTTGTGAATAAGGAATCAATGGGAAGGGATGAGTTTGATAGTAATCAGTAGCAACAGAAAAACCACTAACAAAAGCAAGATGATGCAGTAAAAGACTTGAAAAAAATAAGTTAGAGGTTGTTCAGATTTCAATAGAAAAAGAAAGTTGTAAGTAAAAATTCCTGCAAGCTAATAAATCTGGTTTCCAGAAGAAGATTGGAAATATCAAATCAATCCCAACCAACCTCCAGGTTCTCAATAAAACTGCGCAGCTCTCCGCAATCAAGAGCTTTAAGGGTATCAGATAACTGTGGGTGGCTGTACAAAACAAAGAAATTTGTTTTATGAAGCTCTAGAAGCAAAGCAATAACAAATTCAAACAAGAATAACCCAGCACTTCTCAAGATACTCAAGAGAAGCATGGAATAATTCAAATTCAAAGAAATACAGGGAGGTTTAACACTCCAGTTTTCAAGCTTAAATAAAACTCTTAGTCAAACATGACTGATTCAAGAAAGACAATCACAGAATGATCAAGACCAGTATGGTCAGAAAAGGGATCAAGGAGTGGTATAACACACTCAAGAATTCAACCAAATGAATTCTTCTTCAACCAGCAAGGCTATTGATTGGTGATAATAGATAAGACAACAAAGGGGCGGACCAAGGATATGAGTATGAAGGCTCAAGGATCAGAGGGAAATCATGGATTTAACCTGGATAAAGATGACAATGGAATGCTCAGATAAAGGGGGGCAGATGGATGCACTCCCCTTGGATTTATTGACCAACTGAGAGGACCAATGATACAATATGATGCTGGGGCAAAGGAAGGGGAGAGCTCCTCCTTTTATTTGCAAGAGACCCTGTATACTTGTCAGCTTGCTACTATTTCAGAGCAAGCTTCAAAAGGAACAAAAATAACATAAGAATAATAATAATACAATTAAACTAAGAAATAGTAAGAAAACCATAAGTATTATTACAGAAATGGATTCTCCACCCAAAATTAGGTAGGGTCACTCACTGACCCCACCCTTGAAATCCAACTCCTTATATTTTTGAATAATTAAGGAAAGAAAAACCAAAATACTACGGCTCCATTATTGAGCTTTTTAGCCAATTAAATATTTCACACACATTGTCACGTATAGGTTTCACACCTAAAATTTGGTCAGAATTGAGGTGTTGTGTATATTTTAGGAGCTACGGGCGGAAATGTGTTTTGTCACAATTCCCGCACGCAGCCGCGGCAGCCAATGCACCCACGCGCGGCTGAGATACAGCCCTGTCACTCCGTTGAGGTTGTGTACGCAGCCCCGGGCCTCTGACAAGTACACAGCCGCGGGACTACGGGTTGACAGAGTGACAGGCGGCCTGAGAGGCTCAGGTACCGGGTAAACATGCTACAACCTACACAGGAACATTCTACATATGTAATAAATGTTCCCATGGATAGTAGACAGTCTAAAAATACATGATATTAAATAAAAATACATAAATAATCCTTATATGTATTTTTTATTTAATATAATTCAAAGTACCAAGAATGTCGAAAATAAGACAATGACAACTTCTAAAAATATATTAAAATACTTTAATATACTTTTATGAGCATTGCTAGACATCAATATCTTCGTGACATACTAAAGAAATTAATGATGTAGAATTATTACATGAATTCACATGACTTATATTTTTAAGTAATTATCTTAGTAAATCAACTGGAACTCGAAAATAAGGAGTAAAATCAATATTATGACTTTTACTCCAGTTATATAATAAATAATGAGAACTTACCTGACATCAAGATGTCCATAGAAATGTCTATTTATATAATTATTAAATTAATGAGAACATTTACTAAGGATAATTAATTAAATAATACATAAATAGGACAGATTAGTGTTATTCAAACTTCCTAATGTCTATTATTAAGTCATCTAATTCCCATACCCTGAGGAATTAGATGCTACCCGTGCTATAGCACAAAGAAAACATGACAGGCTACCCCTGGTTCCCCTGCTAGCCTTAGTGTCCGTCCCTTTGAGCACGTACAACCCTCAGAAGGACAATATTGGGACTCCAAAAGCTATAAATAAAGAGCTCTTTTGAGGATATTGATGGGAAGAGACCCAGTTATATTTATATCCAGACACTGTGCCAAGGTAATCAAGTACTTATAAGAGATAGGTAAGTGATTTATGGCTAAGTCTGATCAATAATATCCGTCCTCAACCTCTTTTATATCAATTAAAACTGCTGAAGAACGTTATAAACCCAGTATACAGGTATAAACCATCAGTGCACGTCTCAAACAGATACCCAAAGGATTTAATAATATACCAGTGAGTTTTATTATCCTTTCTCTGTCGTTGTAGCTTGACTACAAGGCCCTGCCACTCCACTGTGTATTTTATATACATATCATCTTTGGGTAAAATATCCTTTAAACTACAGAGCCCAAAGTAACCAGGACTACGTGTTTTCATACTGAAATCCCTGAAGAGAGGTGTTAAAGATCCCCAATATAATTGTGGCCCCTCTATAAAAATATATAATAATCAATTTATTCATATTGATTCAAAACAATAAACCATAACCAAACCACTTAACCTTGCAATAAGCTTAATCCAAATATTTTATGGATTTTTGCTGCATTTATTCAATAATATATTTATTATTTACTCTATCACCTCTGGTAGTTAAAGGATAGCAAGGGTCTTGGCATCCAGGAGGCTGAGAATTGGGGGTCTGGCCGGGAAATATTCCATTTTATTATATTTAATACCTTGGACCAGAAATTTCACAAAAAAATCAAATCAAAGATAAATTTATCTGACTTTATAACCATGATTTATCATTAAATTCTTTTGCAGTGGATATAAAAACCAATGCAGAATTAATAATCTATTATTTAAATCTTTTAAAGATAAGAAAAGAACAATATATTAAAAATTATAAGCCTACTGGTTGGAAAGCTTTAACTCAAGCTGAGCAACTTAATATCTCTTCTGCACGTAAAAACTTAGATAAACTCCTTGAACAAGAAGATTTTGAAAGGCGTATCAACTTTGAGGCTCTATTAAGGAAACATAAAGCTTGGAAGAAATACCGTATAAATTACTTTTTGAAATATAAAAGTAAGTATACAACTTGTATTACCATATTATTTTTTTAAGGAAATAATATTGATATATTTTATTAACCAATAAAATAAACTTTTTTATCAGTTAACCCTCCTGTACCAGAAACCACCGCCACTGAAGTTGATTTATTGGATCAGGAAATCCCAGATATCTCTTGACGCCCCAAAAATATTGATTGGGCAGGTGAAGACCTCATTGGAACAAACCAAGACCCCGTAGGATTACCTACTAAGGATCAATTTAACCCCAATAAGGTCTTGGTAACTTTGAACATCAATTTAAGTGAGTTTTAAATAAAACTTATTTTTATGGATTTTTTCGTTAAAATACTCACAAACATATTATTCTGAAAATGAATAGATGTAACACAAGAGCCTCAGGAAGAATTCCCTCCTATGGATCTTTTCCAACAGCTCTCAGTAACCGTGAGACCACCAATAAGGACAACCATGAAGGGACTAGAACCTGTGAATCAAATGTTGATGGACAAGAAGCAGCACCAATCACTTCTGCCCTCTCCCAACCTAGAGCCGGAGAAGGTAGTAGAATCAAGCCACCCTCCTTTACAAAAAGATTCCCTGCAGCCACCCCAGCAGAATCTGGCCAAGGAAGCCAGGATCAAAGACTTAGTCAAAGAGCACTTGAAATATTGGGAAGAATTCAAAGAAGACCAAGCCAATGAGGACCTGGTATCTATCAAAAAGATAATCTCCCAGGCAAAAGCCACCCAGATAGCTCTTCAGAAATTGATTCCAAGGAAAGAGGTAAAATCCTACGTAGAAAAGTGGAATCCTTGGGATCAATTAGCCCAACTGAAAGGCAAACGATCAGGAAAGAACAGATCCTCTTCCCATCCCAAGCAAAAGGGAAAGAAAGAATGGGATCAGATAATATCCCTAGCTCAAAAATGGAAAAAGGTTTACAACAATTTGCTTCTAATTCTGAGCCCAAACAAACCTCTGATGTAATTACTTCCTTTTCTAATGATATGCGTCATAATTTCAAAATTGTTTGTGAAAATTTGGAAGGGGTTTATACCCAAATGGATAAATTAACCTCAGTGGTAGCCAAATTGATTAATAACCAAACAAAGATGGTAGGAATGGAAGAAACTAAAGAAAACACAGAACAGTTATTGGAGACAATTAATCAAGGTAGGATCAAACAGACTCAAACAATTGAAAATATGCTATCAGGAATCCAAGAAGACTTTATTATGTCTTTCCACCCCTTAAAAGCAGAATTGGCAACCACCACTAACAGCTCTATTCTATCCCTTAGTGAAAAATTGGATGTCCTTAATAACAAAGTGGACCTGCAACTTAATCTGATCAAAATGATCTTAGAGACTTGAAAGTCCGTCTGACCAACCCCTTGGGGAGTACTACAGAGGAACCAAAACCTCCCAGACAAACCACTACTCCTTATGCACCGCCCTTATTAGGAATGCATAGGAGTGACACCTTTAGGCCTAGTCCTACTCCTGAGATGGAGCAAGCACTCAAACTGTTACCCCCTATTTCTGAATGGCCCAAGTTCTCTGGTGAAGGAGAATACAATCATATAAATTTTATTAAATTCATTAACTACACCATTAACTCTTATGAACTACCAGAAGCTATAGCTGTAGTCAGGCTACCCAGGCTATTTGAAGGAGTAGCATTGGACTGGTTTATCAGTAAGAGAGAAGAAGTCAGATCCTTACCATGGAATTCTTGGAAACTTCTGATTAAAGAACAATTTGGTTCTAGAATGTGGAAAAGGAAAATGATGAAAAATTTCGAAAATTCCTCATTTGACCCCTCCAAGGATAAACCTCACAAATGGTGTTTAGAACAGAAGAAAAGGTTGGATTGCTTCTATCCAGATGCTGATAAAGAGGAAGTAAATGAAAGACTCCTCAACCTGTGTCCTGGAAATCTTAACCATAGTGTAAGATGTAGGATGTATATGGATGCGGACTTGCCCACTCTAATGAATGTGCTAGAAGAAGTAATAGACATGAATGGGTTGGACAAGAAAGCCCCTTCCAGACCCAAAGAGAACTATAACATCAACAAAACAAGAGAACAAACTCCTCTGATAAATGCCTCTGATAATAAGAAACCTAATGAGAATAGGGATAAAGAGAGGATGCCGGCAAATTGTTGGAATTGTAACAAGACTGGGCACATGAGACAAGACTGCCCATTGCCAAAAAGGAAGATAGCAGTCTTGAAAGGAGAACAGAAGGTTGAAGAGAATCAGAACTATGAAGATATAGCTGATACTGAAGGATCTCTTTCTGAATGTGAATTGATCCTGACCAACCCTGTTAATGTTATAGAAGGAGATATAGGCACTTCTGCAGAAATCAATAGCATCCATGAGGATTCTAGCTTGCCATAACAATGGGATCCCACCATAATTCCTAGAAATATTATGGATGTCAAACCATTAACAGTTAAACAAATGAGTGGGAAAAGTTATACCACTAGTCAAACTTGTTATGCAACAGGATTGTATAAAAACAGACCTATAAGGTTATTACTGGATAGTGGGGCCTTTTGCTCATGTTTCTGTGCTGAATTCTTCAACAAATGGGACCCCAATTGGAAAGAACACCTTTTGCCCATCCCAAAAGCCAGGTTCAGCTCTTGAAACTCTACCATGAATGCTATTGGAGTATGGACTGCTCCTATAATACTACCTCACACTAAAGGATCTTTGAGAATACAAGTGGAATTTGTAGTATTTCTCAACGGACTATGTGACTACCTGATACTGGCTAATGATGCCTTATGTCTATATGGTATAGACGTGTTCCAGAGTAGAGGAAGATACTTCACAGTAGGAGGTAATTGGGATAAGAAGTTTAAGATATGCACCATTCAGTCTAACTTCCCCTCCTCTACTTATCAAAAGAATTTAGAAGACTTTGACAAAGAATATTTCTCTCAAGCAGCTCTGAATATAAAACTTTCTGAAGAACAGAAGAAAGAAATCTTGAAAGTCTGCTTTGAGAACCAGAATTCTTTTTGTACTAAAGGTCATCCCATTGGTGATATTAAAGGACATGATATGGTATTGACATTGACCATTAAGCCTCCTTATCCTCCTAACTTAAGAAGGCCAGCCTATCCTTCTAGTCCTAAGTCTAGAAAAGCTCTTGAGGAACATATCCAAGAGCTGATAGACTTACAAGTATTAAGGAAAGTAGGGCATAATGAACAGGTAGATGTGACCACACCTGTAATCATAGCTTGGCATAATGACAAGTCAAGAATGGTAGGAGACTTCAGGATGCTCAACAATTACACTCAAGCAGATTATTATCCTATACCCTGGATTGATCATGCTCTGCATAACTTTTCCAAGGCTAAGTACATCACTACTATGGATATGCTCAAAGGCTTCCACCAGATACCAATAAGCCCTGAAAGCAGGAATTTTATGAGAATAATCTGTCATTTGGGAATATATGAATATCTTAGGATGCCCTTTGGTATAAAGAATTCTCCATCACACTTCCAAAGAACTATGGATACAGTTCTAGGTACTTACATCAGACTAGGATGGATGATGGTATATAAAGATGATGTTATCATATACTCTGATGACTGGGATACTCATATTAACCAAGTGAGATTGACACTCCAGACAGTCTCCAGAGCAGGATTAAAGGTGTCCATGAAGAAATGCAACTTTGGCTACGGAGAATTGAAAGCCTTAGGACATATAGTCTCTGGTCTAACTCTAGCTGCTGATTAAAATAAGATAGCTTCTGTCATGAATAGACCTATGCCTCAAAACAAGACAGAATTACTGTCTTTCATTAGTTTTTGCAGTTATTACAGAAAATACATACCAAATTTTGCTATGCTAACTAAAAGTCTGTATGAAGTATGCAACAACAACACCCTATTTGAAATGACTCATGAGAGACTAAAAAACTATGAGGAATTAAAAATAGCTATGACCTCTACTCCTCTACTTATCCAACCAGATGACTCCAAGCCCTTCAAACTGTACATTGACGCTTGCATGGAAGGGCTAGGAGCTGCTTTACATCAGGAAAGGATAGAAGAAGACAGACCAGTAGAAAAATCCATACTCTTCATATCTAGACAGATCAAAGATACAGAGAAGAGATATGGGGCCAGTCAGTTTAAATGTTTGGCACTAGTATGGGCTTTAGAGAAGCTACACTATTACATAGAAGGGACCACTTTTCAAGTAATCATGGACTGTAATGCTGTAAGAACTCTTATGAACATGAAAACTCCCAGCAGACATATGCTCAGGTGGCAAATTGCTATACAACAGTATAGGGGACAGATGACTATAGTGCATAAAGCTGGAGCTAAACATCAAAATGCTGATAGTCTAAGTAGGAATGCTTTGCCTAATGACTCTAAAAATCCAGCATATGACACTGAAGATCAAGATATCTTTCCTATCCTGAACATCAATCTTTTTGCATTGAGTGCTCCAATAATGGGGATCCACTTATGTGAATTAGATACTGCTTTCTTGAACCTAGTAAGGGATAGATACTCTCCTGAAATCCAGCTGCTGATTAAAATTATGGAATGTGAATCCCCAGAAGCAGCTTTGATAAATAGCCTGCCTGCTTCACTACTTAAACCCTATAAAGCAGGAAGGTTTACCTTTTGGGATGGTCTCCTTTACTATAGACACCAACATTCCAGCGTATTAGTACTAAGCAACAAAGGAAATATACAACATATACTCCAGGAATGCCATGACAACTGTTCATCAGGAAATCTATCCACAGAGAGAACTTTAGAAAAAGTAAAACAAACTGCTTGTTGGATAAACTGGAAAGAAATCACTACTGAATATACTACTAGCTGTGAAACCGCCAGAAATCTAATAAAACTACTGGAAAAAGGTTTGGACTCTTACAGAAAATATCTGAACCTACAACCAGATGGGAAGTCATCAATATGGAATTTGTCACCGGCCTCCCCCCTGGAGGTACTCATTCATATAACTCTGTCCTAGTCATATTTGACAGATCTTCCAAAAAGTCAAAATTCTTACCTAACCACAAAAAAGATAGTGCTATTGATGTAGCTTTACTATTCTGGAATAGGATCATAGCTGATGTGGGATACCCAAGATTATAATCAGTGACAGAGAACCCAAATTCACCTCTGATTTTTGGAGGAATCTACATGATATACTGGGTACTACTCTAGCATTTTCTACAGCATACCATCCCCAAACGGACAGATTAGCTGAAAGGATAACACAGACCCTAGAAGATATGCTAAGGAGGTTCTGTAGCTTTTTTCTAGAATACAAAAACTCAGATGGTTATTGCCATGATTGGGTAAGCCTACTCCCAGCCCTAGAAATGGCTTATAACAGCAGTAAAAATTCTACTACCAAAGAAGCTCTTTACATACTAGAAAGAGGATGGATTCCAAAACTCCCTAGGAATAACTTGAACTATAAATTAGCCACTATTCATCCAACAAATCTTGAATTTAAGAAGATGATAGATCTGGCAAATAATCATGCTCAGAAATGTGTAGAAGAAGCAGTAGAATGCAAAAAACAAAGATGGGAAAAATCACATAAAGAACCTGATTTTAAAATAGGAGATCAGATCTTGATATCTACAACCAATTTCAACAACCTAGCAGGCAACAGAAAACTGAAACCAGCCTTTGTTGGACCATTTGTTATCAAGAAGATGCATGGCAAAAATGCTGTGGAAGTAATCTTGAGTAAAGAATTATCAAGGAAACATCCAGTATTTCCTGTTAGCCTAGTCAAACACTTTAAACCAAGAGAAGGCAGCAACCTCCCTCCAGCAATAATCCCAATAGAGCCTGAACCTTCAAAAGAAAAAGGGAAAGTCAGCGGGATATTGAGAGATAAGAAAGAAAGATTAAAAGGAAAAGATATCAGACTATACTTAGTAAGATAAAAAGGAGAATCTGCAGAAAAAGATGAATTGTTACCAGAAAATAATATACCTGATGGACCAATACATCTCAGAAACTACAGAGCAAGCAAAAGGAACTGAAGAACATATGAAGTTAATTTTTTCTCCCAACTTCCTCCATATTTTTTTCAGATATGGCCATATCTTGGATTGGGGGAATGTCAGCTTGCTACTATTGCAGAGCAAGCTGCAAAAGTAACAAAAATAACATGCTAATATTGCAGAGCAAGCTGAAAAAGTGACAAAAATAACATAAAAATAAAAATAATATAATTAACCTAAGAAGAAGTAGGAAAACCATAAATATTCTTAAAGAAATGGGTTTTCCACCCAAAATTAGGTCGGGTCACTCACTGACCCCACCCTTGAAATCCAACTCCTTATATTTTTAAATAATTAAGGAAAGAAAAACCAAAATACTATGGCTCCATTATTGAGCTTTTTGGCCAATCAAATATTTCACACACATTGTCACGTATAGGTTTCACACCTAAAATTTGGTCAGAATTGAGGTGTTGTGTATATTTTAGGAGTTACGGGCGGAAATGTGTTTTGTCACAATTCCCGCACGCAGCCGCGGCAGCCAATGCACCCGCGCGCGGCTGAGATACAGCCCTGTCACTCCGTCAAGGTTTTGTACGCAGCCCCAGGCCTCTGACAAGTACACAGCCGCGGGACTACGGGTTGACAGAGTGACAGGCGGCCTGAGAGGCTCAGGTACCGCGTAAACATTCTACAACCTACACGGGAACATTCTAAATATTTAATAAATGTTCCCGTGGATAGTAGACAGTCTAAAAATACATGATATTAAATAAAAATACATAAATAATCCTTATACATATTTTTTATTTAATATAATTTAAAATACCAAGAATGTCAAAAATAAGACAATGACAACTTCTAAAAATATATTAAAATACTTTAATATAATTTTATGAGAATTGCTAGACATCAATATTTGCGTGCCATACTAAGGAAACTAATGATGTAAAAATATTGCATGAATTCACATGACTTATAATTTTAAGTAATTATCTTAGTAAATCAACTGGAACTCGAAAATAAGGAGTAAAATCAATATTATGACTTTTAATCCAGTTATATAATACATAATGAGAACTTACCTGAAATCAAGATGTCCATAGAAATGTATATTTATATATTTATTAAACTAATGGGAACATTTACTAAGGATAATTAATTAAATGATACATAAATAGGACAGATTAGTGTTATTCACACGTCCTAATGTCTATTATAAAGTAGAATAATTCCCATACCCTGAGGAATTAGATGCTACCCGTGCTATAGCACCAATAACACATGAAAGGCTACCCCTGGTTCCCCTGCTAGCCTTAGTGTCCGTCCCTTTGGGAACCTAAAACCCTCAGAAGGACAATATTGGGACTCCAAAAGCTATAAATAAAGAGCTCTTTTGAGGATATTGATGGGCAGAGACCCAGTTATATTCATATCCAGACACCGTGCCAAGGTAATCAAGTACTTATAAGAGATAATAAGTAATTTATGGCAATGTCTGATCAATAATATCCATCCTCAACCCCTTTTTATCAATTAAAAACTGCTGAACAACCTTATAACCCCAGTATACAGGTTTAACCCATCAGTACACCTCTCAAACAGATACACAAAGGATTTAATAATATAACAGTAAGTCCTATTATCCTTCCTCTGTCATGGTAGCTTGGCTAAAAGGCCTTACAACTCCACTGTGTATTTTATATACATATTATCTTTGGGTAAAATATTCTTTAAACTGAAGAGACCAAAGTAACCAGGACTACGTGTTTTCATACTGAGATCCCTGAAGAGAGGTGTTAAATCTCCCCAATATAATTGTGGCCCCTCTATAAAAATATTTAATAATCAATTTATTTATATTGATTTAAAACAATAAACAATAACCAAACCACTTAACCTTGCAATAAGCTTAATCCAAATATTTTACGGATTTTTGCTGCATTTATTAAATAATATATTTATTATTTACTCTATCACCTCTGGTAGCTAAAGGATAGCAAGGGTCTAGGCATCCAGGAGGCTGACAATAATATTTACAAACAGATGAAAAAAATAAGAGTGGATTTTTTTTTAATAAGAAGCTCAAGGAAGTCCTTTCCTCCCTGCCAAATTTCCGCAACTGGGGTGAGAAGATCTCACCCCCATCTGTTGCTTGTTTCTTTCAGCAGATGCTTGCCTGCAACCATGATAATACCCACCCCTATCCAAAGGCGGAAGGGGGGGTGAGACTGACCAAAAAGGGAGATCCAAAGGATGCTGATGGTGGGACTTATTGGTTGCACCCCAGAAAAGCAAGAGGCTTGATGAGAAGCAAAGAAGGAATCCTGGGAAGGCCCTTGAGGAGTGATTAGCTGACGGAAGAGAGCCATGGTAGATCTTCAATCAGAGGGAGGGATGATACCCTGGGCCTCATTGCAAGGTAATGTGGAATCAAACTTGGTGAAAACTGGGCTGTTGGTATTGTTTGGAGCCTCTGTCAGATTGGTTGAGCATGATGGATTGATGAAGGTCAGGATCTTGGACTTGATCATGTATTGTAACTTCAATGCTGCAGCCCAAAATTTGATGTTTTCCATCTTTCAAAAGGTAAGACCAACATTTGAGTTGGGAGGTGTGATTAGGCTGGTGGCAATCATGAGTCTTAACTGACCATTGAGTTGTTGGTTGGTTGGAATGCCAATGGAAAGATCAGATGATTTCATGAGGATGGCAGGAGCCCAATTTGAGAGAGGAGGGCATGAGTTAATTGGTAAAGAGTGGCACCAATGATGATGAGGATGACAAGCTGATTGGTGTGTGTGTTCTTGGCCCAAAAAATCAGATGCCAAGCAAAATAAGAGGGAGTTGAACACAGGGCCCCAAGAATCAAAATCACTGGGGAGCCCTTCCTAGACCTCTAAGACAGGGAGAAGTTGAGGACAGGGGAAAGGAAAGGATTCCCATACAGATACAATAATTTCCCTATTTTTTTTTTATTTTTTTTTTTGAGATAGATGAAAGATTATAAAAAAAAAATTTAAAATTTTCCGTTTACTTATGAGGTTTCCCAATTTGTTCACCACACTGACTGTGGCTTTTCTTTGATATGGCTGTGTGTGGGAATTTGATATCCTAATCTGTCTGCCTTTATTGGGTAATCTACTTATTTGCACAGCTGCATTCTGAAATTCTGAATTTGTTTTGGGTAATAAATACTAAACTATGCACAAAAACTCTGTCCTAACTTAATTTCAGTCAGGTAAAACACATGATGTTTTATGTGAAGTATTTTGACATAAAGGTGCCAAGTTTGGGTTTTTGTGTTTTTGGAAACTTTATTTAAGAGTTGAAGGAGTAGGATCTTGGGGGTAGGTCCAATGAGTGTTTCGGGGATTCAAACTCTATTGCTACACTTGGGCCATGATCAAACCTGTAAAAATTAAGACAAAGAAAAATAATTAAATCAGTATTTGACTAATTATAAAAAGAATACTGTTAATATATAATAAAATAAAATATTAAACATTTATTATGAGTATTAAAGCCACAAATTTGATATCTTTAAAGAGATATGGGGCCTAGCCTTAAATGAATAAGGCTAAAAAGAGACTTGTTTACAAAAGAAAAATAACACCTTTCATAGTAATAATAAATTTTAAAGATTTAAAGGAATTCAAACTCAAACCTGGAGTTGATGAGTTGATTCTGTTTATTTATTGATAATAAAGGTTAGGGAACCAGTAAGTCTTATTTATGAATTTCAGCTTCAAGATGACAAGACCCTTGCAATATTTTAGCTATTGGAAGTGATGAAGAGTCAAAATAAATATATATTTTCAAATATAAAGGATAACCAATCTCCAAAAAGGATATATATGATTGTTGAAGGTGCAAGATTGAGTGGTTTTTTTAATGCTTTCAAACTTGAATAAAATACATAATAAAGAGGATACAAAGATTAAACAGACTGGGGGTATTTGAAATCTCTCTTTCAGGAGGTTGATTCAAAACCTGGTAAACTGGAAAGGTTTCACCTTATCACTTAAAATAAGGAAATATTAACCAATAATATGCTGATATGACTGGGATATTTTAGATGAAAGGCCAGGTAATCAATGAAATAACACAATTTTACAAGAGGATACTTGCTGGGTTCCTGAAATGTTTCACACTTGGAAGGGTTTAAATCTAAGAGGGGTGCTTATTGATTTATGCTCAGCATAAATAATAATAACAGTTGAATTAATGCTAATATACTGTCAGAATGAGGGAATCAATGAATTTATTATCTCTTATAAGCTCTTTGAAAGATTTTGGAATGGTTTCTGGGATTATATCTCATTAATTATGTCTGGAAATAGGCTCAAGAAGATTCTCTATGAATATATTTTTTGAGGTTAAAGGAGCCTCCTCAGGCATGTAGAGAGGGAAGGATCCACGTGCTGAGGGTAGCATGGCAGTCAGAGCTGCATTAGCACTTCCTCTTGCTGATGTAGCACTGCTGATCCTGGATTTGGTTTATCAGTGCATGATTATTGGATATAGATCTGCTTTTGTGTTCATTTGTTAATTTGGTGATCCTGAAAATGATTTCTTTTTCTGCTACTTGTACATAAGAAAAGTGATACAAAGTTTTTTTTGAATGATAATATAAAATCTGCTGATAATTTTAGTATTTTTTTATTATTTCATTCATTGATATCTTTATATTTTTTGCAGTCCTCAAAGATCAGGATCTGTTATTTTTGTGGTACAACTTATTACTTCATTTTTATTTTTCAAAAATTTATACTTTGATTTTGTGCTCTAGTGTCTAGTTTTGGATCCTCCACTATAAATGTGTAAATTTATTAAATATTCATGGATTATCCCAATAGTTTTTAGTATTTATGTGTGATGAATAGCTTTCCTTTTAGTGGATACAGGCTGCATTGATCCGTCCTGCTGCATGAGGGGATGATATGCTTGCCAATTTGGAGATGTGCTATGCATGCAGGGTTGATCTGCAGATCTGTAGATGTGAAAAAAATGCAGATTGATTTTTTTTATGCATGCAGTGAAGATAAGAAATGCACAGGCTGCTGATGGATTTCAGAATTGCACAGTTGCAGGAGTGTGGGGATGCAGCTGTCAGCAGGAATTTTGGAAAATCCCTTTTTAGCTCATAACTTCCAAATCATACAAAATTCATCAAATCTGATGGTATTTTAAGTGTGAAAACTATACATGAAAACATGTGTGAGATATCAAATTTACCAAAAAGTGCTAAAGGTGGTTCAGTCACTTTTGGTACATTATTAATATGTTATGTTAATATTTTAAGGAGTAGGAATTCAAAGGTGGTGCTGGTGAGTGACCCTATCTGAATCTGTGTGGGAAATCCAAATATTAAACAATATTCTGGATTTTAATACTCCTAAAAAATTTATTTATTTATTTATTTTGTTATTTTCTTATTATTGGTACTTTGAAAGCTTGATCTGGGAAACTTAGCAAGCAGAAACTTAAGATTAAGGTAGGCGCGATTTTGAACTCTTGCTGTACCCTAAATCAATAATAAATAATAAATAACTACTGAGGAAGGGGCTATAGTATAAATAATTTTCTCTTGTAAGGTAATGGGAGCCCTCAGAGTACTCAAGGGATTATCAGGGGAGTTTTGGGCTCTCCCTTTTTTCATCATCAAGGGCTAAAACAAAATTGAATCATCCCCCAAAAGACATAAGGGATTATTTACTCACTTGAGCAGATTTTCAATTTATGAGTTTAATTTTCATGAATGTAGGTTAGCAGGAGCACTTGTGTGATATTAAACAATATTCCAATTTTAAAGATTTCAATGTTTTATCAAAGGGATAGTTTGGGAGAGGATCCAAGTATTGGTTCAACCACAGGGATCTGGGTTGAGGAAATCTTTTTAGTTTTTTTTTGTTCTCTTTTTCTTTTTAAGGTTTATTTATTGAGTGATGGCTGGTTATTTTAAAATTTTTTGCTGAATATATAGGTAAAAAAAGAACCCTTATTCCATAACCTGATTTAAAGGTTTAGGTGTCCAAAGATGGGTTATAATCTGGTTTCTTATTTCCTGTTCCTTTATTTTTGGCTCACCAATAATATTTATTGGGGTAGGCACCACAGATTATTTGGCTATGAATGGGTGAATGAAGCCTCTGAGGTCTGGTACCTGGGAGGACTGATTGGTTGAGGATTGATGCCTGAGGGGCATGAGGATAATATTGGATAGGGGAGAGAGGCCCTCCTTAAATAGAAAAATGCTTCCTCAGGGGGTGCTAAAGGCTACCCATGAGGCTCTCCCTTTCCTGGTGGGGAAAAGCGAGGTAAAGTTACATGAGATATTTCTGCTAGTTGGAAAAATTTTTCACAGTTAAATGTGGCATTTCTGCTGGGTCAAAAAAGGTTTTACATGCTTTTTCATCCCTGAAGAGCCTTTCACACATTTCTGTGTATAAAAATGAAGTTATGTGGGTGGTTTATTCATTGAATATACCCTTTGAGTATGGTACCTCTGTATTCTTGACTAGATTATTGGTTGAATTGGTTGAAATTCCTCCTGGATATGTATTTGTGTATCCTTAATGAGGTGGTTTGTTTAATTGGTTGAACTGCCTCCTGGATATTTATGTCTTTATGCTTGATGAAAAAATTGGTGGAATCAGTTGCACTGGCTCCTGGACATGTATTTATGTATGCTTGATGAGGCAATTGGTTGAATTATTTGCATTGTCTCCAGAATATGTATTTCTGTATTATTGATGATGTGATTTGTTGAACTATTTGCATTTTCTCCTGAATATTTATTTCTTTATGATTGATGGGGTAATTGGTTGAACTAGTTACACTGCCTCCTGCCTATTTTTCTGCTGTGTAATGATGAGGTGATGGTCCTAGTTTTGAACTGTATTTAACCCTTGTATGGATATTTGTTGTGAAAAATGGTACTAGTGGTTGACCTGTATCTAAATCTTGATGTATATTTTGGTTGTGAATGGTACTACATGTTCAGATGTATGTAACCCTTCTATATATATACCTCTTTTATGCTTTTTGGGTTGCCTTGTGGTGGTTAGTATAAATTAAATATGATCCTCATCTGTTGGTAATTCTATATTCTGATGAGTTCATTGACGGGTTTATGGGCCTAGTGTTGCAATTAAGCTGTTAATGTGACAGAAAGGTGTTACTGGTATGTACTTGAGGGTTTACAAGGTATGCCAGTAGACCTTCCACAGATTTGTGAAAGCTGGGTCAGTATGATTTTCCAATGTTGAAGGTTTGGGCTGTATCTTCTAATCAATTAGTGATAGGGGAGTGGTTTTTCTGAGTGACTATAGGTTTATTCCGGTTTAAAATCCATATATTAGTTTGATTTGAGTTTTTGGGTTGTTTTTAAACTATTAAAGTGAGTCTGATTGATATAGGAGAGTTTTGGAGCACCCCAATGCAGTTCTTGGATATGATGGAGAATGGGAAACTCTTCTTTAAATAGGAAACTATGGGGAGCTCAGTCAGAACAGTGGCATTTGCACCCAGAGTGCCAACCCCTCCAAAAATGCCAGTGATTCTGCCAGGACAAATGATGCCAATGATGATGGGAACTCTACAACCTCCAAGGTGCTACTATTTTAATAAAATTTCCACATGATGAAGGGTTTCCAAAATCTGACCACTGATCTGGGAAAGCAGATAGGTTGGATTTACAGGCCAGAAATTAAAATGGTAAACAGGGAAGCATTCTCAAGAGAATAAAGAAACCCATGTCCAATGGATCAGGTTCAAGAAATGGTGGATAAACCAATTCAGAAGGAGAAAATGGTATCCTTGGGGGTGGCCCTTTGCCAACCTGGTTTGGAACTAACAACATTCAAAGTGCAGATGGTGCAGAGATAAAAGCAAAAAATTTATGTAGAAGAGAGAATTAAGGTTAACCAGCAAGCAAAGGAAACAGATGCAGGAGGAAAGCCAGTGTAAGATTGTGAAAATAAAGTAAAAGGGAAACCAAAATTGTGCAGAGCATTTGCAGACCTGAAACTCTGGTGAGTCTTAAAATAAGGGATATGGAAGCAATCTCCTCCATTATGACTGAGGAAATGATTTCTGTCCGCTGGAAATAAGTGAGACCATCAAAAGAAGATGCTCCAGACCCAAAAATGGCCTAAGTCACAATTTAAGCAATTGAAGAAGAGTCAGAGGAGTTGGAAAGCCCATTTATGTGTCTGTTGGGGGTTTCGCAGTTGGGATTTGTGGAAGAGAAGTGTTAGGAAATGGTCAAAAGTGTTTCAATGGTTAAAAAAATTCCATCAAATCTGGAAATAGAGGTGGGAATGACATGGAGAAGAATGTATTTTGGCATAAAAATGTTAGGATCTTACATCTTCAAGGTTTAGAAAGTTGTGGAGAAGAGAATCTCTGAGGTGGAAAAGGTGTGTCAGAAGCTCTCATACTTGGTTTCAAAGGGAGAGGATATTATATTGGGATGAAATTTCCTTTTTTATTTCTGTTATTCTCTTGAATAAAACAGCACATGCAATGAAGGGGTTTTGAAAGCGGTGGAAAGGAGTTGGAAATGGTTCAAACTAAAATATGCCAATCAAATTATTAGGACCAGAATTTTTGAGAGTTGGTTGTGTGAAATGTGTGGATGTAGCTCTGCATCTGTGTGGTAGGTTGACTGAGGAGGAGTGGAGATGGAGAGTGGTGGGAATTTACACAATGAAAGCGTGGCAACTGGCAATAGGGGTAGTTTTGGGATTAAGTTTGGCAAGGTCACTAGCAAAAGTGAGTATTTCCATGTGTGCATCAGCAGAAAGGGTTTTCACAAGCATCTACCCTTATGCCATGTCTGTGATCAACCCAGAGTTTGCTCCAGGTTACATCTTAGGTATCCAAAAATTTCACCAGTTACACTTCTTCCAGCAGGTAAAGTTTTGTGGTGGAAAATAAAAACCAGAAGCAAAGAATTTCAAACCATGGAAAAAACCAATGCTTCAAGAACTGAACCAAATGCTGCAGGAAATCAAGTTGATCCGGGATTCTTACATGATTCTGTTGAATATTTACTCTGCAAAACTTAAACCAGTGGGGAAAATTATGTAGGAGAAAATGGAAGGACTGAATTCTGGGCCAGAGGGGTGGTTATTGGAGTATCAAATGCAATTTCTGGAGGGGGATGGTTTTACTTGGGAGGAGATATTTAGAATTTGGGCCAGAAAAATGGGGGCTACTCCAACAGGAAATGGAAGACCCATGTTGAATTCTGAAAGTTGAACACAACGTTTGGCAGGTCAAGCCAATGCCTATCCAATTTTCAGGGAAAAAAACTTTAAAGAATTGGTGTGGCAGCAGTTGAGGATTTTTTTATAAAAAAAATTGTGCTCCATTTACTTGAGCCATATATTTGAGTTTTTGAAGCAGGACAGGAAAGGCTTACCAATTGTATACAACCTTCAAAGGCTAAATTCTGGTACAAATTGGGAAGTTGGCTTTCCCCCAAATTTGGAAGGGTTTGTGAAAAGTATGAAGGGGAGTGCATTCTATGGTCTGGTGGATGTGATGAGAGGATAAAAAAATGGGAAATGCATCCAGATTCTTGTCCAATGACCACATTTGAAAAATGACTGGGGTGACTTCAGCTAACAAGGCTACTGTAAGGAGCAACAAACTCAGTGAAAGCGCATCAGGCTCAGATTTCATGCATCCTAAAGGACTATATTCCACATGAATTGTGGATCTTCATTAAAAATACCAGGATCACAGGGCTTACAATTGAATATTGGAGACAGTTGAAAGGGAACCCATGAATTTGGAAGTTTGTGTGGGAGTATGAAAATTCCTTGTAGCAGATTATCTTTTTGATTGAAGAAACCAGTCTGGAAGTTTTGGAAAGAAATTTGTGGTGAAAATTCCCGCAATAGAGATATTTGTAAAGGACAAAATTTATTGGCAGGGGGACAACAAATTACAAGCTAAAAAGTAAAAAAGGTTCTCAATTGGTTGGTGCCATTTAATACTCCCCATGTTTTGAATGTTTTGGGCTTGTGCAGGTTTTTACAGACTTTTCTTGAGACTTTTTCAGAGAATGCCAGTCTGCTATGAAAATCAACAAGGAAGGGGGGGTGGTGGTTTTGGGAAGAGGAGGGTGAGAAGGTGTTGAATATCTTAGGATGGGGAATATTTTTGAAAGAGTTGGATTATTTTGGAGGGGTGATTTGACTTGCAGTGGTTTCAAACAATTTTACAGTAGGAGTAGTATTTATCCAGGAGGACAAGGGAAAAATATGCCAGTTATCTATGATTCTGGAACCTTTTTGGAAGCAGAGTTGTGCTATTCCAAGCCAAATCTCAAATTTTACAGAGTGAAAAAAATAGTGTAGCCTCTGTAGAATGTGTTGTGGGGTGTCAAGTTTGAGCTAATTTTAGATGCTGAGGACTTGGAAGGAATTATTGATTCTCCAACTTTAAAAAAATGTTTGAATGACCAGATGGGTGGTTTAATTGAAATTGTTCTTCTTTCAAGTAAGAAATTTTTCTTTGAAAGACATTCAACATGCAAAAAAATTTATCAAAGTATCTGTAGGTTCAGCGGGGAGAGAAAGGAGAGGACTTGTATTTTGAAAAAATAAATTGAAAGTGGGTGAAACAGTGCCAAGAAATGATGGGTTACGGCACTTAAATTTTGGAAATTTTTGGGAACTAGAGGACTATCTGCAGACTTTGAAGTCCCCAAGCAATTTAACAGAGGTTTCTGTAGAGTGGTTTTGGAAGAGAGTGTCTCAGTTCTTCTTTCTGTTAAGATTGCAGACTATGAAAGGTGTGAGGGAAAGGAATCAAATGTACAAAGAGATCAGAGACATCAGAATTACCTATGAAAGGTGAACACAAATCAAGCAAAAAATATTTGAAGATAAGAGTGATTTGTAAAACAATAAGAATTTTTTAGGGAGAAGAATGAATTAAAGCTGAACTCTGACAGGTTCAGATATGAGAGATCATGAGGAGAGCAGATGATAAAAAAACAGGTCTTTGGAGTTCTCCAGGGAGCAAAGAAACAAGGAAGAGTTGAGTTTAAATAGAAAGAAATCAAGAAACAGTACAACTGAAAATCAAGGACTTCTGAAAACTTCAATGTCAATCTGTTACCAAAGCATCATGATTAGCGGTCTCAGGTAAAGGTCCAATCACAGAAGATCAACTGCTGCAACACAGAATTAGTTCTAATCAAGACACATTTGTCATACTTTCTCACCCTCTGTGACGCCAAGTTTGAGAATTCCTTAACATTGAATTGTTTTTTGGAGAGAAGGGAAACACATTGGTTTTATCAGAAAGTTTTCCAGCATTTTAACACTTTCAAAATACCTCAAATTCATTATTGATTTCTTTATGACTTCTCTTATGAATTGGAGTTAAATTTTTAAGTGCTTCATCTGTTGGTGATTTTAATTTGATTCTCTGTTTGCTTTATAAATACAGGATTGATTTTCTTCATGTACAGTGATAGGGCCCATGCCATGATTGGCCAATTTATTTTTGATCAAAAATTTTCTAAGCCATAGTGTCTTGCTAGTTAGGTTGGTGATTGCTCAATAATCTTCTTCAACTTTAGAAAGTGAGACAAATGGCTTATTTCTCAATTGTTAGAGTGTTAAGAAATTGTGGAAGAGGGCCAGGTTTCCTGAACCAGATCTTTGGCTTAGTCAACACTTTCCCCAATCTGCGTTGGAAAATGCCACCAGAGTAGATGTCATTTTCCTTTTTTGAGTGAGGGTAAGATCAAGCTTGCCTTGAATGAACTTCAGAACATGGATAAATGCATTCCAGTGCTGAATTCCTGGGAACTCAAAGTGTTGAGACAGAGTGATGAATACAAAAGCAAAATTTGGTTGTGTAGCAGTACTAAGATAGCTTAGAGATACCACTGCACTCTTGTAGTTGATGTTAAGTTGAGAGAATTTCTTTAAGTTTCTGTTTGTTTCTGGTTCTAGGTGTGAATTTGGTATCATGGTGGTTGCTGCAGTTTGACATTCAGTCATTCCATAATCATGAAGCACAGGTTTGGAATAGTGAGCTTGGGATAGATTAATTGTGTTGTGTCCTTGAGTGACCCTCATTCCTAGCAGCAATTCTGCTTCCTCAAGATCCTTCATGTCAAATTCATTCCTGATTTTCATTTTAAAGGATTCTGAATCTTTGCAAAAGATTGAAATTTCATCAATGTGAATAAATAGCCAGACAGGAGATGCCACCTCTTGGTAAAAGATGCAAGCCTCAGACACTAGACAAACAAATCCAACCTTTTGCAACAACAACAACAATTGGTTTTACCATGCTAGTGGCTTTTGTTTTAATACATAAAGTGCTTTGTTGAGATGTAGGAAGAGGCCTTGCGAAAGGTCTACCCCTTGTGGGACCAAAGTATGGACCTTCTCTTCCAGCTGGGCCTTCAAGAGGGCTTATTTAACATAAATTTGATGAAAATTTAAGTTGTTAGCTGCTGCATGTGCAATGAGGGCCCTTAGGGAGTTCAATTGTCCTTTTGGCGCAAAGGTGTTGTTTTAGTCTTTTCCAAAAATTTGAGTAAAGCCCCAAGAACAGAGCCAGGATTTATAATCAATCACATCCCAGCAGTGTTTTTTTTTCTTCTGAAACACCCATACATTTCCCACAGTAACCTTCCCGGTATGTACCACCTTCTCACACACACCCAGCCTTTCCATTGCATTTATCTCCTTTTAAACCACAGCCAGCCAATGTTCTCCTTTGAGCAAATCCATGGATTCTTTGTAACTTTTGGGGAATTAATTGAAATTATTGATGGAAATTTGCGCTGCTGGGCGCCAGGAGTAATTCAGGATGTTTAGAGTTGAAATTTATCCTTCCACCCTTGTGGGATGTTGCGGCCCTATGACTTTGATGCAACAGGAAATGGTTGCGGAATGATCATTTGATGGCTCCATGGATGCTTGAGTGCTTGATTGATCGCCTGATGGAGTTAAAATCAATGGTGTTATATACACAGGAACCAGAGCAGTGTGGCCTCAGTGGTCCCACTTCCAAACATCAACCCCAGCACAGGGATGGGATATTTGCAGTCAAAGAACATGTCATTGTCATCCAGCTCAAAATAATTCCATCTGTTGGAAACAGATTTGTCAGCATTGCTCTGTTGCAGGAAGGGAAAAATGCCCTTTTCAAAATAAATGTGCCTAGTGACAATAAATTTCTTGTTGAAAATTCAAAGGATGCAGTAAAAAGATGTTTCATTCTCATATCCAAAAAGTATCCCTTCATTTCCCCTTGGAGCTAGTTTACAGGATTGTTTTTTCTTGGGTAACAAGGTGTAGGCCCTGCACCCAAATGTTTGTAGATTTTTGATTCTGGGTGCCTTATTATTCCACAAATAGTATGTCAATTGATTTCTCCTTGAAACCAAAGGAGTTAAGTTGGAAAGGAAAATGGAAGTGTTAACTGCTTTAGCCCAGTATTGATTTGGAAGGTTGGAGCCATGTAGAAGAAATCTGGCCTTGTCCAGTATGTTTATGTTGGCTCTTTTGGAATACACATTGTGCTTGGGGGTTTCCAGTGGTGAAAGGGTGTGAATTAATCCACTGTCATTTGCCAAATCTTGAAATTCCTTACTCAAAAATTCCCCCCCTTGATCCAAGACTAGAGAAGAATTGGTCAACAACTGTGAGAAATTATTTAACCCCAGACAAGCTTCCCAGATTTATTGGTCCCACCAGGTAAAAGTGCAAACTATCTGGAGGGGAACCAACTTCCTCAAATTTTCCTAGATAGGGCTTGGAAGTGGCCTTTGAGATTCAACAGGTGCTGCACTGAGAGGTTTCCATTGCTGAGAAGCCCATGGATTTAAGAACCTTATTTCCTGGATGTCTCAAACAGTAGTTCCAGATGGTTGAGTTGGAAGAAGCCACAAAGGTTTTTGGAATTTTGAACATCACCAAAATGAGTCTGTCCATGATGTAAACCAGCAGTAAAAAACTTCGTTCTTTCAAATATTTTAAACTTTTTCCCTTCTTTGACAATTGAGATCAAGTGTCTTATGAGGGGAGGGAGTGCAATAAGATTTTGCTCAAGTTTTGGAACAAACAAACAATTGGTGAGACAATGAGTGGAATCCCCAACAGTGATGACTACATCCCATTTTCCTTCTTGTTGTTTTTTGAGCCTCTTCCTTCTGCCAGCTTACCACCTCTTTTCAACGCCCTTACTAAGTTAGTTATCATTATGCATGATGAAGATACTTATAGCCTCTCTTGACCAACTTATCTATATTATTTTATGTTTTTGATTCTTTTAGTAGTCTCAACCACCTTTATTTTTCCTGATAATTTTATTTTTCCAGGCCACATTATTATTGTATGTCCGGTACTTGTAGACTGCCTGACACATAATCTTATATATTTCACAAGCTCTTGATATAAAATTTCATTACAATTAGCCTCTGTGAAACTCATGTTAACCTTCCTAACCTCAAGCATTTCCATCTTCCTTATGTTATTCAATATTCCTACTTATCAAACGCCCAACTTGTGGTTCTCTAGTTGTTTATAAAGAATCCTTAATTTTTGATCTCTTGAATTAAAAACAATAAGATTCCTTCTTTCTCATCTGGTCCCCAATTACAGAAGCCCTCCGGAATCTGGTCCCTTATGGACCCCTTGAGTCAGATTTTAGCTTTCTCCAGGATCCATCTTGCCTCCCTTTTATCTGCTCATCATCGTTTCAAGCCTCTATTCCAAAAATTCTGCCATAAACTTGCTCCTCTTGTGGCCTGTGGTTATTTTCCAGGGCAAGAAGTGCTTGAGTTTGACAAAGTTTGATGCATTAAAGAACATATGGTGGGTTTATCCCCAGTCCACAATGGCACTTGACAAGCCAGAACCATTGGGAATAAGGGTTGTTCTATCAATTCTGCTGCTTTGATAATGAGAAGCTGCAGTGATATGTTCCAAAGCTTTGGGTTTATTTGTTTTTCTTCTTTCTGGATTTAGGTGAGGAAATTCTATCCAGAACTTCAAGTATTTATGAGTGGTGACATTGGGATTGTGTTTCCCTTATGCACAGTAGTAAACTGTTTTGCCTGGATATTGATTGCTTTCAGTGGTGTGCAAGGCTGGGGCATTGGAGATAGATTTTTCTTTCAATCAATGAGTTGATTTTAGATGATGAAAAAAGATTTGTAGATGAATGAGGGTGTTTTTTGGATTTTCAACAGTGGTTTTGTCTATTTCCAGACCATCAATTAGATGGAAAAGGTGTGTGTCTTTGCACAACTTTCCAAGTATTGAGTAGGATAGAATGCTGTTGGGAATTTGTATATTTACTGAAGAAACTTCCACCAATGTTTTGTGGAATTTCTGAAAAAAAGATTGAAGATCTCCTCCATAAGAAAGAGCTTCCCACTCCATCCAGACACTTCCTCTATTTAATGTGGTTGTGGAAGCATACTGCACATTAATCTTGGTCTAAAGATGAAACACATTGTCCTCAGTGCTGTTTTCCATGAATTTGATAAATATGGTTTGATTGATTCAACTGGTAATTATTACAGCAGCCTCATAGCTTTCTTTGCTTCATTTATTGATAATGAAGGGGGAGGCATCCTTGGAAGGTTCTTTCTCTCACACAATGAACAGGTCCTTGGATTGAAGATTTATTTTCATCCTTCCCTTCAAAAAAATAAAGTTAGTTCCATTCAGAATGGTGTAAGACCTCAAAAGGTGCTGAGCTGCAGGCAGTTCTGTGGAGGGGAAAGGTACTTTTTAGGCTTTCCTCCTGAGAATTACAAAAAATATTTAAATTTAACCGGTTTAGAGACTCCTGTGGGATTTTATAAATAAATTAGAAAATAGATTTCTGGCAGTCCTTGAAGGGTAATTTAGTATTACTTCTACTGCTTTGGAGTATTAGCATATACTAAGAGTGTTTTTGAATTGCCTGCCCTTCAAGTACTATAGTAAGTCTGCACAATAATTTATTTAAATTAATGGCTGGTTTTCTTAGAGACTTAATATAGATCTCAGATCAGATCTAGATTAATTATTAACTGTGATATTGGTAGGATTTGTTTGAAGAAAGGACCGGATTTATTGGATTATTAGTCAGTTAATGATCAGATATATTTGATCTTAGCCAATGTCCCAATATTAAAGGGTTCAAGGGTTTATCAAAGGGATGGTTCAGGAGAGGACCCAAAGAATGGTTTACCCTTAGGGGGCTGGGTAGAGGGAAGGTTGGTATTTTCTTTTTTTTGTACTCTCTTCCTTTGTAAGGGTTATTTATTTATTAATGGGTGGTTTTTCTTTAATTTGGTGCTGAATATTTGGGTCAAAGAAGAAACCTTATTCAAGCACGTTGTGGGTGATTTAATTGGTTAAAGATGGGTAATAACTTGGTTTCTGATTTCTTGTTTCCTTTTATAACTGATTCACTGATACTATTTTTTTATTTGGGCCAAGAGGGCCTGGTATGTGGGTGATGAGTTGTAGGTGGCCAGATGGCATGAGATGGGTATGATGGGTGTCATGAAAAAACCTGGATAGGGCAGAGAGGCCCTCCTTAAATAGAAAATCTGGTCCTCAGGGGATGCTCAGGGCTGCCCCTGAGGGTACCCTGGGGCTTCCCCTGTTACAGTGGGATACAGGTACATGAGAAATTTTAGCTGGTTGGAAAAAGACCCTGCATGAAATTGAGGCAATTCTGCTGGTTAGAAAAAAGACACTGCATGACACTGAGGCAATTCTGCTGGTTGGAAAAAAGACACTGCATGAAACTGAGGCAATTATTCTGGTTGGAAAAAAACTGGTACAGGGGTTTCATGCATGCACAGCCATGCATAAACTGCTATGAAGTGCAGATACAATATATTCCTGTGCAGTACTGGTGGTTGGTCTGGTGCTACTTGATTCTTCCTACATGTGTTGCTGTGCATTCACTGGTGGTTTCTTTAGTGCTACTTGCTTCTACCTTCATGTATTTCTGTGCATTACTGGTGGTTTTTTTGGTGCTGCACGGTCTTTACTGCCTGCACATATTGCTGGGTAGTACTGGGGGTTGTTGTTACTGGTGGTTTGTTTGGTATCACATGCTTCTGACTACATACCTTTGTGTGTGGTGATGGGATTGTTTGATACTACATGGTTCTGGTTGCCTGCATTTATTGCTGGGTAGCCCTGTATACTTCTGCATAGCCTTGTGTAGGTGTATTTGCTTGTTTTTTTGGATCTGGTTGAGACTGGTTCTACTTCCTCTTGCCTATAATGTCCTGTATACTCCTTCATAGCCTTTTGTAGGTGTATTTGAATGCATCCTGGGTGAGGTGAAAGCAGCTGAACTAGTTGCACTACCTCCTTTATATGCATTGCTGTATTTTGGCTGAGGTGATAGGGTTTTATGGTCCTGGTGTTGAGGGTAAGCTGCTACTGGTTTGTCCTTGAGGGTTTCCAAGGTATGTATTCATGCCTTCCACAGAGCTGTGAAACCTGGTTTGGTATGAGTTTGCCACATTTGGAGGTTTGTTGGGCTGTATCTTCTAATCCATGAGAGATAGGGGGATACTTTGGCTGAGTGACTATATGTTATTTGTGATTGAGAATCCATTTAAGAGGTTACTTTGAGGTTTTGAGATGTTGTTACACTAGAATAGTGAGTCTGATGGCTATAGGACAGATTTGGACTACCACACCATAATCAAGGTCCAGAAACTTGTGAATGAGGAATCAATGGAAGGGATGAGGTTGGTTGTATTTGGTATGAAAGGAAAAACACTATCCAAGGCAAGATGGTGTGGGAAAAGACTTGAATAAACAATTTTTTTTTTCAGAGCTGAATAGAACAAGGCATTTTTAAGTAACAATTCCCGCAAGCTAATAACTCTGGTAATCAGCAGAAGATTAGGAAAGATAAACTCAATCCCAACCAAAATCCAGGTTCTCAATGAACCTTCCCAACTCTCTGAAATCAAGCGCTTGAAGGGTACCAGATAACTGTGGGTGGCTGTACAAAACAAAGAAATTTGTTTTATGAAGCTCTAGAAGCAAAGCAATGAAAGATTTGAACAAGAATCACCCAAGGATCCTCAAGGGAATGAAGAGAAGCGTGGCAAAATTAAACTTGAAGGAAATAAAGGGAGGTTTAACACTCCAGGTTTCAAGCTTCAAGAAACCTCTCAGTCAAACATGACTGTTTCCAGAAGGGTGATCAAAAATTATGATCAAACCAGTATGGTTGGGAAAGGGATCAAGGAGTGGTATAAAACACTCAAGAATCAAATCAAATGAATTCTTCTTCAACCAGCAAGGCTATTGGTTTGTTTTAATGAATAAAGTCACAGGGGACGGATCAAAGATTTGAGTATGGAGGCTCAAAAGATCAAGGGGAAATCAAAAGATATACCCAGGATAAGAATTCTCAGATAAAGGGGAAGGGCCCCATGGATTTTTTGATTGATTATAGTATGAGATGGATGATAGATGGGCAAAAGGCAGGGGAGAGCCCCTCCTTTTATGGTCAAGAGGCCCTGTAGACTACTTACAAGAGATAGCTACAAATTAGAGTGGATTTTTTTTTGATAATGATGATGGTATCAGGAAAAAACCAGGCGGTGAAAAAGGAAAAGGATGACGCAGGAAGCCCATGAAATGTGAAAATAATGAAAAAAAGATGAGAAAAAAGAAACCTGCCCGCATCAGGGATGACGGCGGGTAGCAGATGAATGGTGGCAACAGCAATTGTGGATGATTGATGTTGTTGGAAAGGGTTGGATTGTTTTGTTGGAAGAAGCAAGGTGGGAGAATTGATGCTTTCAATGGGAGGGATGAGCTTGATTTTTCAATTGGAAGATGATTAGATGTGATGATAGGCTGATGGTGGGCTCAAGCAGCTTAAAAAATTGGGGGGAGAGTTGGTGAGGAGGATTGGTGGCTGTTGGTCAGGTGGTTTGGGGAGATCATGTTGACAGATGGCAAAAATTGGGGTTGATTGGTGTCAGAAGGTTGGCAACAACTGTTTGCAAAGGATGGTTGACAAGCAACAGTGAACGGAGCTGTTGTTTGGTAATTTGCCCATCAAATGGGGCGGTTGGAGATCAGGAGCAAGGATTGATGGGTTGATGGCTGTCTGTCAATGGGAATGACTTGATAATGGCTGTTGGCAATGCAGAAGGCCAACTGGATGACAAGGGATCAATAGGATGGCAACAGTGGTAATGGAGATCATCCAAAAGGAGTACATGAACAATTGTTTGCATGTTTTTGTCAAAAAATTAGGGTACCAAGCACAAGGAAAGAGAATTGAACAGAGTATCTGGAGATTAGGATGCCCTGAAGAGGGATTCCTAATCCACTAGGGCAGGAAGAAGTTGGGAGATGGGAAAGAAGGAGAATACTCATAGAAGCAGATTTTTTTTTTCTTTTCTTTTCTTTTTTTCTTTTTTTTCTTTTTCTTTTTCTTTTTTTCTTTTTTTCTTTTCTTTTCTTTTCTTTTCTTTTCTTTTCTTTTCTTTTCTTTTCTTTTCTTTTCTTTTCTTTTCTTTTCTTTTCTTTTCTTTTCTTTTCTTTTCTTTTCTTTTCTTTTATTTTCTTTTATTTTCTTTTCTTTTATTTTCTTTTCTTTTCTTTTCTTTTCTTTTCTTTTCTTTTCTTTTCTTTTCTTTTCTTTTCTTTTCTTTTCTTTTCTTTTCTTTTCTTTTCTTTTCTTTTCTTTTCTTTTCTTTTCTTTTCTTTTCTTTTCTTTTCTTTTCTTTTCTTTTCTTTTCTTTTCTTTTCTTTTCTTTTCTTTTCTTTTCTTTTCTTTTCTTTTCTTTTCTTTTCTTTTCTTTTCTTTTCTTTTCTTTTCTTTTCTTTTCTTTTCTTTTCTTTTCTTTTCTTTTCTTTTCTTTTCTTTTCTTTTCTTTTCTTTTCTTTTCTTTTCTTTTCTTTTCTTTTCTTTTCTTTTCTTTTCTTTTCTTTTCTTTTCTTTTCTTTTCTTTTCTTTTCTTTTCTTTTCTTTTCTTTTCTTTTCTTTTCTTTTCTTTTCTTTTCTTTTCTTTTCTTTTCTTTTCTTTATTTCTTTATTTCTTTTTATTTCTTTTTTTCTTTTTTTTTTTTTTACTATTTTATTTTTTATTTTTTTTTTGATTGAAGTTGGATGAAATAATGTAAAAAAAATTTGAAAAATTTCCCCTTTTTCTAAGGTGTCCCAGATTGGTCACCACATCTCTCCCCAACTTACCAACTGTCCCTAGTCTGCATCTAAAATTTGAAGATATTAAGAAAAGGAGGAATAAAAATAAATTCAAACAACAGAATGGCCATTTCTGGGTCTTGAGAGTTATTGAAAAGTTTTAAAAATATCTTGATCCATCCAAAAGTTTCCTAGAAGCCTCAGGGATAAAACAAATAAGGCGTTCCAGGTGCTCACATATGTGGCATAAAGTAGAGTTTCACATCAAAAAAGCAGCAAATGACCCTTGTGGTGAAAAATTGGGAGGACTTACTTCTGAGGTAAGTTGCCCCCACAACAACAAAACTTCTTGACTTGATCAGCTGATAACCTTCTGGCCAACTGAGTACCACCCAGCTCTTCCGGAACATAATATAAACCTCTACCTTGGCAAACCACCTAATAAAGACCATTCCAGAAATTCAAGAAAAGCTTTCCCCACTGGGTCTCCAAGGATTGATTATAAGCTAAAACTAGATCACCAGGATTTAAGGGATCCCTTATTTGATTTAAGTGCTTATCTTCCCAATACTGAGCCAAATTTCTCTTCATTCCATCATCTTCTGATAAAATTAATCACAAACATCTTCAATTTTCTCCAGTTGCTTTGATCTGGCAACTAATAGATCAGTATTTGAGGAAACCTCTTCCAATGAGATGCCCAATAAGGATTCCATTTCTAGATCCAAAGGAAGGACTGCTCCTTGAAAAAAATGATCTCATAAGGTGAGTAGCCAGTGGTCTGTTTGATTAAAATTCAATCAGAGAAGAGAACAAGAGGAAGGAATTTGCACCATTTCTTGCCGCTTTCACCTGCCAGTTTAAAAAGTTCAGCCTTCAAAGGAGCATGGCCTCTTCCAACATGCCTTGGCCTTCAGGATAATAAGGAGTAGCCACTCTATGTTGTACAGGGAGAGATTGGATCATTTCAGAAATTTTTCCACCAAATTTAGAGCCACCATCAGTAGAGTAGGATAAAGCCAAGCCATAAAGGATTGTTCAAGTCTCATAAAGAAAAGCTGCAACTGATTCAAAGCTAAGATTCTTAAGAAAATTTGCTTCAAAAAATCCAGAAAAATAATCTCTAGCCACAATGAGTTACTTACCACAACCTGCCTTAATATGAACCACATCCATAGCAATCCTCTCAAAGAAAGTGGACTCCTCAGTAGGATAAAAAATTTCAGCTGGATGCCTAATATCACATTTTTGAAAAGCTTTACAACTCTTGCACCATTGGGAAGCAGATTTCTTCAGAGATGGCCACCAGAATCATTTGGATAATTGTAGATAAGTTTTGTTTTACCCACAATGACCAAGCCCCTCATGGAGAATTTCAAGGATAGAATCTTTTTAAGAAGGAATAGTAACACAATAAGAGCACAAATATTTCCTCTTTTAATAAACCTAGAGCCTTGTAAAAAGAAATTAGAGGACTTTCTTTTGAGGTATCAAAATTATTTAGAAGGGAGATCAGGAATTTTTGGAGAGTTAAAAGATAATTCTCTAGTTTAAGCCAGAAAACTTGTTGAATGCCAGAATAATCTTGAAAGGAGAATGAGAAGGAAAGTTGAATTAAAGGTTCTTCTTCATCAAAATCCATTCCAAACTCAGATTTTTCATTTCCAAGAGGATGTTGGGATAAACCATCAGGCATGGTGAAAGATTATCCAGGCCTGTAAATAATATCAAAAGAGAAAAGCTGGATAACGCCCACCCAACTAGTCATAGGAGCATTGGGGAGGCTTGGAGCTTTGATCATTTTAATGATGGATCAAGCATTGACTTGTGATTTGAAATTTTTACCCCAGAGGACGGTTTAGAGCTTCTTCATCATTTGATCCATGCCACAGAGTTCCAGTTTTGGTTGAGAGTATCTGGATTCTATATCTGATAATAAAAAATATTTGTAGAGAGCAGGAAGGTCTGTTGTGATTCCAGATCAATCAAGCCTTCATCTTCTACAGTTTCCTTCTTTCTATTTCTTCTTTCTTATTCTATTTACCTATCTTCCTTTTCAATTTTATTTTCTTATTTATATTTTCATATTAGTCTGGGTGACCGCAAATGAGTGTGAGGTTGCGCGCGGTCCATATTCAATAGGCATATTCATTGTCATCTATATTAATTATCATCTCTCCACCCGCACTAGTCTATAAGACTCTCAAACCCAAGGATCAAGAGGAGGAAGGAAAAATTGTCAACTCTTTCATTCACAAAACTCAAGCTCTTCAAATCTCAAATCATTCAATCAACAATTCAAACATACAAAGGCTTCATGGAAGATTGACCAATAACAAGGAGTTCAGGCTAATTTGGTGTGATCACTATCATTTGTCTTCTACTTTCACGTACTGAATCAAAACCTCAACTCAGTTATCAGTACAGGCTTCATTACTAGGCTCATCTGAAAAGTTATCACCACTTGCTTGATCTCAATCCATTTCTTTATCATCTTTTATCTGGGTAGGAACTCTCACACTGTTGTGATCTTGATTTTCTTGTTCTAATGATCCATTTTATCATATATCAGTTCCTTGGTTTTTATAAGACAAAGAAATTTGAAATTTATCAAGGTCCCAACCATTTTAATCATTCTGAGTAAGGACTGCCGCAACAGATTGAGAACTGGAGTCAACAGCCAGATTGATCTTGCCAGTCCAGGTCGATAAGCAATCTTTTTCAAAAAAATGTCTTTACCAACAATAATTTTGAGTAACTGAAACAAACGTTTGCACTATTGGGTCCAAATACATTCAGTATCTTTCCTGGTTAGACAATGCAAGGGTACATAGATTTTGGATAATGATGTGGTAAAGATTTGGACAAAAGTCACAACACCTAGAAAGCCTCTAACTTCAGTAGGATTGATTGGAGTGAGCCAAGAGATGATCTTGTTGAATTTTGCTGGTGCCATCCTTCTCCCTTCCTTGCAGACCACATGAAAAACAATTTCCAGAGAGGGAACACAAGCAGCCAATTTGGATCCAGAGACAGTAAGGCCAGACTCCTAAATTCAAAACAGAATCATCTCCAAATAGTAGCATATTCCCAGATGAATTGAAAAATTCCTGAATGCCAAGGTAAGAGCTCATTATCATAGTCAGAAACTGGACCTTTAATTCCACAATTGTAAATAAAGATACCAGAATCATCAGGGATTTCATCCTGGAGGATCCACATCATCTGAGCCTGATAGACTGCAACAAAATTAGGGGCACCTTGAGGCCATCAAGTAAGTTGGAATAAACCAAGAGGAGTATTAAAAGTAGTGAGAGGGGTAGAGATAGGATTTAAGGATTGTTTGTCATAAAAACCCATAATTTCCCCTTGAAAAAAGCAATCTCTCCCCAAAAAAGATTAAACAAATTCTTCAGTGGCAGGGCAAATAACAGATTCTCTAATAGTAACTTTTTTAAGAGGTTGAAGATAATGAGCTATTCTAAGTTTAACATTGATCTTGAGGACACAGAAGACAGGTATTGAATAATTGGGAGTTGACTGTTCATATGGAACAGTAAAAACTCATTTGCAGACCAACTTGATAATTTTTTTGACTTGAACAGCAGGGATTGGGATATTTTTATTTTGCCAAGGATCATGTTCAACTAAAGTTATGATATAGGGAAGACAATAGGATTCTTTCAAGAGAACTCTCTCCTCTTCAAAGAAAGAAATAGATTTTTCCCTTAGAGATAAAACATTTTTGATAAATTTTAACTCATCAGGAAGGAGCCATCCATCTGGACCAAGGTTGACCACTTCCAGAAATTCTTCAGTGAAAAGAATATTAGTCGAAAGTGGAACAGTAATAGATCAAGATAAACCACATTAAGGATCACACAATAAGGGAGGATGCATAAAAGGAGGATTGAGGTTGAAAGGCATAGGCTGGTTGACTGGTTGGACATTTTTTGAAACTGGCTTATACTTGGTAGCAAAAGAGAGAAGTTCTTGTTTCCTCAAAGAATTGACCAGCAAAACTTGACTAAAAAAACTGAGAACAAGTTGCAGCATCTTGCATGTCCAATGTTCTGCAATGTCCTCAAAGGGTGCCTTTTCCATCAAGGGAGAACCAGGAGATAATATGCCACTGACGTGTGTGGCACTAGGTAGGGTTTTGAAAACAATTGTAGAAGTTTCCCTAGCGGTGCACAATTGGGAGGACTTACTTTTACCCCAAATTCCCTCAACTGAAGCCCATATTCCTCCATACCAAAACCACCAAGAATAGAATCTAGATCAGGATCTAGTTTATACTCATTGAAGAGATTCAAACCGGAACTGAGAGGAGATTGATCAGACCTAAGAGTACAAGGAAAAGAGGACACAAAAGACTCAGAGAGATAAGAAATATTGTTGGAATTTTCTACTTTGACATGTTTTTGATTTTTAATTTTTTCCAGATTAGAAAAAAATGATGAGAAAAAAGAAAAATAAGCCTCAGGGATGAAGGTTGATCATTGAGTTGAAGTATGGGGCTGAGAAGAAATAAAACTATCAGTGGGATAAACTATTCCAATAAGAAATTAGAGGAATTGGAGTTATCCTTCTGCTTCCCTTTTAAAGAAGATTTAGGAGGATGACCAGGGAGATCTGTTTCCCAACAACCAGAACACAAAGAGAAGATAGGAACTTCATTTTTCTACCATCATAATCAGGGAGGAGAATTATCTGCCCAACTTGATCAGAAAACATCAGGGTAGCACCAAAGTCCATTGAGAAGGGTTATCCCAAGATCATAGGACCTTCCAAACAAGTGATACAAAAATGAAAATTTCCAAAAATATTTCAACCAATCCTAACTGGGACATCTTCAGAAATACCAACCAATTCACAAGATTGATTCCCTATCTCATAAACCGCAGAATTGAAGGTGACCCTGGGACTAAGCTTGAGCTTTCAGGTCATGGCATCCAAAATTAAGTTGATTGGAGAATTGGAATCCAGAAGAGGAGAAAAAGTTTTAGCTGAATCATTAAGATGAAAATTAAGAAAACCAAGAGGAAAGGAGTAAAGGTTGGAATATGAGGAAGGAGTTTTTCCACCAGACTCTTCCATCAAAGTGCCAGAGGAGACCTTTCATTTTTTAGGACCAATCTCCACACATTGACAAGAGACCCATTTATTCATTCCTTCAGCAACAGATGGAGAGATTGACAGTAGTTCAGCCACAGATAGATCAGGAATTTCAAGATCAGAAATTTTTTTAATAGCCCTTCCGCAGCATTAGGGTGATCCTTTGAGATTCCCCTCTTGAACCAAAATTTGGGCTGGGTGGAGGGAAGAAGTTCAGGTAAAGCAGGAACAGGATCAGAAGGTTGAGGCAATTTAGATGAAGGAGAAGGATCAGAGTGATCTTGAAAACTTTCCATGAGTGGTTCCTTTTCCAACTCCATGTCTTCTACATCAGAGGAAAAAGGCTCAGGTGAGGATCAACCTTTAACTGGTTTTCAAAGAATTTAAGTTGGCAAGAAAGGACATTTATGAGGTTTAGGTTCCTCATGTTGTTTCCTAGCTGGATCAGATTGATAATCCCCAGGAAGACTGGAGGAGGAGATGGCTGGAGGAAACCAAGGTTGAAGGGTACCACAGGAAGATCTCAAATCCAAAGAAGCCAAGGATGCCTTCATAGGATTTGGTGGCTGATAGGAGGCCACCACATGAAAAATACGGCAAAATGAATAAAAAGGGATCAGAGAACCATTATGAAGAAAGAAATTTTTCCCCTTCTGCTCCACCAAATTTTCCTCCTTGCACCACAGAAGAATGGCCAACACCTGTATGCAGGTGGCATTTCTATATCCCATTGATATCTCAGGGTTATGTGATGCTGTATCTCATAATTAAATTTCAGAAGGTGGAGAAATATTGGATCTAGAGATCAGCATTTGCTGAACTTCTGGCAAATTAGTTCATAATAGATTGTAAAGGGAAAGCTAGATATGAGAAAAGCTGTTTCTTCAAAAGTAGTTCACGCATCATCCACAAATTACTGCAGTTGGTGTTTGGGAATTCCTTCAAAGTGGAATTCAAAAATTCCAGAAGAGGCTGATTTTTTACAGACTGGAATTTCCATTGAACTGTCAAAAAATGGGTAGTTCCTCTTATTCACTGCTCAAAATTAAATTTAAAACATGTATTTAGGATAATACTAACACCCCATGCTAATGGACTATACAGATCATTCCTTATATAAATCAGCAATTCATGGCTTTTTTTCTGTTGGTTTCTTATTCAATAACCTTTTTTGGTGTAATTTATTTTTTATAATTCTACTTTCCATTGGGAAAAATAAAGAAATCCAAGCCAAATTTTTTTTTCAAATTTCAAAAAATGAAGAATATTCAAAATGAAAGATGAAAAAAGGCCAAAAAGAGGAAATAAAGGAAAAAGAACAAAAGAAGGGAGAAAAAAGTCCATTTCCTCACTTAGATGTGTTGATCAACATAACTGGTCTGCACAAAAGGGCATGTATTTTGTTTTTTGAGGGAAAATGTTGAGACCAAGGCAAGGGGCATGCTTCTTTTTTTCATTTAGAAAAGCAAGAGTAGGTGAAATTCATAAAAATAGAATAATGCATTGAACTAGTTCTGGCCTGACAAGAAGGGCATCCATTGTGGAAGAAAAAGAATACATGAACTTGAGTGGGAATTGGGGTAGTCACAAAGGAATGCAATCAACAACCTCAGATGTGTTGACAACCAGCCTTGGTTACAGAACAAAGTGTCATTCAATCACAAATTGATTTATGAAAATTAAGCCATGAGGGGACATGTCTTTACCACAGAAAAAAGGTGAAATTAGGGCATACCAGAGTTAAGAAAAGCTGCCATTTTTTGATGGTGGTTTTCAATCCAAATCTACCATTTCAAATGCACCATTAAAAATCAAAAAAACCCACTTATTTCACATCAGACCTATAAGAGTTACGTGAACATAAATGGTTTTTTTTTCAAATAAATTATTTAAAGGGTTTCACCACCTCAACCCATCATTTTACATCATCACCCCTGGTTTCAATCTCCATTCCAATCCTGTTTGCTTCATCACTCTACTTTCATGCTCTCATAGATTCATAAACCTCATCAAATTATTGCTCTCATCACATCCATCCTCTCATCACTTCCTAACAGTAGAGGCACTCAAGCAAGGAGATTGCTCAATTACTGGGCCTGTAAATATATTTGATTTATTACTTAGATAAAAATTTAAAAAATGAAAAAAACACAATATAAACAACAACATCAGCCATATTGGGCCTTCTTTCCCAAAATTATTTCATCAATTTTTGAAGGAATACAATTTTGGAGTTTTAAAGATAAATTGGCTAGTTTTTTATTAATTTGGAATGAGCAGCCAAAGTGAGTGTGGGTTGAAGACAATTTTAAACTAGGAGGAGGAAATTTAGTCTGATGACCAAAAATTTGAGTCTGCCAAAGAATTTCAATAATGCCTTCAGATTTTGCAAAGTCAATGATATAATAAAATTTTGGAAAAGATAAACCATAACCCAAATCATTGCAGGGAGGAAGTATAGGCTGTCCTGTAGATCTTTTGATGTAAGAAAATGTCCCATTTGTAAAACCATTTAAATCATTCTTATAAGTACGGAGCTTGTTTGAGAAATCATCAAATTTCACAACAACATTGGAAAAAATGCTGAAATCTTGCTTGGTTTCTTTCAAATCAGATGAAGACCAGTTTGGGATTAAATATTTATTAGAAATCTTCTTGTTTTGAGAATGGGCTGAAGTACAAAGTGATTGGATTCTTTCAAAGACATGTTTGTTGTGGGCAGAAAGACGCTCCAACAGTTCCTCACCCTTCTTGATAGTCTCTTTATCCAAACCTGGTTTGCAAGAATAGACCCCTATTTTTTATTTGAAGTCAACATTGATCAATTTTTTGAATTTTCTGACAAATCTGAAATAAGCAATTGGAAAAACCTGCGGAGGCACCTTTATCAATTACAGCACGGAATCCAATGACATTCATACTTCCAGTGAATGATGCTGTGTTCATTTTTCTGAGTGAATGGCGGTTATTTTCCATCTGATGAAATTTGGAGACAATTTTTCACAATGTATCCATTTGTGGAGTACTTTTGGGAGCCTTCAAACTGTGGTATTTGAGAACAAAAGAGGCTGAAACTGGAGTTTTGTGACAGAATTTACCAGAATCTCAGGGCACATGCATGGTAAGACAACATGATTGGGTGCAAGATTGTCCCAAAGTGTCACAAAGTATTTTGGCTCAGCACATTCTTGTGAAAATTGTCTTCTGGCACGGTTGAACTTTTTGTTATTTTTGGATGTCAAAGTAACATTCAAGTTTGGTTTCCTGTACCTTTTTCCTACTAAAAGAGGTTTTGATGCATGTTGTGTCCCCTTGGCATCCCCTGAAGCTCCAAGCTCATCAAAACTACAAACCTTGTTTCAGGATGACAACAAGGAATCACAATATAAAGTGAAAACAAAAAAAGAAATAATGCCAAATCAAAAGTTCAAGTAGTAATTTAATTGTCAAAGGATATCAAGGAATCATGTTGAAACCCCATACCTATTTTCACCAGAAATGCCTTCATTCAATTCCATCATGATTGATACCTACAAACAACAAATACCTTCTTTTAGAAAAAGAAAAAAAGGTTACTTACCAATGGGGTGGTGGGTGGTGATTGTGGTGGATGAGGTTGGTGGTGGTTGTGGTGGATGAGGTGGGTGGTGGTGTGTCAGCCTCCTGGATGCCAATACCCTTGCTATCCTTTAGCTAGCAGAGGTGATGAAATAAATAATGAAATATATTATTCAATAAATGCAGCTAAAATACGTAAAATATTTGGATAAAGCTATTGAAAGTTTGATTGGTTTGGTTATAATTGAATATTATTAGTCAATATTAATAAATTGATTATTAAATAAATTAAAAGAGGGGCCTCAATAATATTGGGGATCTTTAACAACTCTCTTCAGGGAATTCACTTTGAAAACATGTAGACCTGGTTACTTTGGAACATTTAATCTATATTCTTAAAGGAGTTATTGCCCAAAGATAATATATATATAATATATGGTGCAATGGCAGGGATTTGTAACCAAGCTGCCAAAACAGAAGAAGGATAATAAAACTAACTGGTATTTTATTGGAAACTTTAGGTACCTGTTTGGGATGTGTACTGATGGGTTAAACTTGTTACTGGGGTTAAAAGGTTTTTCAGCATTTTAAATTGATAAAAAGAGTTTTGGAATGGATAATATCAATCAGCCTAAAGCCATTAATCATTTAATTATCTCTTATAAATATTTGATTACCTTGGAATGATGTCTGGATGTAATTATAACTGGGTCTCTTGGTATCAATACCCTCAAAAAGGGCTCTTTATTTATATATTTTTGGATCCCAATTCTGTCCTTCTGAGGGCTATAGGGGCTCAAAGGGACGGGCTCTGAGGCTAGAAGGGTAACCAGTGGTAGCTGTGAGAATTTTTGGCCCACAAGCTTAGTGAAAGAGCATTATTTAAAGCAAAAGAAATGCTGAGACAATAATGTCTTATGATTGATCCTTAATCTGAGGCAGAGGCAATGGCACACTTGTGAATGTGAATGAATTGATGAATGAATGAATAGAAACCAGCAGGGTGAAAATCTCCTTAAATGAAAAAGATGGTGCTAATGTTGAGCTCCTTTAATGAAAAGCAAAAAGCAAAACTTTTTCCCCAAATGAGATCTAAAGGCTCTACAAGCCCTGTTACTTGGTTTGGGCTTACTCAGCCATTAGTTCTGAACCCTTTTGACCAGCCTGTACCGGTAGAATTTGGTGTTTCCACCCTCACAGGGCTGAAACAGTTCCTGGCTGTTTTTCTATTACAACCAGCCCTGTTATCTTGTTAAATCTCTCTTCTAACCATACTAGCCCTTTCTGTACACTCATAGGCCTGGTTGCCTCCTGCAACCAGGACCCTGGCCCTCAAAATGGCCAGGGTGAAACTATAATCACTCTGGTTCCGGCCAAGAACTCATGAGGGGGGGGTGTAAGCGGCAAGCATGCACGCCCCCCCCTCCTTCAATCAAATACCCCTCCAGGGGCCCTGGGGGTCCTCACACAGAAGGTGGGCTGGGTGTTGGTCAGGCCCACCCAGCCCCATTGGTTCCCTCCCCCTTGGTAACAGGGGAGGGGGGGGGGGGAGATGGCCCCATTGTCATTGGTCTTGAGGTGGGGAGGTGATCAAGTCCCCTGCCACCTCACCTGTCCCCTTTGTTGCAACGGGCTGGATGGTCTGTTCAATGAAGGACCAGCCATCCCCCTTCCCCCTTGAGACCAAGCAAGGGGAGGGAGGGAGGCAGGGGCCTCCAGCCCCTGCGGGCGCAACTGGGGCCGCGGCCCCACACACAGCGGGTGGGGGAACTCCAAACAGAGTCCCTTCACGGGCGGTTGGGCCACACAACAGGCGCCCCCAAGCGGGCCGCAACACAGGGAGCGGCCCCAATGGACTGCCCAGGCCCAATGACCCCAAAAAAAATACTTTGGCAAGCCAGACTGTCTGTCCAAGTATGTCCATAATAATCCTTGGGCCCATATATTCCCAGATAAGCCCATCTTGCTAAGGTGGTCCATCTACCCTGACAGGCCTGTCAAGGCCTATGTCCTATGTCCAAGTTGACTTTGAAAACTTGTTTTGGTTCCCAAATTCCCAAAAAAAATAACATCCACATAGGCCCACGTGGCCCACGTGATGTCCAATGGGCCACAAAGGCCCATTTGTGCATTCCATTTGGATTACACACTAATATGCACATGAACTGAGTGTATTGGTATTTTAGCAGTAGCCCATCACATTTTTTTGGCACTGAACAATGGGTAGCATTGATTTTGACATGGTATGGGAATTATTCTACTTTTTTGATTGATTTTTTGACATGTGAATAACACTAATCTATCCACCTGATCATCATTTCATTAATTATCCTTAGTAAATGCTCCCAGGGTGTTAATATTTCTTCTTAGTAGACATTCCTATGTTTAATCTGATCTCAGATTGGTTCTCATTATGTATTAGCTGATGGGAGTAAAATCACAACACTGATTTTGGTCCTTATTTTTGATATTCTGTTAATTTAATTGAAATAATTAATTCAAAAAATGTTCTATGGGAATATATGTAGTATTTTTACATAATCAGTTTTATCGGTATGTAAAAAACATAATGATGTCTTGAATTTATCACAATTGTATTTTTAAAGTATTTGAAGATATTTTTCAAACTTTAGTTATCTTATTTTTGATATTTTGTTGTTTTTTATTATATATTATAAAAAATATGTAGAAAGTTTATTTAAGTATTTTTATATAACTTGATGCATTTCTAGACTATCTACTATCCAAGGGGACATTTATTACATATGTAGTGTGTCCCCGTATTAGTTGTAGAACTTTTACATTGTACCTTGGCTTCTCAAGCGGTCTGTCAGTCTTTTAGTCCGTAGTTTGGTGGCTGTGAAACTTTCAGATGCCCGGGACTATGTAACCAGCTTTTAAGTCTCAGTACTACCCTCTGCGCCTCCGCGCGCTCCTCTTGGTACTCTCTCCATGCGCCCCCTCTCTTACCCAGGGCGGGTTCCCCCAAATGTTCCCTCTTCTGGTCTTGTTTTCCTATTTCCAATCTGATCCCTTAGTTCCGCAATTTTTCCACTTCTCATTAAAATATAACTTATGTCTCTACTTTCTCTTTCTTTTCTTCTTATCCACCTTCTTTCCTTTCTTGCTCTGTTGAAATATCTGCTCCGTCAAAACTCAACCACTGCCTCCTCCTTATCATTTCAATCCAATTGATTATAAGTCTCTGCCTGGTAAGACTCTGACTTCCCAAATCTCCTTGAAAGAATTCAATCTGATCTCCTAGTTCATCCATTCTGTCACATTGTGACCTCATCCCAGTCTCTTTTGTGCATCCTGAATAACTCATTGCTCTATCTAAGCCGCCATTCTCAAAGTCCTCTATTGACTCAAGCTGTAGGATCTCCCTCTCATGTATCTTTCTACAAACCTCTGTTTACTCCAGATCCTCTGTTTATCATATCTTCTGTTCTTTGTACAGCCTATGCTGGTTCCAAGTAATCTATAAATATAGCACAATCTTATCAATTTTTAATGCTGGAGTCCTACAACCAAATCTAGCCAAACAAGCAGGGGCGGCCAACTACTTCCACCAGGTGGCGCTGAAATCCTCCATTGATGCCATTCCTACTTTGAATGAAGAGAATTATTTGATATGTCAAGATAGGATGCTCATGTTATTTGATCTGAAAGATATCAAGGATACCATCACTCAAAAATCTGGCCCTTTGTCTTCCAAAAAAGACAGAAAAATTCAAGAAATAATTCTATCAAAACTAGACAGCACAACCCATGCTAACATGGGAACCTCTTCCAAAATAAATTCATCTAAACTTCTATGGGCCAAAATCACCCGGAGATTTGCCTCTTCAGAGACAGCAAATAGAGTGAGGGTATTTAATCACTTCCTGCACTCAACTTTCAATGAAAACGCAATTGAGGGATTCATTACCAAAATGCAAAAGGCAATTAAGAGGATGAAAGACATAGTAATTTAATTTCCCAAAGATATACTTGCGTACTTAGTGCTCTTTAAGTTTCCCACAATTCTCAAAAACCTCAAGCAGCAAATAATTCACGTAGAAAAAAATATGACAGTGGATGTAGTTTTCAAACATCTTACCCCAAAAAAAAACAAGAGAAAGGTAAAATTGAATACCAACAAATGGGCTGTGGTGTAGAGACTCCTGTGGGATTATATAAATAAAGTAGCACATAGCTTGCTGGGAGTCCTTGAAGGGGAATTTAGTATTAATCCTACTCCTTTAGAGTATTAGTAAGACTAAGAGTGGTTTTGAATTGCCTGCCCTTCTAGTAATATAGTAGGTCTGCACAATAGTTCATTTAAATTAATGGCTGGTTTCTTTGACACTTAAAATAGCGCTCAGATCAGAACTGGATTATTTATTAATTGTTATTGGTAGGGTTTGTTGAAGAATAGACCAGAGGTATTGGATTATTGGTTAATTATTGATCAGATATATATGATCTTGACCAATATCCCAATAGTAAAGGTTTCAAGGGTTTATTAAAGGGATGGTTCAGGAGAGGACCCAGGGATAGGTTTACCCACAGGGGGCTGGGTAGAGAAAAGTTTGGTAGTTTCTTTTTGTTGTTCTCTCTTTCTTTGTAAGGTTCATTTTTGGATTGAAGGGGGGGGGGTTTCTTTAATCTGGTGCTGAATATTTAGGTCACAGAAGAACCCTTATTCAAGCACCTGGTGTGTGGTTTTAATTGGTTAAAGATGGGTTATAATTTGGATTCTGATTTCCTGTTTCTTTATAATTGGTTCACTAATAATGTTTATCTGGGTAGGTATCAGAGATGGATGGGTTGGATTGGGGTATGTGAGTGCTTCTAAAACTTGGATAGGGCAGAGAGGCCCTCCTCAAATAGAAAACTCCTTCCCCCAGGGGTGCTCAAGGCTGCCCCTGAGGTTTCTCCCTGTTCTTGTGAGGAAAAGTGAGATAAAATTACATGAGACATTTGTGCTGGTTGGAAAAAGCTGGTACAGGGGTTTCATGCATGCACAGGCCTTGTCAGCTTGCTAGTTGACAAGAGCAACCTGTAAATGCAGATGAAAAACATAAAATAAATAATAAAATTAGAAGGAGTGGGAAATCCATATATATTATTGCAGACATGCATTTTCCACTCAAAAATAGGTAGGGTCACTCACTGACCCCACCCTCAAATTCCAACTCCTTACATTTTTAAATAATTTCAGAAGAAAAGACTAATAAACTATGGAACCACTATGGCACTTTTTCTTGACCATTCTAATATATCACACATCATGCCACGTTTAGTTTTCACACCTAAAATTCAGTCAGAATTGAGGTGTTGTGTATATTTTACGAGTTACAGCCGGATTTGTGTTATGACACAATTCCCGCGCGCAGCCCCGCATTCATATAGAAAGGGTAAAAACGCCTGACACCCAGTATGTAGGCCCTTGTCAAGAAACCCGCATGCAAAATGACTGATGATGGATTCCCGCACGCAGCTGTCAAGCCTGCGCGCGTCAACATCAGTTGTGCTAATTCCAACAGCCAGGTACCGCAGGGACATGCTCTAACTGGCATGCATACATCATGAATATGTAACAAGTTGACTGACGGATAGGGAGATGTTTGAAACCTAAGAAAATTCAATATAAATATGAAAATCAAGACAATAAAGCAAATAAATTGTGAGAAACAATAATGAAGGTTGTCACGTAAATAAGATTACCAAATCTCTATGAACCACAAAACACACCAAGAAGTCTACCAAAAAATTATTGAAAATTACCAAGATGTGCAGAAGATGGCTTAAAATATACAAATACATACTTCTACCCATGCCACCCAAAATAAATTAACACAAAATAAGAAATATGTCTGAACCATAAAAATAACAAATTAATATTAAAATACCTTCTGACAATTATTTCACATAGAAATATGACACAGGCAAGGCTAGCAAGTTGAGAGCACAAAGAATAAATTCCAAAACAGCCCTGGTTAGCCTTCCAGCCTCAGAACACAAGAAAAAACCTCTCTAAGTGCCCTGAGAAGATCTTATTACCCCAGGAAAGCATATAAACAGCCCCTTTTAGATGGTTTAAACCCAAGTAATTTTAAGTAATCAATCCAAACCCCTTTCCATCCGCGATCAAGTGTTCATTCAAGATAAAACAGTGATTTATGGCCTCATTCTGATAGTATAATTATTAATTCCAACCCATTTTTAATTCCATTGAAGAATATCAGCAATAATCCCCAAAAATTGTCCTGAGACCCTTTCAACAATGAATTTCTGCAAGTTTCTTGGATTTTCTGCTTAAATTAGTAATTTATCTCCTCCTTTCCTCCAGGCGTAAGTGCTGTGAGTCAGCCAGTACACCAAATCCCCTTGAGTAAACCCCTTTTGACTAATCACTTTGGACCTCATTGTCCCAAGGTCTTTACACGGTTCAAAAGAGCCCCTTGAAGAGAGGGTTTTATCCAATAAAGATCCCCTATTTTCATAAAATGTGGCCCCTCTTGAAAAATATATTGAAACAAATTTAATCCAACCAAACCACTCAACCTTTGCACTTGCTTCTAAATCAACCCTTTGAGCATTTTACATAATTTTCTTGGAATTATTATTCCAGAACCAATATCACTTGCTGTAGCTAAAGGAAGGCAGTTTTCCTGGTATCAGTAAGCTGACAACTGGGGGTCTGGCTGGGAAATATCCCTGAATAAAAAATTTTTAAATTAATTTATTTTGTTGGACCAGATAATATAAGTAAATATAAGTAAAAATACTTATTATTTTTTTATTGTTATTCTTCCAGTGGATCTTAAGACCAACGGAGAATTAATCAATTATTATCTTAATCTTCTTAAAACAGAGAAAGGAAGAGAGAATCCTTAATTTTGTGCCTGTTATCATAACTACTGAGCAACAACAAGAAAAATTGAACCATTATGAACAGCAAGCTTTAAAAGATAAAGAATTAGAACTTGAAAGGCTTATTAATTTTAATTCTTTACTCAGGCAACACATGGTCTGGAAGAAATATCAGAGAAAACTTTATTTCTTCAACAAAGATAAAGAAAGTAAAGAAAGTAAGCTCTGAAAATGTTATATATTTTTTTTTGAAAGAAATTTGAAAAAAATTGAAAATTTATAAAAAATTAATGAAAATAAACCAAAAAAACTTATTAAATTTAATTGTTTTACCTTATTTTGCAGTGGAAAGAACCTTTTCACTTGCAGATTGTATTGAGAAAGACCTGTTAGAAAACAGTTCTCACCACAGATCTTTGGATTCAAGCCAAGACCTCATTGGTACCCACAAAGACCCCCCTGGATTACCCACCAAGGACTCCTTCAACCCTAACAAAGCTTTGGTACCAATGAATTTAAGTGTAAGTAAGCTTAAATTAATTCAAAAATAAAATAATTTTTATTTTTTTATTTTTTTATTATTGTTTACTAAGTTTTGACAAAAAATTATACTCATTTTTGCACAATGTCGCAAAACAAGCCCAACACCCACGCAACCGGACAAGCCCCATCCTATGGACCTCTTCCCGGAGGAACGCGCGCCCAAACCAAGTACAATGAGGGGGCTTGAACTCGCAACTTGAGTGCTGCAAAATCCCCCGGAACCTGCACCCGCCAACTTGACCAAAAAACCTTTGGAAATGAGTCCTTTGCCCAGAAAGTTGCACGCAAAGCTACTCCCCCTCCTACGCCTCCCAGTCCGGACTTGGCAAAAGAGTCCAACATAAAAGATCTGGTGAAGGATCATGTGAGTCATTGGGAGGAATACAAGCTAGCCCAGGAGCAGGAGGACCCAGTAGCCATGAGAAAGGCTATTTCACGGGCCAAGTCCTCTCAAATAGCCCTGCAGAAATTAATTCCCAGAGCAGAAGTAGAGAAATACGTAGAAAAATGGAACCCTTGGCATCAACTAGCCAAGTTAAAAGGAAAGGACCCCAAAAAGTTGAGGTCCTGAAATCATCAAAGGTTGAGGAACCCAAAAGATTGGGACAACATAATATCTCTAGCTCAGAAATGGAAGAAAGTTTATCACAATTAGATTCTGATGATATTACCCCATTGTTTAAAAAATTTTCTGAAAATTTTTTCCATAACTTTAAAATCTTGAGTAACAATTCAGATAATATTCATGAACAACTTGACAAAGAAATCCAAATAATCCAAAATGAAATGGACCATCTGAGAGCCAATGAGTCTGAAATTAAATTGCTAAGGAACAACATTGATTTAAATAAAGCATCTTTAATTAATCCAATTGTTACCACCTGTTCTTCCGGACAGGAAGAGATACTCCTTCTCTTTGAGAAACTCAAAGGAGAAATAAGAAAAAAACTGATACCCCTTCTGTTCATCTTGTTAATAAAATTGAACTATTAAGCGAAAAAAATGGATTTGGAACTAGGTATGATTAAAAATGATTTAAGAGACCTTAAAATTAAATCAAATGCCCCTCATCTAGTCAATGTAGAAGAATCAAAACCCACCAGGACAAGTATCACTCCTAACATCACTCTTAATTCTGGAGTGAATAGGAATGAGTCTTACCGGCCTAGTCCTACCCCTGAAGTAGAACAAGCTCTGAAACGCTTGCCCCCTGTAACTGAATGGCCTACATCCTCAGGTGAAGGAGAATATAACCACATCAGCATCATTAAATTTATTGATTACGCCCTTGCCTCATATGAACTACCGGATAATATAGCTGTAGTGAGACTACCCAGGATGTTTGAAGGAGTAGCTCTGCATTGGTTTATCAACTAAAGAGGAGAAGTAGGATCTCAAACCTGGAACTCCTGGAAATGTCTTATCAAAGAACATTTTTTTACCAGAATCTTGAAAATAAAGATGATGAAAACCTTTTAGAACTCACTTTTTGACCCTTTAAAGGAAAAACCCCACAAGTGGTGTTTGGAAGAAAAGAAGAGGCTAGATTGTTTCTATCCTGAAGCTGACAAAGAGGAAATCAATGAAAGGCTCCTCAATCTGTGTCCCAGACACCTTAATCACAGTTTGAGGGTTAGAATGCCCATGGATGCTGATCTCTGCACCCTCATTGGTATTCTAGAAGAAACCATTGATATGAATGGTCTTGACAAAAGGAACAATAGACCTAAGGAACCCACTCCCAAGACTTGAGAAGAATACAATCCCCAAATCAAAAACTCTACCCTGCCCCAACTAGAAGTGAAGAAAACTTCTGATACTAAGGAAAAGGTATGCGGGAATTGTAATCAAACTGGGTATGTGAGACCTGACTGCTCCCAGCCCAGGAGAAAGATCAATCTCACTGAAGGAGAAGAGAATGACCAGGACCCTGACCCCCAACTTGATGACACTGATGGATCTCTATCTGAGTATGAATTTATGATCACTAACCCTATCAATGTCATTGAAGGAAGTATAGCATCTTCCTTAGAAATTAACTCTGTTCATGAAGATTCCATCTTAAATCAACAATGGAATCCCAATATGAAAATTCACCATGTTTCTGAAGCCAAAACTTTTACTCTCAAACCTTCTGCCGGTAAAATTTACACTTTTGGTAAAACCTGCCATGCTACTGGATTAATTCAAGGCTCTCCTATTAAGTAACTCTTAGAAAGTGGAGCCTTTTTCTCTTGTGTTAGTTCAACTTATTTGGAACAACAAGACCCAAATTGGAAAGTTAACTTATTACCAGTACCTCAGGCTAAGTCCATCAGTTGTAAATCTTTCCTTAATGCCATTGGAGTTTGGTCCTCTGATATTATTCTCCCACAACCAAGAGGACCACTCAAACTGAAAATTGAAAAATTGAATCTGTAGTACTCCAGAATGGAGTGTGTGATTACTTCATTCTAAGGAATGATTCTCTCTGCTTATATGGTATTGATGTATTCCAAAGTAAGGGAAGGTACTTCACAGTAGGAGGAGGCTGGAACAAGATGTTCCAAATATTCAATGTCAATGCTCAAAATTCTGATTCAACTTATGAAAAACACCTGGAAAGGTTCAACCAGGAGTACTTCTCCTAAGCAGCCCTGAACCCCCTGATGAGTGAAGACCAAAAAGGGACATCCTCCAAGTCTGCTTTGAAAATAAGAATGCCTTCTGCACCAAGGATCATGCGATTGGTAAAATCCAAGGACATGAGATGATTCTAACTTTAACCATTAAAACCTCCTTACCCTCCAAACCTCAGGAGACCTGCTTACCCTTCTAGTCACAAATATAGGACAGCTCTGGAAACTCATATCCAAGAATTGATTGACTTACAAGTCTTAAGGAAAGTAGGAAACAATGAACAGGTGGACATTACTACTCCAGTAATTACAGCTTGGCACAATAATAAGTCTAGGATGGTTGGAGACTTTAGAATTCTGAACAACTATACCCAAGCTGATTATTACCCTATTACACGGATTCACCATGCTCTACATAACCTCTCTAAGGCTAAGTTCATCACTACTATGGATATGCTGAAATTTTTTCACCAGATACCTATCAGTCCTGATAGCCGGAAATTTATGAGGATCATATGTCATTTGGGCATTGATGAGTACCTTAGGATGCCTTTTGGTATGAAGAATGCTCTTTCTCACTTCCAAAGGATGATGAATACAGTTTTAGGATTGTTCATCAGGCAAGAATGGATGATGGTATACATTGATGATGCTATCATTTATTCTGATGATTGGAATAACCACATGGAAAAAGTAAGGCTAGTCCTTAAACCCATCCCTGCTGTGGGATTAAAAGTATCAATGAAGAAATGTAACTTTTGTTATGGAGAACTGAAAGCTTTGGGGAAAATTGTTTCAGGACTAAAATTAACTACTGACCAGAGTAAAATAGCATCTGTGATGAATAGGCCCATTCCTCAGAACAAAACTGAACTCCTATCCTTTATCAGATTTTGCAGCTACTACAGGAAGTATCTACCAAAGTTTGCCCTTCTCACCAAATGTTTTTATGAAATCTGCAACAACAACACCGCGTTTGAAATGACTCATGAAAGGGTCACAAAATATGAAGAACTCAAGCTGACTATGACCTCAGCTCCAGTATTGATTCAACCTGAATATTCTAAACCTTTCAAACTCTATATAGATGCTAGCATGGAAGAGCTTGGAGCTGCTTTACACTAATAAGTAATAGAAGATGATAAACCAGTGGAAAAACCTATACTCTTCCTATCCAGACAAGTAAAAGATACTGAGAAAAGGTATGGTGCAAGCCAAATGGAATACATTGCCTTAGTTTGGGCTCTGGAAAAACTCCATTACTACTTAGAAGGTACCAAGTTCACGGTAACTACTGATTGCAATCCTGTCAGGACTTGAATGAAAATGAAAAACCCTAGTAGACATATGTTAAGGTGGCAGATAGCCATTCAACAGTACAGAGGTCAGATGACCATTGTCCATCAAGATGGTGCTAAAAACCAGAATTCTGATAGTTTGAGTAAGAGTGCTCTACCCAATGATCCAAGTAACCCTGCTTATGAACCAGAAGATAATGATATATTTCCTAAACTGAATATTAACATTCTGAATATTGAGGCTCCTATTCTAGAAATTAACATCTGTGAACTGGATGAATCCTTGTTAAACTCCATAAAAGAGGCTTACAGCCCAAGTATGAAGACTCTAATCACCATTATGGAAAGCAACTCTCCACCACCTGAATTGGCTAACAGTCTACCTGAAACTCTCCTGAAACCCTACAAAGCTGGAAGGTTCACGGTATGGGATGGTCTAGTATACTATAGGCACCAACATTCCAGTGTTATAGTCTTAACCAAAGAAGACCAGATCAAACATATTCTAGCTGAGTGCCATGATAACTGTTCAGCTGGTCATTTATCCACTGATAGAACCCTAGACAAGTTAAAACCAAAAGCTTGGAGGATCAATTGGAGAGAAATTTTTTGTTGCTTTGGTCTAGAATACAGGAATACTGATGGGTATTGCCATGATTGGGTTAGCCTTTTACCTGCCCTAGAAAAGGCCAACAACAGCAGCAATCATTCTACCACTAAAGAAGAACCCTATGTACTAGAAAGAGGATGCATTCCTAAACTACCCAAGGATAGCCTGAACCAGAAGCTAACCAATATTCACCCCACATCACTTGAATTCAATAACATGATAGATATAGCCAACAAAAATGTTGCAAAATTTGTTCAAGAATCTGTTGAATATGACTGGCAAAGATGGGATAAAAGCCACAAAGAACCTGATTTTAAGATTGGTGACAAAGTCTTAGTCTCCACTACCAAATTTAACATCCTAGCTGGGAACAGGAAACTCAGACCTGCATTTTCTGGACCATTAAATATAAAGAAACTCCATGGCAAGAATGCAGTAGAAGTGATTCTTAGTGATGAACTTTCCAGAAAACACCCAGTGTTTCCAGTAAGCCTTATCAAACACTACCACCCCAGATGTTGGGATTTACTATATTCTGCCTTTTCAACCAAACCAATCTTGAGCAAGCCCGGACTAAACCTCTAACCAACTACAATGAAAACAACTACACAACATTGCAATCAGCCATACCCAACTCATTCAACAAAATGACTCAACCACTCCAATCTCATCACTCAAACCTCACTAACCTCACCACAATTCCAACAACCTCATATTTCTCATCCGTCTCTCACCATTCACAGCATGAAAATCACTTAAATCAACTACGCTTTCACCCTCAAACTTCTCAAACCTCTTTGTCAATCTCATTTGGGTTGCACCTTTCCTTCCATGCTTGCCTGGTAAGACTTAGCCTGAATGTTTTCCTACTTCATTCATTCAATCCTTAACTGTTTTTTTGGTCCTCATCAAACTCATTGGTTGTTATGTTCAGCCCTACTTCTTTCCTTGGCTTTTTTTTTTCAACCAAATCTATTCAAATTCCTTTGAGGTTAAAAGCCAAAAGAAACAGCTCTTTCTAGCCTCAAAGGGAATCCAAGGAAACCTCAGCCCACCATGGATCACATTTGACAATCCACTCTGAAAACTGCCTTGGAAACCATACCCATGCTTGGCAAAGAAAATTACGGCATATGGAAGGATAAAATGCATGCGATTCTGGATGTTAGGGGATGCTCACAAATCATGAACTTGGATGAAACAAATAAAATCAAAGCGGGTGCAAAAAATGGAGTAAAACTCCTTATCATAGCCAAACTCAAGTCTACCACCCACAATAATGTAGTCACTGCTGCAAATAAAAATTCAGCTAAACTTCTCTGGAAGGCTATTGTCAAAAAATAAGCATCATTGCAAGCCTCCAATTGTGCCATTGTCTTCAACAATTTCCTTTATCTTAGGTTTGATGGCAAGCACATAGACAAATTTATTAAAAGAGCAAGAGTCTGCCTGAAAAATCTATCTGAAGTAGGCATCATCCTCCCAGGCAACATTCTTGCCTATCTCATATTATTCAAATTTCCAGACAGAATGAAAGATTTTAAACAGCAAATAATGCATACTGACAAAGATCTCACTGTTGAATTTATATTCAACCATATCAATCAATTAAAAAACAAATCTAAAGCCCAAAGTTTGATGCACCCATCTACCTCCAGCAGAAATGAAGTCGCACTGATGACTACAGCGCAAAAATTCCACACCAAAGGAAAAGAAGGAGAGAAAAAGCAATGCACTGAAGGATATCATAACCCCAAACAAGATAAGTCCCATTCAGCCAAAAATTGTTGGCATATCCACCCTGAAATCGCGCCAGACTGGTGGAAAGACAAACAAGAAAAGTGGAAAGAAAGAAGATCCAAAACAAAAGACAAGACCTTGAAAGCGCATTATATATCTCTTGTCTTGCTTTGGATCAACTACAGAGATCCCAAATCAAAATTCATCCTCAACAGTGGAGCTTCCGTACACATGAAAAATGACAGCAGGTACTTCATTGAAATGGCTCCCTGAAAGGATGATTCTATCAAAACCGGGAAACAAGAGGCTTGTCTGAAAATCAAAGGAAAAGAGACCGCCAGAATCCAATGGAATGACTTCACTCTTGAACTTTCCAACTTTTTTTAAGCTCTGGAGGTCACTATTAATTTAGTCAGTGCCTGCGCCTTAAACAAAGCTGGCTGTACCCTTGTAGAAAAGGGTTCTTCCTTTACTGTTACTCACCTCAAAAAGAATGTCTTCTTGGGATCCATCACAGATAACATCTATGCTATCAAAACAGAAAGCCTTCAACAAAAATTTGTGTTCCTGCTTGTTTAACTCAGCCAAGGACAAACTCATGAATATTCAAAGGAAGTTTGGGCACACTTCAATTTCAAGACTCAGGCCCTTTGTCAGTTACTTACCCAAGGATGTAAAAACAAACTTTGAATTCATCAACTGTATCCCAAGCAATATCACCAAAGCCAGTGTTGAAATTACTCTATGATAAAAAGAAGTAGAACCAGACTACAAGGGTTGAAGACAATCAATAACCAAAGGACAAGGCAGGAGAGCTGATTTAAGGAAGGAATGAGATACACACCAATACTGTAAATAATACAGTATGACGGACTAAGGTAGGCTGAGGAGATGAGTTGGTTGAGGAATTGAGATCTTCATGATAAGAGTCAACATAATGATGAGATCAGAACATGAGGAGTGATTTGAGTCAAATAGCGGTTAGGAGATTTTTGTGTCTTCTCACCAAACAAGAGAATGAGGAGTCATCAACAGTTGAAGGTGTTGACGTGGCTTTGGCAATTTAGATTGATGGTCGATAAGTTGTTGGTTGATAGATAGCAGTTGTTGGTGGTAGGTGGTCGCGGTTGTGAGAGTATGACAGGTAGTAGTAATGGAGTAGAGAAAGAACTAAGAAGAAAAAAAAGAAAGGAAGAACTGTAGGTGGTTGTTGATTGAATAGGATTTTTATGGAGATTCAATTGAGAAAGGGAGAGTCAAGTCAAGATGAGTTGGAAAGGGGAGGCCGCGTCTTCATCACTAGGTGTGACATGTCATTGATAGTTGACATGGCTCTGGCATTGCACAGCGTTGAGTCTAGTCAGAAGACCCGTATTCCAACACCCCAGGATGTTTGGTGAGAAAGAGAACGGATGATCATTGGAGGCAATTCTTCCTGAGACATTCCAGAGACCCTGCCGAGCAGCTTTTTGACAGAGCATCAGCTACCATTTCCGACGAGGATATGAGTCGAACAACAATTTCCTTTTCTTCCTACAGCTGCCAGATGTATTTCACTTTGATGTCAAGGTGCTTAGTTTTTGCATTGGACCCTATGTTTTTGATTTTTTCCAGAAGACCTTTGTTGTCTATATGAAAGAGAGTCGGACTTGGATTAGACTGCCAAAGTTTGCTGATGAGAGAAGTCATCCACTGATTCTCCTGTACACCATCGGCCAGAGCGTTCAGTTTGGATTCCGTTGAAGAAATGGAAATGTTCTTTTGCTTCTTACTCGTCCACGTCACAGGGCAGTTTTTCCAGAAAGAGATCCATCCGCTTTGCGATCTGCGATCCAACAGGTCTTCCCCCCAGTTGGCATCAGTGTAGTAGCTGACATTGTTATCATTTGATGAGAATGGATTCAGTATCAATGCTAGATGAGATGAGCCTTTCAAATACTTCCAGCAATGGATAACCTCTTTCCAATGGCTTAGACCCGGATTGGAATTGAACCTTGATAGGATAGACACCGCAGCTGAAAGATCAGGGCGAGTTCTACAGGAAAGATAGTTCAACAGGCCAGTGAAGGTCTTATAATTCTATTCAAGAGCCTTGAACGCACGGGATTCTTCCTTGGTGGCAGGCAGAAGTTTAATGCCTGGAGTCAGAGGAGTATTGACTGAGCGACATTTGGTTAACTTGAGCAGTTCCAGTCCTTTGGTTATCAGAGAAGGCTGAGAGAGAGAACATGATCCGTTTTTGATGGCGATGTTCATACCCAGAAGAGTATCAGGATTGTGTGCAGAGGAATTGGGATACTGCGATAGAAAGTGCTTCTCAATGTCTTCCACATTGCCCGCAACTATGAGGTCTTCCACGTGAAAAAATAAGACGTCTTACGATTGGAATGGATGAATAAACAGGCATCAGAGTCGGATTGATAGAATCCGAGCGATTTCAGCCAAGTAGTTAATGTGTCATGCCAGTTGAGCGGTGCCTGGCGAAGACCGTAAAGCGACTTTTTTAGTTTGAGGAAGGGACTTTTGCAATGGGACTCGGAGGGAGTTTTTATGAAGAGAGTCTCATGGAGTGGTGCGTAGAGAAAAGCACTTTTGACATTGAACTGTCTAATGGGTAAGGAGCGATTGAGAGCAAGGATAAGGAGAAGGAGAAGGGAAGGGAATTTGCCAGTAGGGGCATAGGTTTCAGAGAAATCCAAACCGGGCGTTTGCAGAAATCCTTGTATGCAGAGGCGAGCCTTTGTCTTGGCCGGAGAGGAGAGTGTAGCAGGCTTATCTCTTACGGCCCAGGTGGTTTTGAGATATCGATCAGGAGTGAAGTCAATGTCTTCCCAAACATCGTGATCTTCAATGTTCTGAAGCTCCACTTGTTTAGCTTCCGTTACTTTTGATGAGTAATCACTTTGAGTCAGGTAGCTGTACTTATCAGGTTTGACTGCCGAGGTCCTTTCTTGAAGAGTCCTACCCAATGGAATGAGCGTAGCTTCTACATTTGAATCAGAGGCGGAGTCTTCAGCTGAGGGACTGTCGGACAGGTCATCGCTGATGGGTTCGGAGTATTCACGTGATTCAGGCTCTATCTGGCCTGGAGCTTCAGGAAGAGACTTTTCTTGAGACAGTTTGGACGAGATGACATTGGTGGGTGGAAGCTCCAGCTCGTCGTAGGAGGAGGAGGAGTGAGCAAAGGGTGATTTGGAAGGGAAGGAGAGAAATGTGACAATTTTGGTGTTAACAATTCGTCCAGAGGAGGAGAGAATCCGGTAGGACAGTAGCTTGGGATTATAGCCAATCAATCGGCCCGGTTCACCGGGTGTCCCTAATTTATTGCCGGAGGGTTTAGGTTGGGTCAGAAAAGAAACCGGATTGCCAATTGGTTTAAAGTAGGAAAGAGGAAGAGAGTGAAGCTTGAACATTTCATAGGGGCTCTTCTTGGATTGGTGCGATGGAATCTGGTTCAGAGTGAGAGTAGAGGAATGTATAATTTTGTGCCATAAATTCCGAGGCAGATTAGAGTTGTATAATATAGTTCGAACAGATTCAAGAATGGTGCGATTAAATCGCTCAGCAAGCCCATTTTGTTGAGGCGTGTGTGGATTGGCAAATCGCTGCTTGATGAGATGGTTCTTGCAGAATTCGGACAGCGAGGAATTAGCAAATTCAGTACCTCGATCTGAATGCAGTACAGAGGGATAGTATCCTAGTCTTTTGGCTTCAAGGCTCAAACTGAAGATAAGCGCCAATGGAATGGCGTCTTTGGATGAGACTGGAATAGCAGCACAGTATCTTGAAAAGGAATCCACCACCGTCACAATATACTTATGCCCACCGGATGATATGGAAAGAGGACCGATTGTGTCCAGATGGATTTCTTCAAATATCCGAGAAGCATGGGATGATTGTTTTTTGAAGGAGGCCTTGGTGATTTTTGAAAGGGAGCAGGCTTCACATTTGTTTTCCTTAGAGATGGGCAGATTCAATTTATTCCTCAGGCGGTGATAGCTTACGTGACCCATGGACTTATGAATAAGCTCGGAGGAGGAGAAATGGGAAAAGGGGAGGAGAGGCAGGAGCTGAATGCATGGTATGTTATTGTGGTAGCATCCTCAAAGGATGAGTTCACTGCCTTCAAAGAGACTGAAACAGTCAGAATAGAATTCAACGTTCAATCCTTCCTGTATTAATTTTCTCAGGGAGAGCAGGTTTGCAGACAAGTGAGGTACATAGAGCACGTCGGTGAGGACAATTTCCTGATTTCCCACTTTCAGTTTAACAGTACCGGAACCGCCAATATCCAGGGAGTCGGATTTATTACTTGTCTTGATTACTCCTTGGAATTGGGTGTCTAGCACGGTGAAGAAAGCTTCATCAGCTATCATGTGACATGATGAACCAGAGTCAATAACAAAGAAGTTTTTTCCGAGACAGTTGATGGAGGAGAGAAGGCTGACTTGTTGATTGTTGGTGGGAGCAGTTTTTGGTCTCAGGTGAGGATATAGCATCCAACACTTATTTTTGGGGTGATTGGCCAGAGTGTTATGCATGCAAGCCTTGCACTTGCCGGATGCCTCAGTGTATAGGGAAACCGTTGGAGTTGAGGAGTTGCCATTCATCTTTAATTCATTCATGTGGATTCGAAGATGATCGAGAACAGCGTCTGGAGTGACTTCTGATTTGGCTTGCAAGTGAGTGATCTGCTGCTTGATGTTCATCATGGAGGAAGGCAGCTTATCTAAGATCATATAAGCGAGGATGTCGGTGGGAATCAGTATGCCTATTTCCAAAAGGCAATTGACGCCAGTTTTGACATCGGTTATGAATTGCTGAATGTTAGACTCGTCAAATGTGATGGAGGAGAAGTTGCTGTATATGCGAGCACAATTGGCAGGTTGAGACGACACAAAGTGTTTGAGTAGGGCTTTCCAAATTAGCACGGCATTCTCTTTGTTGATGGGAGTGATGATGTTAGAGTGCACAGCTGGCGACAGCTTTGAAATGATAATGGACGTGAGGATTGAATTGTCATCGTCTTCAAGAGGATTGTTGGCCATTATAGATTCCTTAAGTTTAGCCAAGTTCAGTAGAGAGTTGATTCTGGTTCTCCAGATGGTGAAGTTCTCCTCAGTCAGAAGGGGAATAGCCTCGATGGTGGTTTTGAGGATGGTGGGATTTATAGAGTCCATGGTAGTGCCTGGTTCTTTGAAGATAGAGGGTTGTTTGTTCTACTGGTATTTCGACTGTTAATCAGGTTGAAATTACTCTATGATAAAAAGAAGTAGAACCAGACTACAAAGGTTGAAGACAATCAATAACCAAAGGACAAGGCAGGAGAGCTGATTTAAGGAAGGAATGAGATACACACCAATACTGTAAATAATACAGTATGACGGACTAAGGTAGGCTGAGGAGATGAGTTGGCTGAGGAATTGAGATCTTCATGATGAGAGTCAACATAATGATGAGATCAGAACATGAGGAGTGATTTGAGTCAAATAGCGGTTAGGAGATTTTTGTGTCTTCTCACCAAACAAGAGAATGAGGAGTCATCAACAGTTGAAGGTATTGACGTGGCTTCGGCGATTTAGATTGATGGTTGATAAGTCGTTGGTTGATAGATAGCGGTTGTTGGTGGTAGGTGGTCGCGGTTGTGAGAGTATGACAGGTAGTAGTAATGGAGTAGAGAAAGAACTAAGAAGAAAAAAAAGAAAGGAAGAACTGTAGGTGGTCGTTGATTGAATAGGATTTTTATGGAGATTCGATTGAGAAAGGGAGAGTCAAGTCGAGATGAGTTGGAAAGGGGAGGCCGCGTCTTCATCACTAGGTGTGACATGTCATTGATAGTTGACATGGCTCTGGCATTGCACAGCGTTGAGTCTAGTCAGAAGACCCGTATTCCAACAGCTAGCTTCAATAAATTGTCAACTCCAGTCAAGAAGGCCTTTGACTGAATTCACCTTGATCTGATTGGCCCTCTCACTCCTCAATCAAAGTGGGGCCATAAATACGTTCTCACTTTTATCAACAATGCTTTGGGGTACGTGGCTGCCTTTAAATTGGAATCCAAAGACAAGCTTGCCAATTTCTTAATTGATGTAATCAAAAAAGAATTCAATCAAAGGGGATATTACCCATTGGAAGTCTGCTCAGATGGAGGGACCAAGTTCACTAACCAAAAACTGAATTCATATTTCCAGGAAAAGCATGTTTGGAAAATTTTCTCAGAACCCTATCATCCAAAACACAATGAACGGGCCAAAAGGGAGAACAGAGAAATCATTGAATCTGCAAGGTCAATTATTTGGGATGGCAAAATTCCTACCAACGCATGGGATGAGATAATAAAAGGTAGTTGCCTTATGTTGAATCAAATTCCTCAAAAGGAGAATGAAAAATCTCCCTGGAATCAAGTAAATGGCTAATCACTTCCAACGTCATTTGTTCAACCTTTAGGTAATCCCTGCATCTATCTGTTGTTGAAAAGAAGAAAATACTTAAAATTTGACCATAAGGGGGCAGAGGGACTATTAGTTGGCTTTAATCCCCAAATTCTTTCTTATAGAGTTCTAAAAAAGGAAGGATCCCTCATATCAACAAAACACGTATGGTTTCTCAAGATGGAGTACTCTAAAGGAGAATCACCCTGGTACCCTCTCAAGGAATTTGTCAATCAACCGCAACTTCCACAGAAAATAGAAGAAAACGCAACACAACCGGTTCAGCAAGCACCCAAATGTAATGCCTATAGGAACCCTGGGAATGAAGACTCCAATTTGTCAGGGTCCAACTCCAAACTCAAGCCAGATTTATTGGATGCCAAAAAAGAAGAAGGTAATAGGGTTGCTCCTAAAGATCTGTCAAGCAGCTTTGAACCAACAGTCAATCATCTGTTGCACTCTACACAAACTTTATGAAATTTCTCAACTCTACATCATCCTCAATGCTATGGATTCTATCACCACTATGAACCAAAGAGCTAAGAGCAAGCTATTGCGTGCGACTTCTCAAGCTCCTCAGAAAATTTTAGGCATGAAGATAGACATAGAAGAAGACGGAATCTAACTTAGTCAACCAAACCACATTGACACTGGACTAGAAGAATTGGTACTTACCAATGATAAAGAAATTTCTTCACCTTTAATGCCTGGTTTGCAACTCAAGCCAGCTACTGATAACAAACACAAAAGATTTAAGCAATTCAACATCAACTTTTGCTCTGCCATTGGTTTGCTAAACCACATAGCTTGCTATACCCAGCCAGATGTAAGCTTTGAGGTATCCAGATTAGCTAGATTTTCCGCACAGCCTGGGCTCACTCATTGGAATGAACTAAAACAGACTTGGCGCTATCTCAAAACCACAAAGTCTAAAAAACTGAAACTGAACTTCAACGCTCAAAAAGGTCTGTTGGAAATATTCACCAACAAGTCCTAGCCCAACAATCCAAATAAGCAGAAATCACAACCTGGCTATCTATTTCTTGTTGCTGGCAGTCTAGTATCTTGGAATAGTTGTAGGCAAAGGAAAATTTCTTGGTCATCAACAGATTCCAAGCTAAATGCTTTAGTAGAAGGATTCCATGAAGTGACTTGGACCAAGGGACAACTTAAGGATATCTTCCAACTCAAATTGTCAAACAAACCACTAAAAATTGACAACAGCAGCCTGGACAACAAGATTCAAAAATTTGGATCAAATTTGAGTACTCAAGACTTGGATCTTAAGACCAAGGGAATGCAAGATGAGCTGAATACAAATAACATAAGTTTAGAATTAATTTGCTCTGAGAATATGCCTGCCAATGCTTTAACTAAATCCTGCTCTACTCAAAGTCTTAATTTGCTAATCAATTACTATACAGAGGACAATTAAAAGTACTACAATCAATCCTTGTTTTTACTGATTATGGATATACTTTTTTTATTATTTCACATCTAATGTTTTAGAATTATTTTTTTGTAGTCACATCCTTATTAATTCTAAGTCTTACCAGGCATGGAGGGGTTTTGGGATTTACTATTTTATGCCTTTCTGACCCAACCAATATCAAGCACGCGTGGACTAAGCCTCCAACCAACTACAATGAAAATAAATATACAACATTGCAATCAGCCATCCCCAACTCATTCAACCAACTGACTCAACCGCTCCAATCTGATCATTCAATTTGCACTACCCTCACCACAATTCCACCAACCTCATCTCTCTCATCCGTCTCTCACCATTCACAGCATGCAACTCACTTAAATCAACTACGCTTTCACCCTCAAACTTCTCAAACCTCTTTGTCAATCTCATTTGGGTCGCACCTTTCCTTCCATGCTTGCCTGGTAAGACTTAGCCTGAATGTTTTCCTACTTCATTCATTCAATCCTTAGCTGTGTTGTTGTTCCTCATCAAAATCATTGGTTTTTCTGTTCAGCCCTACTTCTTTTGAAAAACAAAGGAAAAATAGGCAAAATTATTAAAGACAAGAAGGAAAGGATAAATGGAAAAGATTTCAGACTCTACCTAGTCGGATACAAAGCAAAATCTGATGACAAAGATGAATGGTTACCTGAAAACAACATCCCTGATGGACCTATCCACCTAAGGAATTACAGGGCTAACAAAAGACATTGGAACCCCAAATTTTTTTTCAGATATAGAAATATCTTGGAGTGGGGGAATGTCAGCTTGCTAGTTGACAAGAGCAACCTGTGAAAGCAGATCAAAAAAATAAAATCAGTAATAAAATCAGAAAGAGTGGGAAATCCATATATATTATTTCAGAAATTCATTCTCCACTCAAAAATAGGTAGGGGCACCCACTGACCCCACCCTCAAATTCCAACTCCTTACATTTTTGAATAATTTCAGAAGAAAAGACCAATAAACCACGGCACAACTATGGCACTTTTTCTTTACCATGTCAATATATCACACATAATGCCATGTATAGTTTTCACACCTAAAATTCAGTCAGAATTGAGGTTTTCTGTATACTTTAGGAGTTACAGGCGGATTTGTGTTATGACACCATTCCCGCGCGCAGCCCCGCATTCATATAGAAAGGGTAAACACGCCTGACACCCAGTATGTAGGCCCATGTCAAGAAACCCGCACGCAAAATGACTGATGATGGATTCCCGCACGCAGCTGTCCAGCCTGCGCGCATCAACATCAGTTGTGCTAATTCCAACAGCCAGGTACCGCAGGAACATGCTACAACTGGCATGCATACATCATGAATATGTAACAAGTTGACTGATGGATGGGGAGATGTTTGAAAACTAAGAAAATTGAATAAAAATATGAAAACCAAGACAATAAAGCAAATAAATTGTGAGAAACAATAATGAAGGTTGTCATGTAAATAAGATTGCCAAATCTTTATGAACCACAAAACACACCAAGAAGTCTACCAAAAAATTATTAAAAATTACCAAAATGTGCAGAAGATGGCTTAAAATATAAAAATACCCACTTCTACCCATGCAACTCAAAAGAAATTAATACAAAATAAGAAATATGTGTGAACCATAAAAATAAAAAATTAATATATAAATACCTTCTCACAATTATTTCTCAAAGAAATATGACACAGGAAAGGCTAGAAAGTTGAGAGCACAAAGGCTACGTTCCAAAATATCCCTGGTTAGCCTGCCAGCCTCAGAACACAAGCACAAACCTCTCTAAGTGCCCTGAGAAGATCTTATTACCCCAGAAAAGCATATAAACAGCCCCTTTTAGATGGTTTAAACCCAAGTAATGTTTAAGTAATCAATCCAAAACCCTTTCCCTCCGTGATCACGTGTTTATTCAAGATAAAAAAAGTGATTCATTGCCTCAGTCTGATAGTATAATTATTAATTCTAACCCATTGTTAATTCCATTGAAGAATATCAGCAATAATCCGCAACAATTGTCCTGAGACCCTTTCAACTGTGAATTTCTGCAAGTTTCTTGGGGTGTCTGCTTAAATTAGTAAGTTATCTTCTCCTTTCCTCCAGGAATAAGTGCTGTGAGTCAGCCAGTACACCCAATACCCTTGAGTAAACCCATTTTAAGTAATCACTTAGGACCTCATTATCCAAAGGACTTGACACGGTTCAAATGAGCCCCTTGAAGAGAGGTTGTTATCCAATTAAGATGCCCTGTTTGCATTAAATGTGGCCCCTCTTGAAAAATATATTTAAACCAATTTAATCCAATCAAACCACTCAAACTTTGAATTTGCTTCTAAATCAGCCATTTGAGAATTTTATGTAATTTTCTTGGAATTATTATTCCAACACCAATATCACTTGTTGTAGCTAAAGGAAGGCAAAGTTCCTGGTATCAGTAAGCTTACAGCCCTGAATAAACTGCTGTGAAGTTCAGATAGAATAATTTCCTGTGCAGTACTGGTGGTTGGTCTGGTCCTAATTGTTTCTCCCAAAATGTGTTGCTTTGCATCCACTGGTTGTCAGCTTGCTACTATTGCAGAGAAAGCTGCAAAAGTAACAAAAATAACATAAAAATAAAAATATTAACATTAACTTAAGAATGAGTAGGAAATCCTGGAATATAATTGCAGAAATGGAGTTTCCACCCAAAAAGAGGTAGGATCACTCGCTGACCCCACCCTTGAAAACCTACTCCTTATAATTTTAATAATTAAAGAAAGAAAAAACCAAAATACCACAACAACATTATGGGACTTTTTTTCCAATTGAATATTTCACATGTATTGTCACGTATAGGTTTCACACCTAAAATTCAGTCAGAATTGAGGTTTTGTGTATATTATAGGAGTTACACATGGAAATGTGTTCTGTCACAATTCCCGCATGCAGCCGCGGAAACCAATACACCTGCGCGCGGCTGAGAAGCAGCACTTCCAACCTTTCAGCGTACCCTGAAAAGCCCTGTATGCAGCCTCAGGCCTCTGAAAAGTATGCAGCTGGGGGACTAAGGGCTGAAAGAGTGAAGGGAGGACTGAGAAGCCCAGGTACCTCATAAACATGCTTCAACCTACACGGGAACATTCTACATATGTAATAAATGTTCCCCTGAATATTAGATAAGCTAAAAATAAATAAAAAATATAAAAATTCCTAAATAACCTTTACACGTATTTTTTATTATTATAATTAAAATTACCAAAAATGTCGAAAATAAGATAACTACTATTTGTAAAAATATATTAAGATAATTAAATATTTAATTGTGAGAACTTTAAAGCATAAATATTTTTTGTGACACACTAAGGAGACTAATGATGTTAAAATATTACATGAATTCTCATAAATTATATTTTAAAGTAATTATTTTGCTCAATCAACTGAATTTAAAAAATATAGAGTAAAATCAATATCGCAGTTTTAATCCAATCAGTCAATACATAATGAGAACCCACCTGACATCAGATTACCCGTAAGAATGTCTATTAAAAGAATTATTAACATACTGGGAACATTTACTAATGATGATTAATTAATAATAAATAATATGGACAGATTAGTGTTATTCACACGTCCAAAAAATCAATTGAACAGTAAAATAATTCAGATACACTGTGGAATTAGATAGTAACCGTGCTGCAGCACCTAAAACACGTGACAGGCTAACACTAGTTACCCTGCTAGCCTTAGTGTCCGTCCCTTTGAGCCCCTGTATCCCTCAGAAGGAAAATATTGGGACTCAAAGAGCTAAAAATAAGGAGCTCTTTTTAGGATATTGATACCTAGAGACCCAGTTATATTTAAATCAAGACACCATGCCAAAGTAATAAAATACTCATAAGAGATAAGTTAGTGATTTATGGCTTTAGTATGATTAATAATATCCATCCCCACCCCTTTTTTATCAATTTAACCTGCTGAAAAACCTTTTAACCCCAGTAACAGGTTTAACCCATCAGTGCACGTCCCAAACAGGTACCCAAAGGATTAAAAAATATGCCATTGAGTCTCATTATACTTTTTATGTTGTGGCAGCTTGGTTACAAAGCCCTGCCACTCCACCGTTTATTTTATATACATATTATCTTTGGGCAATATATCCTTTAAGAATATAAATTAAAGGTTCCAAAGTAACCAGTTCTACGTGTTTTTAAAGTGAATTCCTATAGAGAGATGTAAAAGATTCCCAATATTATTGTGGCCCCTCTATTAATTCATTTAATAATCAAATTATTAATATTGATTTATAATATCAAACCATAAACCAAACCAATTAACCTTGCAATAGCTCTATCCAAATATTTTGCCGATTTTTGCTGCATTTATTGAATAATATAATTATTATTTATTCTATAACATCTGGTAGATAAAGGACAGAAAGGTTCTTGGCATCCAGGAGGCTGACACTGGTCGTTTGTTTGGTGCCACTTGCTTCTACCTTCATGTATTTCTGTGAATTACTTGTGGTTTGTTTGTTGCTACTGCTTCTACCTTTGTGTATTTCTGTGAATTAATGGTGGTTTGTTTGTTGCTACATGGTCTTGTATTACTGCATGTATTTCTGGGTTGCCCTGTGGTACTTGTAATGGTGGGTTTTTGGGTATCACATGCTTCTGACTACATACGTTTGTGTGTGATGCTGGGATTGTTTGATGCTGCATGGTTCTGGCTGCCTGCATGTATTGCTTGGTAGCCCTGTATATTTCTGCATATCCTTGTGTAGGTGTATTTGCTTGTTTGTTTAGATCTGGTTGATACTTGTTTAACTTCCTCCTGCCTATACTTTCCTGGATACTTCTTCATAGTCTGATGTATGTGTATTTGCGTGTTTTGTTTGGAACTGGTTAAGACTGGTTCCAATTCCTCTTGCCTATACTTTCCTGTATACTTCTGCATAGCCTTGTGTAGGTGTATTTGCTTGTTTTTTTGGATCTGGTTGAGACTGGTTTCATTTCCTCCTGCCTTTACTGTCCTGTATACTTCTGCATAGTATTGTGTATGTGTATTTTCTTGTTTGTTTGGAACTGGTTGAGACTGGTTCCACTTCCTCCTGCCTATACTGTCCTGTATACTTCTGCATAGTCTTTTGTATGTGTATTTTCTTGTTTTTTTGGAACTGGTTGAGACTGTTTCCACTTCCTCTTGCCTAAAATTTCCTGAATAGTTCTGCATAGCCTTGTGTAGGTGTATTTGAATTCATCCTGGGTGAGGTGAGAGGAGCTGAATTAGTTGCACTACCTCTTTTATCTGTATTTCTGTATTCTGGCCAAGGTGAAAGGTTTGGTTTATGGTGTCAAGTAACTCAATACAGTCTCCCCCACTCTTCCCTCAAGTTTCACTCCGGGAAAAATTCCCAAATGCCACAAAATGAACCCTCAACTTTCACAGAGGGTCAAGGCACAACCAGAAGGACATCCACGGGGACAATTCACGGAAGACCCTTGATTCAGGAATCAATCCCCAACTTGACTCACAATCAATCCCCTTGATCCTTTTTTCTGGACTCTCTTCTTTCCTTATCTTCTTTTTCTTTTATCCCTTTTCTTCTTAAGTTTCACTCACACCCAAGATTCACACTCCAGATGCCATCTTGACATCAACTCCACAATTGTTTGCTCATCAAGTTTTAACATGTAAGACTGTCATTGTTCACCGTCATATGTGATCTTCCTAAATCTTATCATCAATACTCAACCTTGCTTGAAGATCCCTGTCATCCAACCCTTAGCCTCCATGTCCTTTAATTCTGTACCCTGTAAGACACCAAAAGGTGCCCAGCCGTGGCAGTTCTGTGGAGGGGAAAGGTGCTGTTTAGGCTGCCCTCCTGAGTGTTCCAAAAATATTCAAATGTAACCACAATCAAAGTCAAGAAGCTGGTAAACGGGGGACCAAATGTAAGAGGATAAAGATTATAGTGGTTGGTAGCTGGGAAACAACACTATCTGAGGCAAGATGGTGCCAGGGAAAACTTGAAGAGAAGAAGTCAGGGTTTGTTCAGAGTTCAACAAGACAAGGCAATTGTAAGTAACAACACCCACAAGCTAATAGCTCTGGTTGTCAGCAGAAGCTTAGGAAAGATCAACTCAATCCCAAACAACCTCCAGGTTCTCAATGAACCTTCCCAACTCTCCGCAATCAAGCGCTTGAAGGGTACCAGATAACTGTGGGTGGCTGCACAAGACAAAGCTAATTGTTTGAAGAAGCTCTAGAAGCAAAAAAATAACTTATTCAAACAAGGATAACCCAACACTTCTCAAGTGACTCAAGAGTAGCGTGGCCAAATTCAACTTCAAAAGAAATGAAGGGAGGTTTAACACTCAAGGTTTTAAGCTCAATAAAACCTCTTTGGTCAAACGTGACTGGTTCCAGAAAGATCATCAAAGGATGATCAGGACCAGTATTTTTGGATATAGGGATCAGGAGTGGTGTAACACACTCAAGAATTCAATTAGTCAAATTCTTCTTCAACCAGCAAAGCTATTGGTTGGTGATGAGGATCAAGGATCAAGGGTTTGAGTATGGAGGCTCAAGGATCAAGGGGAAATCATAGATATACCCAAATTTTTTTGTCTCAGATAAAGGAGAATGAAGACCCCACGGATGATGTATTGCAAGGTGAAAATGATGATGATCCTCCCTGGTATGGTAGGATGTGATGATGATGGTGTGATCTGATCTGATGATAAGGTAGCATGTGCTGATAGGATCCACTGATCTGATGTGGTGTGCTGATGTCCCTCCAAAAGGCAGGGGAGAGCCCCTCCTTTTATGAGCCCAAGGCCCTGTTAAACTATGTACAAGGGATACTACAAAAGGAGCGGAAAAAGAAAGATTTTTTTTTTTGATTTTCAGATTTTTAGGTGATCAGAAAAATTTGATCCCGCAGGCCGGTGAAAATCCGGCCTGCCTGACCGGGGTGGGATCCTTCTTCATCCCTTCACCTATCCAGCCTCCGTCCATGGATGGACGGGCGCAAAAATACCAGAATCACCCCCCCCCTTGCCCAAAGGCAGAAGGGGTGGGAAAGGAAAATGGATCAGACCGCCCGTGGGTGTCTACGGGTGGTAGACAACACTCTCCACCCCCACCCAAAGATGGAAGGGGGTGGGAGTTGTTTATGGATTGGTGGATGGGAAGGTTGATGAGGAGGTAGGGGGAGGATTTTTTGGAACTGTTTGGAGACTTATGGTCTGGTTTGTGGCTTGGATTGACAGATTGGGGCTGTTGATTGGCTACATTGGCCAGGGTGAGTAGGAGGCATCTTGAATGATTGTTGATCATTGAGACCGTCAAGTGAAGAGTTGGACGGGATGGTCAAGGCACTCGGGGAGGAGTTCTTGGTATTGGGTGGGGAAGGAGTGGACTGATCCTGGGCCAAGTCTTGAGTGGTAGCGAGGATGAGATGCTGGTGGGAGTCCAAGGGCAGCAATCCTGGATCAATGGAGCCAGCTTGAGCCAAGGGCGAGACAGTGAGTAGGAAGTGGAGCAGGAGGATGTTGAAGTAGATAAATTGATAGGAGTGATGGAGGATTCGGACAAGCTTGAGAGTCTTGAGACTCAATCTCATCTCTCAAGGAGGATGGCCGATGGGTTGATTGGATATCTTGGGCCGAGTGGGTTTTGGCCCGCGCGTTCGGCCAAAAGGAAGGGGGGGAACAATGAGAGAAGGGATCAAATGTGCTACCTAGATGGTCAGGCCGAGCAAGGAATGTCCTAAAAAAATGGGAAAAAGGGATGTTTTACAGGATGAGGCAGTGGGAGAAGTGATACTGAAAAAGAAATTCCAATTTTTTTTTTTTGAATAACATCTAAATAAAGGAATTGTAAATTTTTTTTTTGAATTTTTCCTCATCTGGTCCAGGGTGTCCAGATTTGGTCACCACATCTCTCCCCAACTTACAGACTGTCCCTATTCTGCATCTGGGCTTGATGTCATAAGAAAGAAAGGAAAGATGATCAAACACAAGAAATGGCCATTTGATCTTGAGAGTGATTGAAAAGAATATCTTGATCCACCCAAAGAAGATCTTCTGGAGTCGCCTGTGATAAAATGAAGAAGGCGTTCCAGGTGCTCACGTATGTGTCATAAAGTAGATTTCACAACAAAAACGCAGCTGGTGACCCTGGTGGTGCACAATTGGGAGGACTTACTTCTGATCAAAGGTGCCCCTACAACAATCAAATTTCTTGACCTGATCAGCAGAGAACCTTCTGGCCATCTGAGTACCATCCAGTTCCTCCAAAAGATGTGATCCACCTCTGACTTAACGGACCACTCAATAAGGGCCATTCCAGCGATTGGAAAAAAGCTTTCCCCACTCAGTTTCCAAGCATTGGTTGTAAGCTAAAACTAGGTCACCAGGATTCAAGGGTTCCCTGACTCAATTGGAATGCTTATCCTCCCAATACTGGACTGATTTTTCCCTCAATTCCATCATTTTCTGATATGCTTTGTCACAAACATCTTCACTTTGCTCCAGTTGCTTGGATCTTGCAACCAATAGATCAGTGGTGGAAGAAACCTTTTCCCAAGAAATACCTAAGAAAGATTCCATTTCCAGATCAAGAGGAAGAACAGCCCTTTGTCCAAAGATAATTTTGTAAGGTGAGTAGCCAGTGGTTTGTTTAGTTGAGATTTGATTGGAGAAGAGGACCAGGGGAAGAAATATGCCGCAATTCCTCCCACTTTCACCAGCCAACTTGACAAGAGCAGCCTTCAAAGGGTCATGGCCTCTTTCCACCATTCCTTGTCCTTGAGGATAATAAGGAGTGGTCACCCTATGTTGACCAGGAAGCAATTGGATCATTTTGGCCAGTTTGCCACCACACTCAGAGCCATCATTGGTTGAATAAGATTGAGCTAAGCCATAACGCATTGTCCAAGTCTTTTAAAGGAAAGCTGCTACTGATTCAGAGATGAGGTTCTTAAGAAATTTTGCTTCAACCCATCCAGAAAAATCATCTCTAGCCACAATGAGGTACTTAGCTCCACCAGCCTTAATGTGAACCACATCCATAGCAATCCTCCCAAAGAAAGTGGACTCTCCAGTGGGATAAAAAATTTTAGCTGGGTGCCTAAGATCACGTTTCTGACATACTTTGCAACTCTTGCACCATTGAGAGACTGATTTCTTCAAAGATGGCCACCAGAATTGTTTTGATATACGCCTATAGGTCTTGGTTTCACCGCAAAGCCCAAGGACTTCATGGAGACTTTTGAGGATTGAATCTTGCTTAGCAGGGATTGTGATGACAATTAGAGCACAAGGATTCCCTCTTTTCATAAGCCTAGTACCTTGCACAAAGAAATTGGAGGACTTCCTTTTGAGTGATTGGAAATATTTAGCAGAGAGATCAGGAGGCCTTTGGAGAGTGGAAAGTTGCTGCTATAATTTTAGCCAGAAACCTTGAGGGAAGCCAGAATAATTTTGAGAGGAAAAGGTGAAGAATGGAGGAATTAAAGGCTCCTCCTTGTCAAAGTCCACTCCAACATCCAATTCTTTGTCTCCAAGGGGGCGTTGAGATAAACCATTGGGCATGGTGAAGGATTTTCCAGGCCTATGAACAATATCAAACAAGAAAAGCTGGATAAAGGCCACCCAACGGGTCATAGGAGCATTTGGGAGGCTGGGGGCATTGATCATTTTGATGATGGATCATGCGTCAAATTGTAACTCAAAGTGTTGACCCCAGAGGACAGTTTGGAGTTTCTTCAACATTTGAGCCACGCCACAGAGTTCCAGTTTTGGTTGGGAGTACCTTGATTCTAAATCTGAAAATAACAGTGATTCAAAAAGAGCAGGAAGGTCTGACCATTTTCATCTTCCTGGGTGAGGACAGCCCCAACAGATTAATAACTGGAATCAACAGCCAATTTGATCTTGCCAGCTCCCGGTCCATAAGCAATCTTCCTCAAGACTATGTCTTTTCCAACCATCATTTTAAGCCGCTGAAAAGAATTTTCACACTCTTGGGTCCAGATCCACTCAGCATCTTTTCTGGTCAGGCAACCTGGGGGAGCACAGATTTTGGATAAAGATGGGATAAAAATTTGAACATAAGTGACAACACCTAGAAAACCCCTGACTTCAGTTGGGTTGATGGGAGTAGGCCAAGAGAGGATCTTGTTGATCTTGGATGGAGCCATCCTTCTTCCTTCCTTGCAGACCACATGAACAACAATTTCCAGAGCAGGGACACAGGCAGCCAATTTGGATCCGGAGACAGTGAGGCCTGATTCTTTGAATTTGGAACAGGAGCCTTTCCAAAGTGGTTGCATATTCCCAGATAAATCAAAGGATTCCTGAATGCCAGGTTAAAAGCTCATTTTTATAGTCAGAAACTGGTTCTGTAAGTCTGCCATTGTCAATAAAGATACCAGCATGATCAGGGATTTCATCCTGGAGGATCCAAACCATCTGAGCCTGATAGACCGCAACCAAGTTGGTGGCGCCTTGAGGCAATCAAGTAAGTTGGAAATTACCAAGAGGAGTATCAAACATGGTGAGAGGGCAAGAAATTGGATGTAAGGACCATTCTTCATAGCCACCCATAATGTCACCTAGACCATACCAAGCTCTCCCGGAGAAGGATTCAACAAATTCTTCAGTAGCAGGGGGAATACCAGAGTCCTTAATAGTAACCTTATTTAGCTGCTGGAGATCATGAACTATTCTAAGTTTACCGTTACTTTTAAGGACACAGAAAACAGGACTGGAATAGCTAGAAGTTGACTTTTCATATAAACCGTTTTTGACTCTTTCCCGGACCAACTTGATGAATTTGTTGACTTTGACAGCAGGGATTGGGATCTTTTTCTTTTTCCAGGGATCATGTTCTACTACGGGAATGATATAAGGCAGACCATAGGACTCTTTCAAGAGACCTCTCTCTTCTTTGAAGAAGGCACTAGCTTTTTCCCTAAGAGCCAAGACATTTTTGATCAAATACAACTCATCAGGTAGAAGCCATCCATCTGGTCCAAAGTTGACTAATCTCAAACATTCTTCAGTTACATGGCCAGAGGGGATGAATGGAACAGCAAGAGATTGAGGTAAACCACAGTAAGGATTGCGGGATAGAGGAGGACGCCTAAGAGGAGGATTGAGATTGAGAGGCATCGGTTGGTTGACTGGTTGGATTTTCCTGGCAACTGGTTTATATTTGGAGGCAAAAGAGAGTGGTTCTTGTTTTTGCTAAGAGTTGACCAGAGGGATATGACAACAGGGATTGAGACCAAGTTGTAAGGCCTTCCAAGTTTGATGTTCCGCAACTTTTTTGAAAGGTGCCTTTTCCATAAAAGAAGTCCCAGGGGATAATGCATTGCTCACATGTGTGGCAAAAGTTAGGGTTTCAAAAATGATAGTAGTAGGATACCCTGGTGGTGCACAATTGGGAGGACTTACTTCTACCCCAATTTGCCTCCACTGAAGCCCATATTCTTCCATACAAAAGCCACCAAAAATAGGATTGAGATTGGGATCTAGTTTAGACTCATTGCGGAGATTCAAATTGGAACTGAAAGAAGGTTGATTAGGAATAAGAGTACTGTTGAGTTATTCCATGCACGCAGGCGCTGGTGAGCCCAACTTTCAGTGGATCAGGGAAACCTACTGCGGCCGCAAACCGCGCACTTAGAGTAGCCCATCTGATGGAGGTCTATCTGACCATTCAACTCGACGCGGGGTTACTTCATAATCTTCACTGGATCATTCATCCTTCCACTCATCCCTAGATTCCACGTCTCTTTTTTTCATCCAGTTTCTTCTTTGCTCTTATTCTTTCACATCATATACATTGCTTGCTCCATCTCTCAAGATCATTCTTCTGCCCTTTGCTCAAAACACACCACCCACACGTTCGACATGCATCAATGATTGCCTGGTGAGATTCATCACCTTTAATTTCTTTCTCATATTTGACGCACTCACTCATGCTAGAATCTATCAGCCTCTGCTTCAGCCTCTGCATCTCAACCCACAAATCTTCCTCAGATCATCTCCTCCAATCTCTCAAATGTCTGCTCGTCGAGTGCAGTCTTATCTTGTTTGTTGTTCATGTTTTCATTTCATTAACTCTCCTCATGATATTTGTGCTCATCAAGTTGGTCTCCTCAGTCTTCAGTCTTGTGTTAGGTCTTTTGTCAATAAAATCACTTTACGGTTAAAAGCCGAAAGGCTTCTACTCAAACTCTTTGAATAACCAATACACAGACTGAGGAAGGATACCTAGCCAGGCCACGATGGACTTTTGACAGACTATGCTCAAGACTGCCCTTGAGACTATCCCTCTACTTGGAGAAGAAAACTATGGGATCTGGAGAGACAAGATGGATGCAATTCTGGACGTCAGAGGCTGTACTGCAGCAATCAACAATGAGACTTCTGTTCTTGATGCTGCAGTGAACGACAAACTCAAACTCCTTATCATCTCAAAACTCAATTCCTCTTCCCACAAAAACATAGTCACGGCTGAAAATCAAAACTCTGCTAAGCTTCTGTGGAAGGCTATCATTCAAAAATTTGCTTTGTTGCAGGCTTCTAATCGTGCAAGAGTGTTCAACTCATTTCTCTAGCTCACTTTCAACCCAGAGGATATCGTCGAATTCATCACCAGAGTCAAAGTATGTCTCAAAAAGATGGCCGAAGTGGGAATCAAACTCCCTGACGATATCGTGGCTTATCTCTTACTATTCAAATTTCCCGCTTCTATGGACAACTTTAAGAGGCAGATAATGCACTCAGACAAAGAACTCTCTGTCGACTACGTCTTGAATCATCTCACACAATTGAAAAACAAATCTTTGGCCCAATCATCTATTGCTAGCTCAAAGTCAAAAGGAGAAATTGCACTTTTTGGAAGCAAATCATCATCTCATTCACCTTCTACCAAGGGATCCGATCCTAAAAGATGTGTCAAAGGATATCACCACCCTGGGCAAGACAAAAATCACTAATCAGCGGACTGTTGGAACCTTCACCCAGATTCGGCTCCTGAATGGTGGAAAGATAACCAAGCCAAATGGAAAGCAAGGAAGAACGGACAAAAAGAGAAAGTGGAATCTCATTCAGCACACTATCTTGCTCTTTTGAATCACTGGATCAAACAAGGAGATCCCGCTTGCCTTTTCTTGCTGGACAGTGGAGCTTCTGTCCACATGATCAATGATGCTCAATTCTTCAGCGAGATGGAACCTCACGTTGGTAATCCAATCAAAACGGGCAAGGAAGGGGCTAGTCTGGCAATCAAGGGGAAAGGCACTGCCATCCTTCACTGGAAGGATCTCACTCTCAAACTCACGGAGGCGTTTTATGTTCCTGACGTAACTATTAATCTAATCAGTGCAAGAGCTCTGAATGCCAAGGGCTGTTCTATTCACTCTTCAGCCAAGCAATTCACTGTCTCGCACGGAGGTAAATCCATACTGAAAGGAACCGTTGATGACAATCTCAACACTCTGCCTACCCCTTCTTTTAGTCTTTCTCCTACTCTCAAAACCCACCTTTCGACACTCTCTACTACTCCTGAAGACGCTCTTCTTGAGATTCACAGGAAATACAGTCATGCTTCTATGGCAAGATTGACTCCACTCATCCATCACATTCCCAGCAACATTGTACAGAAATTCCAATGTGTAGAATGCGCCAAGAGTAAAATTACCAAGTCACCCTTCTCCCAATCCTCCACAAGGTCTACAAAAGTGCTTGATTGAATCCATCTGGATCTAATGGGACCCATTCAACCTACGTCAAAGTCTGGTCACCGGTTTATCCTGTCCCTTGTAGATAATGCCAGTGGATACCTGGCAGCCTTTCCAATCGCCTCAAAGGATGAAGCCTATGATATTATCATAGATCTACTCAAAAAAGAACACCAACGCCGTGATACATATCCTTTGGAAATCTGCTCAGACGGAGGAACCAAATTCGTGAACTCAAAACTCTTGACATACTTGGACAAACGACATATCACCCACATTGTGTCAGAACCCTATCACCCAGAACACAATGGACGGGCTGAACAAGCCAATCAAACAATTGTGGAGTCTACTCGCGCCACCCACAAAGACAGCAGGCTACCGCCGTTGTTTTGGCATGAGGTCGTCAAAGGATGCTGCTTAATGCTGAACCACATCCCAGCAAAAGGGGAAGATTCAACACCCTGGAAGAAAATGCACAATAAACTATTGCGGCCTTCCTTTCTCAAACCAATTGGGAGCCCCTGCGTTTACCTTATCAACAAACAACCAAAGGGGTCAAAATTTGATTTTAAAGGAGAAGAGGGAACTCTTGTAGGCTTTAATCCTCTTCTCCTTTTGTATCTCATACTAACAAAATCCGGTTCTATTATCTCCTCAAAGCACGTCAAGTTCTTCTCTTTGCCAAGACCTAATGCTCCTGGTTTTTCTTTCAATTTCAATCCTCTACCCGGAGACGACGGTTGCTCTCGCGCCAATGATTTAAGTCCTTGCCTGCCTGACCCAGCTCTCTTAACCCGCGATTCTTCTCAGATTCCCTGGACTCATTATTGCAATCACTCTGATGAATCAGTCAGCTCTGCGGACAAAAGCAACTCAACCATTTGGTTGTCTTCAGAAGAACAGCCTGATCCGACACCTGTGGTGCGTAGCAATGCAACCCCTCAGGGACCACCTCAATCAGATAGCGCTCCAGCGGGTCAAGTTTTAAGGGATAGGTCTCGAGTCAAACCACCTCAGAGATATGGCTTCTATCACCATTACAAGCCTAAGAAGTACGATGACACTCTCAGATGCGATGAGCATCTCGAGTGGATGGAGGCAATGGACATAGAACTGACTTCCATTGAAGACCTGTCCGTCTGGGAAGAGTACAACGGTCCCGAGCCCAAGAATGCACTCAAAACTACCTGGATCTTCAAGGTAAAGCAAAATTGCCATGGCGACCCGGTCAGATTCAAGGCCCGACTTTGCGTGAAAGGATTCAACCAAATCAAGGGTCTTGACTACATTGAGACATTTGCTCCAACCGGGAAGCCTTCCACTCTAGGACTACTACTACTGTACGCGCTCAAATCAAATCAACAAATTCGACAATTCAACGTCAAAAGTGCATTTTTGCACTAGCCTATCAATAAGGAAGTTATCATTCGCACTCCCAAGGGCTCGAAGCGAACCTCACGGTATCTCAGACTCAAGAAGTCCCTGTACGGGCTCAAACAGGCACCAAAAAATTGGTATGAAAATCTCACTGCGTGGTTCAAAGAGGTAGGTTTTGAGGAGTCTTTGTGTGATCCTTGCCTTTACCTGTCTTGCAATGGTAAGTCTTGTCTGTTCTTCCACGTGGACAATCTTGTTCTCATTGGAGAAGGCAATGACTTCCAGTCAAAATTTTGGATTGTTTTGCGGGATCAACGGCGAAAAACCCTGACACCGTTCTTGGTATGAACATTGAGGTACGCCGGGATGAAATCTTACTCAGCCAGCCAAAGCACATCAACCTTGGTCACAAAGAGCTTGGCCTAGAAGAAGCCAGAACCAGCAAAACTCCATTAAATCAGAATGATCAACTCAAACCCACAACCGACAAAGAGTTCGAGCAGTTTAAGGCGCTCAATGTTAACTATTGTTCGGCGATTGGACTTCTTAACCATATCGCATGCTACTCAAGACCCGACATCAGCTTTGCAGTCTCCAGCCTGTCGAGATTTAAAGTCAAACCCAGTATTCCCCACTGGAACGAGGTGAAAAAAACCTGGAAGTACCTGAAGGGGAATCCTCATATTCAACTTAGCTTGAAAGTCAAAAACGTTGACTCTCCAATCTCAGCCTACTCAGATGCCTCTTGGGCGGACAATCCCAACACTCGACGCTCTCAAACTGGCTATGTATGTGCCGCGTATGGATGTGTCGTGTCCTGGAACAGTTGAAAGCAGAAGAATGTCACTTTCAGCTCCACGGACGCGGAACTCAATGCCTTCGTAGATGCATTTCATGAAGCCACTTGGATTAGGGCTCTAGCCTGCAAGATATTCTGAACTAAGCCAAGGACCATCGCAATCTACACCAACAACAGCGGCCTGATTGACAAAATACATTGGTTTGGATCCAACTCCAAGACTCGACATCTAGATCTGAAAACAAAGGGGATGAGAGAAGAACTGAAGTCAGGAAATATCACCGCCATACTTGTTAAGTTGGAAGAAATGCCCCCAGATGCTCTTACCAAAAGCTCAAGTCTGACCAGCCTCAAACTCTTCCAATCATTCTTCAGCTCTCATGGAACCTCATAATGTTCATTTTTTTTCTTTTGTCTTGTTTTGTTTCTTGTTGTTCTTTTCCTTTTTTTTCTTTCTTCTTTTTCTTCTTTGCGTCTTAGAGCTCTTCATCTCACCAGGCATGGGGCGTGTTGAGTTATTCCATGCACGTGGGCGCTGGTGAGCCCAACTTTCAGTGGGTCAGGGAAACCTACTGCGGCTGCAAACCGCGCACTTAGAGTAGCCCATCTGATGGAGGTCTATCTGACCATTCAAATCGACGCGGGGTTACTTCATAATCTTCACTGGATCATTCATCCTTCCACTCATCCCTAGATTCCACGTCTCTTTTTTTCATCCAGTTTCTTCTTTGCTCTTATTCTTTCACATCATATACATTGCGTGCTCCATCTCTCAAGATCATTCTTCTGCCCTTTGCTCAAAACACACCACCCACACGTTCAACATGCATCAATGATTGCCTGGTGAGATTCATCACCTTTAATTTCTTTCTCATATTTGACGCACTCACTCATGCTAGAATCTATCAGCCTCTGCTTCAGCCTCTGCATCTCAACCCACAAATCTTCCTCAGATCATCTCCTCCAATCTCTCAAATGTCTGCTTGTCGAGTGCAGTCTTATCTTGTTTGTTGTTCATGTTTTCATTTCATTAACTCTCCTCATGATATTTGAGCTCATCAAGTTGGTCTCCTCAGTCTTCAGTCTTGTGTTAGGTCTTTTGTCAATAAAATCACTTTAAGTACAAGGAAAAGAAGAAACAACAGATGAAGAAGAAATATTTTTGGATTTTTCCATTTTGTTTTGTTTTTGAATTTTGATATTTTTTAGATCAGAGGAAATCTTTGAAAAGAAAGAGAAATAGGCCTTGGGGATGAGGGTTGACCCTTGAGTTGGAGTTTGAGGCTGAAAAGAACTACAACTATTAGTAGGATCAACTACTCCCATAAAAAATGAAAGGAACCAGAATTATCCTTCTGTTTAGGAAAATGACCCAGAAAATCTCTTTCCCAGCAAGCAGAATCCAAAGAACAAAGAGGAACCTCAATTTTTCTACCATCTGAATCAGGGAGGGGGATTCTCTCCCTAACTTTATTGGAAAAAATCAGAGTTGCTCCAAAATCAATTAGGAAAGGTTGACCCAAGATCATGGGTCCATCCAAGGGTGTGATCCAGAAATGACAAGTTCCCACAATGTTTGGGCCAATCCGGACTGGAACATCTTCAACAATTCCAACCAATTCCAAAGAGTGATTCCCTATTCCATAAACTGAAGAGGTGAAGCTGACCCTAGGGCTGAGTTTAAGCTTGCAGGCCATAGCATCCAAGATTAAGTTGAGCTGAGAGCCAGAGTCAACAAGGAGCAAGACCATTTTAGCTGATTCACCAAGATGGCAGGGAAGAAAACCAAGAGGACATGAGTAAAGACTAGAATCAGAAGAGGGATCTGTTCCACCAGAGTCCTCTATCAAATTTCCAGAGGAGACCTTGAGTTCCCCAGGACCAATTTCAACACGTTGACAAGAAACCCATTTCTTCATTCCTTCAGCAACAGATGGAGAGATTGATAGGAGTTCAGCCACAGATAAATAAGGAACTTTAAGATCAGAAATTTTCTTTAATACCCCTTTCACAGCATTGGGGTGATCTTCGGAAATTCCCCTCTCAAACCAAACTTTGGGCTGGGTGGAGGGAGGAAGATTGGGTAAAGCAGGAACAGGATCAGAGGATTGAGGAGGTTTAATAGATGAGGGAGAAGGATCAGGGTGATCTTGAGACCTTTCCATGAGTGACTCTTCTTCCACCTCCATGTCTTCTACATCAGAAGAGGGCTCAGGTGATGATTGTTTTTTAGGTGGTTTTTGGAGGATCAAGGTTGGCAAGGAAGGAGCTTTATGAGGTTTGGGCTCCTCATTTTGCTTCCTAGCTGGATTGGATTGGTAAGTACCAACCAGAGAAGAGGAGGAAATATCTGGGGGATATCAGGGTTGAAGAGTAGCACAAGAAGATCGGAAATCCACAGAAGCCAAGGATTCCTTCATAGGAGGAGGTGGCTGGTAAGAGGCCACCGCGTGACAAATGGGGCAAGATGAATCAAAGGGGATTAGGGCACCATTAGGAAGAAAAAATTTATTCCCTTTTTGCTCTACTAATTTCTCCTCTTTGTCCTTCTGAAGCTTGAGACATCAACCGGTTCCATGGCCTTCCCTGTGGCAATAATATCAGACTATAGTATTTTTAGGAACAGCACTAGAAGTTTCAGGAACAGCAAGAGAGGAAATCTTTTGAACCATTTTGTTTTCAAAGGCTTTAAGCAGTTTAGTGATCTTGTCAATTGTAGCGGTTTCTTGTTTAGCCTGAGGGTTCTTGGGCCTGGGATCAGATTCCATTTTATTCATGATCTTGTTTGACTCTTTGAAGGAGAGGGCATGGACTGGTTCAGCAGTTTTAGACTTTTCAAAAGTGAGTGCTGTTTGACCTTTCATGACTTTATCCACCACTCCCCTAAGGATAAGGAAACCAGGGAGCTTGAATTAATTATCCCTGGTAGCGATCATGGATCCAGACTCGAGAAGTTTGTCCTTGATCCTTTCCTGTACTCCAAGAGAAAAAGATTGGAAAAATCAGACTCAAATTTTGTCCACTGTGTTGATGTGATCATTTCGGACAAGGTAGGATTGGATGGGATCTCAAGATTTCCTAAAGGACTGATGATTGGAAGCTGAAGCCACAACGCCATTGGAGATCCACTGGGAGAGAAGGTTATCTAGATCCTGCAAAGTAAATCGTGCTACATCTATTTTTCCCCAATAAGTCAACATTGCTCCCTGCAGAAGGGTCCAGTTTGCCGTTCAAAACCTTCAAACGACTTGATGATTTCCATTAACTCATCAGAGGAGATTAAAAACCGTGACTGGTAGGCCATATCAAATTTGCTATCCCTGTCCACCAAAGCAGCCATCTTGTACAAGTCCAAGAAGCGTTCCACATTTGTCCCATTGAATCATAAGTTCTTGTTCTGGGGCTTGATCTTAACCATCTTAGGACAAGTAGAAGAGTCGCTGGTGGATTCCATTTTGAAAACATTTCCTAAAAGATCCAAGGAACAGATTTCCAAAGTTGCTCACGAATGTGGCAAGAGTAGGGTTTCTTGAAAAACAACAAGTATCTTTCCCTGATGGTGCACAATTGGGAGGACTTACTTCTAGAAAAAGTTGCCTCCACGGATCTAGATGATGACAAAAAAAGAAAGAGATTGGATTTAGAAGTTGATGATTGATTGGGACTGTAAATCGCAAGGTTAATGGTTTTATCCCGGCCCGGGGGACCAAATGTAAGACTCCAAACGGTGCTAGGCCATGGCAGTTCTGTGGAGGGGAAAGGTGCTGTTTAGGCTGCCTTCCTGAGTGTTACAAAAATATTCAAATTTAACCAAGATCAAAGTCAAGAAGCTGGTAAACGGGGGACCAAACGTAAGAGGATAAAGATTATAGTGATTGGTAGCTGGGAAACAACACTATCTGAGGCAAGATGGTGCCAGGGAAAACTTGAATAGAAGAAGTCAAGGTTTGTTCAGAGTTCAACAAGACAAGGCAATTGTAAGTAACAACACCCACAAGCTAATAGCTCTGGTTGTCAGCAGAAGCTTAGGAAAGATCAACTCGATCCCAAACAACCTCCAGGTTCTCAATGAACCTTCCCAACTCTCCGAAATCAAGTGCTTGAAGGGTACCAGATAACTGTGGGTGGCTGCAAAAGACAAAGCTAATTGTTTGAAGAAGCTCTAGAAGCAAAAAAAATAACTTATTCAAACAAGGATAACCCAACACTTCTCAAGTGACTCAAGAGTAGCGTGGCTGAATTCAACTTCAAAAGAAATGAAGGGAGGTTTAAAACTCCAGGTTTTAATCTTAATAAAACCTCTTTGGTCAAACGTGACTGGTTCCAGAAAGATCATCAAAGGATGATAAGGACCAGTATTGTTGGATATAGGGATCAGGAGTGGTGTAACACACTCAAGAATTCAATTAGTCAAATTCTTCTTCAACCAGCAAAGCTATTGGTTGGTGATAAGGATCAAGGATCAAGGGTTTGAGTATGGAGGCTCAAGGATCAAGGGGCAATCATAGATATACCCAAATTTGTTTTTCTCAGATAAAGGGGAATGAAGACCCCATGGATGATGTATTACAGGTTAAAATGAAGATAATCCTCCCTGGTATGGTAGGATGTGATGATGATGGTGTGATCTGATCTGATGATAAGGTAGCATGTGCTGGTAGGATCCACTGATCTGATGTGGTGTGCTGATGTCCCTCCAAAAGGCAGGGGAGAGCCCCTCCTTATATGGGGCGGAGGCCCTGTTAGACTATTTAAAAGGGATACTACAAATGGAGCGGAAAAAGAAAGATTTTTTTTTTTTTGATTTTCAGATTTTTAGGTGATCAGAAAAATTTGATCATGCAGGCCAGTGGAAATCAGGCCTGCCTGACCAGGGTGGGATCCTTCTTCATCCCTTCACCTATCCACCGTCCGTCCATGGACAGACGCGCGGGAAAATACCAGAATCACCCCCCCTCGCCCAAAGGCAGAAGGGGTGGGAAGGGAAAACGGATCAGACCGCCCACGGACACCCGCGGGCGGTAGACAAAACTCTCCAAACCCACCCAAAGATGGAAGGGGGTGGGAGTTTGTAAAGATGATTGAGGGATGAGAATCATAAGAATGAACTCATAAATCCCACGGAAAACTCTTGCTCTCACGGCGGCGGTACCCGCGGGGCCTCCACTCCCGCGCGTGTGCTCATATTGATCTGAAGTCTAGCTCTGGAAAGCACCCCACTTTGAACAAACACCAAAGAGGAACAAACAACCAACAAAAATCACAAACTCACTCACCAACTCAATTTCCTTTTTTTGTTTTTACTCTTTCATCTATTTATTTCTGTTTTTCATTTGTCTTCCTTTTTCTTCCTTTCTTCTTCTCAAAAGCTCTCATTCCATTCAGTCACCTACAAACCTCAGCACTCAAAATTTGGTCATCAAAGCATGCATTGTCCTCTATCGGTAATACCATCTTTGACTGAAGATCATTCTGGACGCAACTCATCAAAACACCCTTTCCCAATCCAGCCCAGTCATGTCTTCTTCATTCCCTCTCATATAGCCATAGGCTACTTGGGTAACATCCTCGTCGTGTTGGTTTTCTCAATCTCTCCACGTCTCATCATCTACCAATCTTGTTCCTCATTTTGAACTCCATCTTTGTTGATATTTGTCGCAGCTTGTTGTTTCATTCATCAATTGAAGTTATAGAGTTGTTGATGGATTGGTGGATGGGAAGGTTGATGAGGAGGTAGGGGGAGGATTTGTTGGAACCGTTTGGAGACTTAGGGTCTGGTTTGTGACTTGGATCAACAGATTGGGGCGGTTGATTGGCTACATTGGCCAGGGTGAGTAGGAGGCATCTTGAATGATTGTTGATCATTGAGACTGTCGAGTGAAGAGTTGGAAAGGACATTTGAGGCACTCGGGGAGGAGTTCTTGGTATTGGGTGGGGAAGGAGTGGACTGATCCTGGGCCAAGTCTTGAGTGGTAGCAAGGATGAGATGCTGGTGGGAGTCCAAGGGCAGCGAGCCTGGATCAATGGAGTTAGCTTGAGCCAAGGGCGAGACAGTGAGTAGGAAGTGGAGCAGGAGGATGTTGAATTAGAGAAATTGATAGGAGTGATGGAGGATTTGGACAAGCTTGAGAGTCTTGAGACTCAATCTCATCTCTCAAGGAGGATGGCCGATGGTTTGATTGGATATCTTGGGCCAAGTGGGTTTTGGCCCGCGCGTTTGGCCAAAAGGAAGGGGGGAGAACAATGAGAGAAGGGATTGAACGTGCTTCCGAGATGGTCAGGCTAAGCAAGGCCTTTCCTAGACAAATGGGACAAAGGGATGTTTGACAGGATGAGGAAGTTGGAGAAGTGATACTGAAAAAGAAATTCTGATTTTTTTTTTGAATAACATCTAAATAAAGGAATTGTAAAAAGAAATTTTGAATTTTTCCGCATTTGGTCCAGGGTGTCCAGATTTGGTTACCACAACGCATCACCATCTCAGATCCTGGAAGCTAACCTGGTGCTTCTTGTTGCTAGATGTTTTTTCCCTTGTTTTATTCCTTTCTTTTTTTTATTTTCTTTATTATTTATCCTTACTGATGAAGAAATTGGCGCAGCCCTCTTTGTTCAATATGTATTTCATAATCTGTCAGTAATCAAAAAATTTCAAAAGCCAAAGATCCAGTTGACTAATCTGACAAAATCAATGGAGGGATCAAGCAACAATGGCTTCCGCAAAATCATTCTCAAGGCCGCTCTGGAAGCTGTACCTATTCTATCTGACAGTAACTAATCTATCTGGAAACACAAAATGCCCATGCTTCTCAAACTCAAAGGTGTCAAGGAGGCTCTTGAGAACAACTCCAAAACTCTCAGCTCAATCAACAACATGGAAAACAGAGTTATTCTTCTCTATTGCATTGTTTCTGTGACCCAAAACAAAGTTTCCAACCCTGAAAATATCTCCTCTGCAAAGCTAGTCTGGCAAACAATCAAGGAACAGTTTTCATCCTCCAAAAAAGCCAATTGAGCCTGTGTTTTTAACAATTTCCTATACCACCAATTCAAACCCAAAGCAATAGATCTCTTCTTCACTGAAAACAAAATCTCCCTAAAGAAAATGGTTGACATAGGTATAGATCTTCCAGAAAACATTTTATTGTATCTCATTCTCTTCAAATTTTCACCATCTATGCACTCTCTTCGAAAGAAAATAATGCACTCCGACTAGGCTGTATCCATGGATCTTGTTCTCAACCATCTTACTAAGTTGGACAACAAAACCAAGGTCAAATCCAAGGAAGCTAAATTCTCTGACACTGCTCTTGTCTCATCACAACTGCCAAAGAAGCAAATTCCAACAGAGCTACAATGCAGGAAAGGATTCCACAATCAACGGTCCCCTGCTCAATCCAAAGACAAGTTTTGGCACCTTCACAAACATCTTTCTCCCAAGTGGTGGAAGAAATCTCTAGCTTTCTGGAGAGCTCAACTAAATTCCAATTACAAAACCAAAGAAGTAGCTCATTACGTGGCGCTTCTTACAACGTGGATCAAAGATTTCAACCCTCTCAATTGAATCATCCTCAACTCCAGCGCCTCAAGTCAAATGTTCAACTCTTCAAAATTTTTAAGCCATCTTTACAAATGCTCTGACAAGCAATTCATCAACACTGGAAAGGAAGGCGCCAAGCTTCCCATCAAGGAAAAGGGAGTTGTTAAACTTTCTTTGAAGAGATCAGTGGTTACTTTAAAAAATTTTCTCTTTTTACCCAATCTGGTGGTGAACCTCATCAGCCCTGGTGAATTGATCTCCACTAAGCACTGCACTCTCAGATTTTACTAAAACCAGTTCTTGCTCTTTGCCAATTCCCAACTAGCCTTCTCAGGTTTTATTCAAGAAAATATCTTGCTACTCAATACTTCTTCTTGTTTTGGTAACAACCACAAATTCTGTCATCTCTCACTCAAGGATCTGGATACCAATCACATCCAACATCTGCATCAGTTGTTTGGACATGCAAGTACATACCGCCTCAAAAGCCTTTTTCCGTTGCTGTCTGCCAAAATGCTTGCAGACTTCCAATGTGAGGACTGACTTTTCTCAAAAATCACCAAAAATACCTTCAATAAAACCTCCAGCTCCTCTTCCAAACCGTTCAAATAACTTCACATTGAATTGATAGGCCCAATCAAACCCTCCTCAAGAAACAAAATGAATTAAATTATGACCATTACTGAAAACTTCTCAGGATACATCTCAGCCATACCTCTTCACTACAAATCCAATTCCAGCCAAAACTCAAAATCATTCTGAACCACAATAAACAAAAAATGAATGGTTTTCCTGCAGCAATTTTTATGAAGGGTGGTGGTGAATTCACCTCTTCCAAACTCAAAGATTTCTTTAAAATCAATTCAATCCAACACCTAATTTCTGAACCATACCATCACAAACACAATCAAAAGGTTGAAAGAGCCAACAGATAGCTTACCAAATGCATTCAAGCCAACCTCCAAAGATCCAAACTGCCGCTCAATCTCTGGGCAGAAGTTGCTGAGTCAGCCTGTCTTGCCTTGAACCAAATTCCCAAATCTCCTAATCTTCCCTCTCCCTATGAAATTTTTGTTTGTAAACATCTTCCCCTCAGTTACTTTCAGCCCATAGGATCTAAGGTGGTGTTCCTTGACAACAAGACCACCCAAGGCAAAAATTTCAAATACCAAGAGCTTGCTGGTACCCTTGTGGGTTACAATCCCAACTTTTTGTCCTATCAAATTCTCAAATCTGAGAATTGCATTTTCTCCTCCAAACATGTCAAGATACTCAAACATGTCAATCCAACTCAGTCTCCTGGCTTGCCAAACCCTGCCAAAAAATCCCAGCTAATCAAGATTGAAGATCATCTTTCTACCATCTCTTCCACCAATTCCTCCCAAAATTCTCCTATCCACAGCAACAACCTCACTTTGAAATCCAAGAACCTTCCTGAATCCCCTTCTGAAAATCCTTCTCCTCCTTCTATGCTCACCCCCAAATCTCCTAATGTTTTCTCAACCAACAATGAATCTGAATCCTCAGAAGAACTTGCACAACAACTTATTCCTTGCTATAATGTCCAAGATCAATCAACTTTAAATCCACCTCAACAATTTGGTTCTCACCACTATTACCTGCAAAAAAATTTCAAACAAGCAAAAAAATTCTCCAACTCTCACAAATGGGAAGACTCCATGGACGTTGAACTCAATGGGATCAAATCACTTTAGGTATTGGAGGATTACAACGGTCCTGAACGCAATAATCCACTCAACAATACCTGGGTGTTCTGACTCAACAACAACTGTCACGGTGATCTGCTCATCTATAAAAGTAGACTGCGGGTCCAAGGCTTTGATTAAATCTATGGATTGGACTATCAGGAAACATTCTCTCCCACCGGAAACGCCACCTCTTTACATATTTCCCTGCTGTTTGGAATATTCCACTCTCTCTCCATTCCCCAATTTGACGTAAAAAGGGCATTCCTTCATTCCCCTCTGTCTGAAAAAGTCATCATTTGAAGACCCAAAGGCTCAAAAAGAAAGTCAAATTTACTCATCTTACAAAAATCTCTTTATGGTTTGAAGCAAGCACCCGCAAATTTCTAAAACACCCTCACCTCTTGGATCCCCAAACAAGGCTTCCACAAATCCGTTTCCAATCCATGTTTGTACATTCATCCAAACTCCAACTCAGTATTATTCTTCCATTTAGACAATCTTATCCTGGTTGGTCCTGGAAAAAACATCCAAGACAAATTTCTCAAGCAATTCCCCAACTCTAGAAACCACAAACCCAACACAATTCTTGGCATGAAGTACAAACGCATGGGCAACAAAATACTCTTGTCTCAACCCAAGCACATTGACCAGGGATTTGAAGAATTGAGGATGACCTATTGAAAGCCAGCTTCATTTCCTCTCACAGCCAACTTCAACTTGATGCCCGCCTCTGATGAAGAACATGAAGAATTCAAGTCTCTCAACATCAACTATTTATCTGTGGTTTTTCTCATAAACTAAATAGCTTGGCTCACTTGCCCCAACCTCAGCTTTGCTGTTTCCAGCCTCCCCAGATTCTGTGAGAAGACAGGAATTTGCCACTGGAGGGAAGTAAAAAGGTGCTCAAAATATCTAAAGAGTACCAAAGATCTCAAAATTGCTCTGCAAGTTCAAAATTCCAATACTCAAATTGAATTTTAAAGCAATTCCACTTGGAGCAACAACTTGGAAACAAGAAAATCACAATCAGGTCATCTCTATCTTATTTTCAATTCCCTCAGCTCCTGGAGCAGCTACCGCCAGTGCAATGTTACACACTCCACAACCAAAGCCAAACTCAACCCCCTCTTTGATTCTTTCCTAGAAGCCATCTGGATGAGAGGCTTAGTAGCCGAACTCTGGAACACCAATTCCACCCCAAGCCAGCACTTAATTGATAAAAAGGCCCTCAATGAAAAACTCAAGAAGTTTGGATGCAACTCCAAAGCTTGCCACATCAAAATAAAAACTAAGGCACTTTGCAAATAACTTAAGCTTGGAAAATTTATCATTGAGCTTATACCTGCCCCCAAAATGAAGGCCAATGGGCTCACCAAGGTGCTTCCTCTTTGCTCACTAACTCCTATCCTTAAAATAATCAATATCTCCTTCTCAGCTCCAACTCCAGTCATACAAGTCACCAGGGGTTTAAAGTAATTCAATACAGTCTCCTCCACTCTTCAATCAATTTTAACTCTGCACGCAATTCCCAAATGCCACAAACTGAACTCTCAACTGTCACAGACAGTCAAGGCACAACCAGAAAGACAGCCCAGGGGACAATTCATGGAAGACCATCCATGCTGGACTCAATACCCAACCTGACTCACAATTGATCACCTTGATACTTTTTCTCAATCCTCTTCTTTCCTTATCTTCTTTTTCATTTATTCCTTTTCTTCTTTTAAGCTTCCCTCACACTCAAGATTCACACTCAAGATGCCATCTCAACCTCAACTCCACCATTGTCTGCTCATCAAGCTCTGACTGGTAAGACTGTCATTTTTCACCATCATATTTCATATTCCTAAATCTGATCATTGATCCTCAACCTTGCTCAAAGCTCCCTATCATCCAACCCTCAGCCTCCTTGTCCTTCAATCCAGTACACATCGCCATCTCAGATCCTGCAAGCTAGTTTGTCCCGTCTTGTTGCTAGATGTTTGTTTTTCCTTTATTGATTCCTTTCTTTTGTTCATTTTCTTTATTCTTTCTGCTTACTGATGGAGAACTTGGCACAATCCTCTTTGTTCATTATCTCTTTCATAATCTTTCAGTAATCCAAAATATGGTTCTGGTTTTGAGGGTACGCTGTTGATGGTATGTACTTGAGTGTTTTCAATTTCTGTCTTTATGTCTTCCACAGAGATGTGACACCTGGTTGAGTATGAGTTTGCCACAGTTGGAGGTTTGTTGGACTGTATATTCTAATCAGTGAGGGATAGCGGTTACTTTGTCTGAGTTAATATAGTTTATTTGTGATGTGGAATCCCCTCCTGATGTTACTTTGAGGGTTTGAGCTGTTTTTATAGTGAAAAGTGAGTCTGATGGCTATAGGACAGGTTTTGACTACCACAGCGGATGTCACCCTGGTTTCAACTAAGGATAAGATCCACAAACATGTAAATAAGACAAAAATGAGATGGCAGAAGGATACCATGATCCTAATGCCCCAAAATCTGAACCCTCTTGCTTCCATCTGCATCCTCAAATTGCACTGGAATTGTGGATTGAACAACAAAACAAGTGGAAAAAAAAATCCAAAAAGACCCTGACCATCAACTACCATGCCCTATTAACACTCTGGATCAATACAGATAACAATCTCAATCTGCTTCTAGACTTGGGAGGGAATGGTCATATATTTGATGATCTAACGTATTTTTCATCCATCAAACTTCAGGAAGAGTCAGAAGAAATCAAAACTGGAAAACTAGAAGCTAATCTCAAGATATGCAGAACCAGAAAGGTAAAATTACAATGGAAAGACTCTGTGATCACTCTTGAAGATTGCTTCTAAATACCTGAAATTAGTGTCAATCTCATTAGTCCTGGTCTCATTGCAAAAAAAGGCTGTAATCTCTCCCAAGTCCATGACAGATTCTCTGTCACTTGGGGGGATCAATTTGTACTGAAAGGATTGATTTGAGATAACTTATTTGTCATGGAAAAAGCCCAATCAGGAGGTAAAAATCAAACTGTTAACCTTTCACATCAATCTCACACCCCTTCTCTTTTTCTACTTGATATTCACAAGATGTATGGACATGCCTCCATCTCTACTCTCAAGGCAATTGTGAAAGACCTCTAAAATAATGAAGAGATTCAGAACTTCCAATGCAATAGTTGTGTGAGTAGTAAAATCACTACGTCTCAATTCTCCTCTGTTTCTAATCCCTCAATTAAAATTTTAGAACAAATTAACCTTGATCTCATTGGCACAATTGGACCCCAATCTAAGGCGGGTCATCACTACATTCTCACCCCAGTAGAAAATTAATCAGGCTACTTAGAAGCGTTTCCTCTGAAATCTAAGGACAAGACCACAGAATTGATCATAAAAAATCTTGAAATTGAACACAAGAGATTTAACTACTACCCCTCCAAAATATTCTTGAATAAAGGAACCAAATTCATCAACTTTACCTTCCAAAAATTTGCCAAAGCTAAACATATCAAGCTATAAACGTTGGAGCCCTACCATTCACAACATAATTTTCAAGCTGAAAGAGCCAATAGAAAAATTTTTGAATACGCCTGTGCCAAGTTCTCTTCAACCAGGTTGACTAAGAAATATTGGCATGTAGTAACTTGAAGCTTCTGCTTCATGCTTAATCAAATTCCTCAAGAAGGTAATCAACTCTCTCCCTAGGAGCTCATTTTTGGTAAGAGCCTCCCTGCTAACTATTATAAACCCATATGCGCCTCTGTCATATATCTTGTGAATTTCATTCAAAAAGTTTGAAAGTGTGAAAAAAACTGACTTGAGGGTATTTTGATTGGATTCAGCCCTATCATTTCAGCAAGTTTTCCACCAAATTTGGAGCCACCATCAGTAGAGTAAGATGAAGCCAGGCCATGAAGCATTTTCCAGGTCTCATAGAGGAAACCTGCCACTGATTCAGAGCTAAGAATATTAAAAAACTTTGCTTCAACCCATCCAGAAAAATCATCCCTAGCCACAATGAGGTACTTAGCACCACCTGCGTTAATAAGAATAACATCAATACCAATCCTTCCAAAGACAGTGGACTCCCCAGTGGGATAACAAATTTCCTCTGGAAGCCTAAGATCATGTTTTTGACAAACTTCACAACTCTTGAACCATTGAGAGACGGATTTCTTCAGAGATGGCCACCAGAATTGTTTGGATAATTGTTGATACGTTTTGGTTTCTCCATGATGACCAAGACCTTCATGGAGACTTTCAAGGATAGAATATTGTTTAGAAGGGATAGTAAAAACAATAAGAGCACAAGGATTTCCTCTTTTCATGAGCCTAGAGCCTTGAACAAAGGAGTTAGAGGACTTTCTTTTAAAAGATTGAAATTCTTTAGCAGCGAGATCAGGAGATTTTTGGAGAGTTAAAAGGTAATGCTCTAATTTAAGACAGAAGCCTTTTTGAAAGCCAGAATAATCTTGAGAAGAGAAAGCAAAAAGAGGTTGGATTAAAGTTTCTTCTTCATCAAAATCAGTTCCAAAATCAGTTTGATTGTCTCCAAGAGGTTGTTGAGATAAACCACAAGGCATAGTGAACGATTTCCCAGTCCTATGAAAAATATCAAAAGAAAAAAGCTGGATAAAGTCCACACAACATTTCATAGAAGCAATGGGGAGACTGGGAGCATTTATCATCTCAATGATGGATCAAGAATCAACCTGAAGTTCAAAATGTTGGCCCAAGAGAACGGTTTGAAGTTTCTTCATCATTCAAGCCACACCACAAAGTTCCAATTTGGGCTGAGAATAACTAGACTCTACATCTGAAAATAGCAAAGATTAATAAAGAGCAGGACGGTCCCAACCATTCTCATCTTCCTGAGTAACAACAGCCCCAACAGATTGATATCTAGAATGGACAGCCAGCTTGATCTTGCCAGCTCCAGGTCCATAAGCAATCTTTTTCAAAACTATATCTTTTCCAACCCTCATTTTGAGCAACTGAAAAGAATGTTAACACTGTTGGGTCCAGATCCATTCAGCATCTTTCCTGGTTAGAAGCTGTAAGGGTGCACATATTGTGGATAAGGATGGGATAAAGATTCTAACATAAGTGACAACACCTAGGAAGCCCCTAACTTCAGTGGGATTGATTGGAGTAGGACAAGAGATGAACCTGTTTACTTTGGCTTGTGCAATCCTTCTTCCTTGCTTGCAGACTACATGACCAACAATTTCCAGAGCAGGGACACAAGCAGAAAGTTTGGATCCAGAGACACTAAGGCCAGATTCATCAATTTGAAAAAGAACCCTTTCCAAAGTAGTAGCATATTCCCAGATAAAAACAACAAATTCCTGAATGCCAAGGTAAGAGCCTGTTATCATAGTCAGAAACTGGACCTTTAATTCTACCATTGTCAATAAAGATACCAGCATGATCAGGGATTTCATCCTGGAGAATCCACATCATCTGAGCCTCATAGACTTCAACCAAATTAGTGGTACCTTGAGGCAATTGAGTAAGTTGAAATTGACAAAGAGGAGTATCAAAGGTAGTGAGGGGGCAAGAAATAGGATGTAAGGATTGTTTGTCATTGTCAGCCATGAGACATGTATTGGTGTCCTATAGGCTGCCCGCTCCCAAGTCTTGGTAGTATAGTGGTTAAGGAATGTATTAGTACCCTTCGGAGTACCTAGGTAGTGTGTTCAAGCCTCCATTAGTCCATTACATATCCATATTTTTGACATATAAAGTTTCATCTAATCATATTTTTATAGTATGTCTTAATATTAGAAATCATCCCATAAAACCTTGAGGGTTTATATTATAATTTATGGGAGATCTTATAACTTTACTCTAGATTACAATCCTCTGGAAGCGTCTAATTGTATGTACAATTAATGTCCTTAAAGATTTTCCTCTGTGGAAACTATATTCTGTAATAATCCTTATCTACCATAACCCAGATTTTTAGGTGAATTGTAAATTATTTTCTAAGAACTATCCTTCCAGCTTGTAGATAACTTTCAAGAAGTTAATCATGCTGGAAAAGCTTACACTCAGAAGCTAGGAAACTCCCCTGGTGCAGATAAACTCTGTGGGAATACTTACCCAGAGTATACATATCTATGTGGATTAAGAATATCTAATAATATGGTTGTAATTCTTTGAACACATTCTCTGATGGATCTACAGAGAGTTAGAGGGTAAGTAAATGGATTCTGAAGCCTTGAGAGCGTCCTCTTGAAGGAGAATAAGTGGCTGGGGTGATTCCCCCCCATCACTTTGAACTTCTGAGTAAATAAATTACAACCTTACCTTGAAAATAGACCCCAATGAGTATGTAAATGTTTTTATACATTGGGGATGATTCCTTGGGGCTCTGAGCCACTGGAGACTAAATATAGGACAGTGGTGTACTCCCCTGATGATGCCCTGAGTCCCCCTGAGGACTCTTTCAATATAAAAGAGGAGGGTCTTGTCCCTACAAGACCTATTCCTCATTGTATTTTATAAACCAGACAGTGCATATTAACAAGCCCATCCAACTTAGTCCACCAAGAGGATTGACTGGGGACTTTTAATTCAACATCTTATTATATTATCAATCAAAAAATCAACTTCAATTTTGATTCCAAGGTCCTATTGGAGTTATAGTCCTTCTCAGGCTATCATAAAGGGTGTGAGCTTCCTTGTGTAAGCAAGTCTCCTTTGAGCTTTATTTATTAAAGCTAGGCCCCTTATCTCTTTAGAGGTTCAAGGTGTGGCTTTTTTACTCCTGATAACTTACTATCAGTTGACTTTTTATTGATATTATCAGTGTAATCATTAAAACTGATATTTGGCAATTATTATTATTTTTTTGCAGGTATCTGCCACAGCTACTATAGCAATAGAGGCAATACTCTGACAATTGGGGGCCTCATCTCCTTTTGAACCAAATTTTTCGACTTTTTGGCCTGTTAAAGTAAGAATCCCTGTTAATCAACTTGAAATTATATTTCAATTACAGGAAAATTTATAAAAACAAAAATATATATACTAAGAATAACCAAAACTTTTCGAAATTTGGTGTTAATTTTTTAGATTTTTCTGAAGTGCTTTAAAAACTTAAGTACTAGATTGAGGTTTTCTCAGATAACCAGTAAGATTGAATTTTTTTTTTGATATAAAAAGTCATTTTTTTTTTAAAAAAAAAAAAAATAAATATATAAGAAATATATAAATAACATAAGTAAATTGACCAAAATGTTTGAAAATTGTTTTCTTGTTTTTAGAAAAACAAAATTTTTTTAAGCAAAGTAAAAACTCGGTGCTGTTTAAATTGTCTCAAATCAAGCATTATAGTGAGTGTGGTTGATTGCAGAATTGTTTTTGAAGAATAAGAAAGAAAACAAAAATAAACTTATAAAAAAAAAATAATTTTTTTTCGAAAATTGATTTTTTGTTTTTTATAATCTTTTGATCACAGGAAAACACTTTTAACTTGTTAAAGTTTTCTCAGGTCAACTTTGGGGTGAGTACTATTGATTCCAGAAATTATTTTTTTAAGAAAAAAAATAGTAAGGAGAAAAAACAAAAAGAAAAAACATTACAATCAAGATTATAAAAAAAGCGAATTCTTTAACAATTTTTTTTTTAAAAAAAAAATTATTTTGATTGGTTTTTTAGATTGCTGAAGTAAAGGAAGCGCTTAGCTCGATCGGTTTTTTCTCAGATCACCATTAAAGGTGATAGCCGAAGACAGTAAGTTTTTTTTTAATAAAAAAAAAAATATACTATATAGTGCATTGTGTTAATCAAAATTGTTCCTTTTTTTTAGTCCCCCTAATACTGAAAGTACTTGTAGCCAAAGGTAAGCCTTTGACCTTGCGTTCCGTAGTTACAATCGCATTTGGTGTCTCAAGTTGCTGATCAAGGTTTTTTTTTTCCTTTTTTTGTAAAAAAAAAAAAGAAAAAACCATAAAGGAGATAAACGTCAAGGTCGCAACACATACCTTGCCGAATCTGGAAATTGACGCGGAAAGTTGCGAAATTCTGAATTTTTGTTCTTGCAACCTTCGCGCAGACTTACAAAAATACTCGACAAGTATTGCCAAACAGTGAGTCCGCGGATTTTAGTTATAACTCATTAAAAAAAAAAGAGAGAAGAAGATTGACAACTGACAGTCTGGTCTTCCAGTGTCGTCGAAGCAATTGTCCATCGACTCATTCCTCCCCTCAAACAAAGGAAGGGCCCGCAGCTTTGTGCAGGAGACTTCCAGCAGAGGAGACTCTGCGTCAGCCCCGGATCAGATTGTATCTGATCAGGTGTCAGTGAGATCTCAATCTACATTAAAAATAGAAGTAACGCGCAGTGAGTTAACTTTTGTTATTCAAGGAATAAAAAAAAAATCAATAAAAAAAATAAAAAATAAAGATAAAAAATAAATAAATTAAATAAGAAAAATCAGTACTGTGTTTTGATAATTTCGAACACTGATTTTGTATTTAATTATGTTTACTAGGAGCAAGGGAGCTGACCTTGTGCCAGCTGGAGAGTTCAGACGCCAGAAAAGGCAGCCCTCCACCAGGAGTGGCAAATCTGCTGACCTGCCACACCCAGAACAAGATGAAATATCTGGAAGCAGTGGCAGCAGACAATGTGCAGAATCAGGCAACTTACCTGACTCAGGCTCTGGCAACTTACAGAGCTTTGCTGAAGATAATAGGAAGGGAACAACTGATGAGGGAGACAGAAAAATGGGATCCAACAAAGATCAAGAAACCAATGATCCCCAAATCAAAGGTAAAAAGATTGAGTCCAGTGAACCAGTAAGCTCAAGCATCAACCTCCCAGGTTCCCTTGGAGAGTCCATCCCACCCTCATCAAGAGAGAAATATGAGGATGAGAAAGAGAAGGGAACACAGGAACTCCATTTATGGAGAAATGATGAGGATGGCCAGGTCTCTCCAAGGAGGTTATCAATTCTTGGAGGGTGAAAGGGCCAAAAGAATGAAGAAGTAATTTTGTCCTTAGATTCAGAAATAATGTTAGAGAAATTTTGTGATATTGTTTTTAATGAAACTCTACATATTAAAAAAGCAGTAGTACATGCCAACCAATTTTGTATAGATGGTTTTGCTTCCATGGGTCATAAATATGATAATATTATGACAACTAGTATGAATTTTAAATCTGTTTTGGCTGCCTCGATAAAAGAATTAGAAGATGTGAAAAACAAAGCTATGGAGCTTGATTTAACTAAGGTGCATCATAAGGATTTGAACAAGTTGGAAACAATGATAGCAGATTTGAATGAAAATGTAAAAACCAATAAACTATCCACTGAGGACATGAAAGAAAGCACTGATTCTTTGACATCAGCTGTTATACAGTTAAGCAATTCAATGGAGCTATTGGAAATTAAAGTAAATGATTAACTCACTTTACTTGAAAAAGAAATTTCCCTGCAGAGCTCTAACTCTAAAGAGTTATTTAATAAGTTTAGTAATATTATAGCACAATTGAATGACAGACTGGATAAAAATATGCTAATGATCTCCAATAAATTTGAAGATACCAAACAGATAAGACATAGTGTACCACTTTTCAAGGATAGTAAGCAAGTTATGAGTAAAGATAGAGGTGAAGAAAAAATTTTATCACCTCATGAACAACCAGGAAACAATAGTGAGATATTTAAGCACATTCTGCAAGGTCTGCCCAAGATTAGTGAGTGGCCTAATTTCACAGGTGAAGGAGCATATGATCACACAGAATTCATATCTTGGATTGATACCTTGCAAGAAGATACAGGTTTACCTGATACTTTAATCACTAGCAGATTGAGTATCCTGTTTAAAGGTATAGCTTCAGATTGGTACAGAGATAGAAGAAATGCTGTTGGAGGAAAAAGTTGGAGCTTCTGGAAAAAGGAATTGCACAATAAATTTGGTACACCAAATTGGAAAAGGAAATGTATGACTTCATTTAATAATGATAAGTTTGTACCTGGTGTCACTAGTCCTGCTAGTTGGTTCACAAGGCAAAAGGAAAGGCTAAGAGATTTTGACCCAATGCTAGATCAAGAAAGTATTAAATTTAAGCTGATTTCACTAATGGACGGTGAAATTTCTTTTGCTGTCAAGAAAAGTATGAAAGTTGATGGTGACTGTTCTAACTTGATTAATATATTAGAGGAAATAGTGGAAGATACATCTTTGGGGAGAAAGAAAAATTATCAAACCAAAGATTACAATTTAGTCAGAACAGAAAGGGAGAAAACTACTAATAAAAATCCTACTTCCAATACAGAGATATCTTGTTATACTTGTGGTAAAGTAGGACATACCTCAAGGGTTTGCCCGCAGAAAACAAAGAAAGTGAATAACATTGGTAGTGAAATTTCTAGTAGACAGGATAATTGTATTGACAATACTGAGTCGGATAGTTCCTTGGAAGATGATGATGAACCTATCATAGGTTGCATCAATTCCATCAGAACATATAATGAATTAGTCACTATGAAATTTTGTGATAAGCCTTGTAAGGTCCTACTGGACAGTGGAGAATTCAAATCTGTGGTAAGCAGAAACTATTTGGATAGCTTCTGCCAAGATTGGAAAGAATCATTTATAAATGCTCCTGCTATTAAATTACATAGTTGCTCTGGAACATTGATTTCTTTAGGGAAAGTAAAAGCCAAATTATTATTTGCTTCATTTGTGTTCATAATTAAATTTGTAGTAGTTGATAATGCTCCCATAAATTATTTCATAATAGTAAATGACTATATGAAAGAATATTCTTTCAATTTGTTTCACAGTAAAAAGTCTTCATATTTTACTGTTGGTAACAGTTTTAAATTCTATTTTAATCAAAAACAACTTGATTCTGTCAATCACCTTGGTGAAGATAATTTTTGTAATGAAATTATCAATGAATCTAAAATCAATTCCTCCCTAAGTGACCAAGAAAAAAGTAGTCTTCTGAACACTTTATTTGACCATAAGGAAGCATTTGCTACTGTTGATGAACCTTTTGGATCCATTGTAGGTCATGATGTTAAAATAAATTTGACTATTGAAAGGCCTTATCCGCCTGCCATAAGGAAACATCCATTTCCTGCTAGCCCTAGGAGCAGAGAGGCGCTTAAAGAACATATAAATACTTTGCTGAAATTAGGGGTCATCAGAAAAGTAGGGGCTAATGAAGATGTTGACATTACCACCCCAGTGATAATTGCTTGGCACAACGGTAAATCTAGAATGGTTGGTGATTTTAGAGCATTAAACTCTTACACAACACCAGATAGGTATCCAATGCCCAGATTGTTGAATCATTGAGTAAATTACACCAAGCAAAGTATATCACTTGTATGGATGTCTTGAAAGGGTTTCACCAAAATGTTGTACATGAAGAAAGCAGAAAATTTTTGAGAATAGTTTGTCACTTGGGCGTTTTTGAATATCTAAGAATGCCATTTGGTATCAAAAATGCACCATCTCATTTCCAAAGAATGATGGACACTGAATTTCATGAAGAATTGATGCAGAATTGGTTAATAATATATATAGATGACATTATAATATTTTCTGAGACATGGGAAGAGCATATGTCAAGGTTGTCAATTGTTTTGAAGAAAGTGATTAAAATGAACATGAAAATTTCTTTAAATAAGTGTTCATTTGGTTTCAATGATTTAAAAGCCTTGGGACAGATTGTAAATGGATTTTCCTTAGGAATAGATCAGAAGAGAGTGGCAGCAGTTTTGTTCAAACCTACTCCCAATAGTGTTAAAGAAATGCAAAGCTTTTTAGGCTTTGCAGGGTATTACAGGTTACATATTAATGATTTTGGTATCATAGCCTCTAGTATTTATAAAATCTGCAGTCCCAATGTTTCTTTTGAAATGACCACAGAAAGAATGGACGCCTATGAGTTGCTGAAAAAGTGTTTAACAAGTGCACCTTTACTTTTCCACCCAGACCCTAAGAAACCATTTAAATTGTATGTAGATGCATGTATGGAAGGTTTAGGAGCAGCATTGCACCAAGTGCAAATTGTTAATGATAAAAAAGTCAAAGGACCTATATGCTTTATATCTAGGCAACTTAAAGATAGTGAAAAGAGATATGGTACGTCACAACTAGAATGCTTGTGCTTGGTTTGGGCCTTAGAGAAATTGAATTATTATTTGGATGGGTGCCAGTTTGAGGTCATTACTGATTGTACAGCCCTGAAATCACTTTTGAATCTAAAGACACCTAATAGGCACATGTTGAGGTGGCATATAGCTATCCAGAAATGGAGAGGGTGCATGACTATAGTGCATAGAGAAGGAGTAATACATAAAAATGCAGATGGGCTGTCTAGGTGGGCTTTACCCAATAACAATGATAATCCAGCCTATGACCCAGAGGATAATGTAGATACATTACCGATTATGGGCATTTCAATGACAAATCTTGCTGAAAGCTTCTGGAACTCTGTAATTGATTCATATACCAATAATAAGAATACTTCTTTGCTCCTTGAGATATTGAAATCTAAGTCAAGTGCAAAAGATCTGATTGAGGGATTAGATGCAGATTGGAAAAAAGGTTATATGGAAGGAAGGTTTATCCTTTTAGATGGTTTGATATATCATAAATCTGCTCATTTTTGCTCAATAGTTTTAGTACATGATGATCATATACAAATGGTTTTGAGTGAATTTCATGATAATGTTTGTTCTGGAAATCTTTCAAAAGATGGAACTATTGAAAGAGTTAAGATCCTAGCATGGTGGCCAAAGTGGAGAAAAATTGTTGGATCATATTGTGAATCCTGTGAAAGATGTCAAAAAGCAAATAGGTCTACAGGTAAAAGATATGGTCTGCTACAGACCATAGAAGAACCAAAAGAAAGGTGGCACACTATTAACATGGATTTTGTATCCGGATGACCTCCAGGAGTTAAGGATAATTTCAACTGTGTGTTAGTAGTGGTGGACAGATTCTCAAAGAGAGTTAGATTCTTACCATGCTACAAAGATAGCTCTGCAATGGACATTGCTATGTTAATTTGGAATAGTATTGTCAGTGATGTAGGATGTCCAAGAAATATTATCAGTGATAGAGATCCAAAATTCACATCTGAATTTTGGCAAAGTCTTTTTAATTTGTTTGGAACAAAGCTGTCTTTCTCAACTGCTTATCATCCTCAAACTGATGGTCTAGCAGAAAGGATGATACAAACATTGGAAGACATGATCAGGAGATACTGTGCTTATGGAATTGAATTCAAGGACAGTGATGGATATACTCACAATTGGGTATCTCTGTTTCCAGCTTTAGAATTTGCCTACAATTCCAGTAAGCATTCTACTACTAATATTTCACCTTTTGAATTGGAAAGAGGGTGGATAACTCATATGCCTAGAGACATGTTGCTAAGCAAGACTATAATTTTACACCCTTCTGCTGACTGTTTTAGAGATATGATGAATAAAGCTGAGACATATGCTAGTAAGTGTGTTAATGATGCAGTAGAGTATAATAAAAGTAGATGGGAAAAGAGCCATAAAGATCATGATTTCAAAGTAGGTGATATGTTCCTAATCTCTACTGTTAATTTGAGTAATATTTCAGGACATAGAAAATTGTAAGATTCTTTTGTTGGTCCTTTTGCTGTAAAAGCACTTCATGGTAAGAATGCAGTGGAAGTTATTTTAACCAAAGAATTTGAAAGAAAGCATCCTACTTTTCCAATTAGTTTGGTTAAAAGGTTTATTGATCCACTTAAGCCCTTTCCTAGTAGAAAAGCTCCTTGGGTTGTCATACCACCAATGGAACATACTGATGAAAATATTCCTCATAAAATACTACAATGTAAGATAATTAGAAAAGATGGAAAAGATGTAAGGTTATATTTAGTTAGGTTCACAAATAAGTTAGCGGATAGTGATCTTTGGCTAGAAGCTAAAGATATTAAAAATGCTGACTTTATTTTAAGAAAGTATAGGGCTTTAAATAGATCTAAAAATTCCTCATAGAGTAATTTTCTTTTTGGAGGGGGGGAGTGTCAGCCATGAGACGTGTATTGGTGTCCTATAGGCTGCCCAACTCACAAGTCTTGGTAGTATAGTGGTTAAGGAATGTATTAGTACCCTTCGGAGTACCTAGGTAGTGTTTTCAAGCCTCCATTAGTCCATTACATATCCATATTTTTGACATATAAAGTTTCATATAATCATATTTTTATAGTATGTCTTAATATTAGAAATCATCCCATAAAACCTTGAGGGTTTATATTATAATTGATGGGAGATCTTATAACTTTACTCTAGATTAAAATCCTCTGGAAGCTTCCAATTGGATGTACAATTAATTTCCTTAAAGATTTCCCTCTGTGGAAACTATATTCTGTAATAATCCTTATCTACCATAACCCAGATTTTTAGGTCAATTGTAAATTATTTTCTAAGAACTCTCCTTCCAGCTTGTAGATAAATTTCAAGAATTTAATCATGCTGGAAAAGCGTACACTCAGAAGCTAGGAAACTCCCCTGGTGCAGATAAACTCTGTGGTAATACTTACCCAGAGTATACATATCTATGTGGATTAAGAATATCTAATAATATGGTTGTAATTCTTTGAACACCTGCTCTGATAGATCTACAGAGAGTGAGAGGGTAAGTAACTCAATTCTGAAGCCTTGAGAGCGTCCTCTTGAAGGAGAATAAGTGACTGGGGTGATTCCCCCCCATCACTTTAAACTTCTGAGTAAATAAATTACAACCTTACCTTGAAAATAGACCCCAATGAGTATGTAAATGTTTTTATAAATTGGGGATGATTCCTTGGGGCTCTGAGCCACTGGAGACGAAATCTAGGACAGTGGTGTAATCCCCTGATGATGCCCTGAGTCCCCCTGAGGACTCTTTCAATATAAAAGAGGAGGGTCTTGTCCCTACAAGACCTATTCCTCATTGTATTTTATAAACCAGATAGTGCATATTAACAAGCCCATCCAACTTAGTCCACCAAGAGGATTGACTGGGGCCTTTTAATTTAACATCTTATTATATTGTCAATCAAACAATCAAATTCAATTTCGAGTCCAAGGTCCTATTGGAGTTATAGTCCTTCTCAGGCTATCATAAAGGGTGTGAGCTTCCTTGTGTAAGCAAGTCTCCTTTGAGCTTTATTTATTAAAGCTAGGCCCCTTATCTCTTTAGAGGTTCAAGGTGTGGCTTTTTTACTCCTGATAACTTACTATCAGTTGACTTTTTATTGATATTATCAGTGTAATCATTAAAACTGATATTTGGCAATTATTATTATTTTATTGCAGGTATCTGCCACAGCTAGTATAGCAATAGAGGCAATACTCTGACAGTCATAGCCTCCCATAATGTCCCCTAGACCATAGCAAGCTCTCCCAGAAAAATATTTGACAAATTCTTCAGTAGCAGAAGCAATACCAGAGTTTTTAATAGTAACCTTATTAAGAGGTTGGAGATCATGAGCTATTCTAAGTTTAACATTGCTCTTGAGGACACAGAAGACAAGGCTGAAATAAAAAGAGTTTCAATGCTCATATAGGCCAGTACAAACTTGTTACTGGACCAAATTGACAAATTTGTCAACTTCAGCAGCAAGGATAGGGATCTTCTTCTTTTCCCAAGGATCATGTTGAACTATAGGGATGATATAAGGGAGGCCATAGGATTCTTTCAAGAGACCTCTCTCTTCTTCACAGAAAGCAATAGATTTTTCCCTTAGAGATAAAAAAATTTTGATTGAATTTAACTCATCAGGAAGAAGCCATCCATCTGGACCAAAGTTGACCACCTTCAGAAATTCTTCAGTGACTCAACCATTGGGCACAAAGGGACCAGTAAGAGATTGAGGAATAAAACAGTAAGGATCACAAGATAAGGAAGGACACATAAGAGGAGTATTGAGGTTGAGAGGCATGGTCTGGTTCACTGGTTGGAACTTCTTGGCAACTGGCTTGTACTTGGTGGAAAAAGAGAGAATTTCTTGTCTCCTCAAATAGTTGACTAGTGATACTTGATTACAAAAACTGAGTCCAAGTTCCAACATTTTCCACCTCCAATGTTCTGCAATATCCTCAAAGGGTGCCTTTTCCATAAATGGAGAGCCAGGATATAATATGATGCTCACATGTGTGGCACAAGGTATGGTATTGAAACTGATGGTAGAAGGTTTCCCTGGCAGTGCACAATTGGGAGGAATTACTTGGACCCCAAATTGCCTCCACTGAAACCCATATTCCTCCAAACAAAAACCACCAAGAATAGAATCAAGATCAGGATCTAGTTTAGACTCTTTACAAAGATTCAAACCCGAGCTGAGAGAAGATTGATCAGACCTAAGAGTACAAGCAAAAAAAGACACAACAGATTCAAATAAAGAAGGAAAAGAAATATTTTTGGGTTTTTCTGTTTTGACATGTTTTTGATTTTTGATATTTTCTAGTTTAGATGAAAAAGATGAAAAGAATGAAAAATAATCCTGGGGGATGAGAGTTGACCCTTGAGTTGAAGTCTGAGGCTGAAATGAACTACAAATATTAGTAGGATAAACTATTCCCATAAAAAATGAGAGGAATATGAATTATCCTTCTTCTTCCCCTTTAAAGACAATTTAGAAGGATGACTAGGAAAATCTCTTTCCCAACAACCAGAATCCAAAGAAAAGAGAGGAACTTCAAACTTTCTACCATCAGAATCAGGGAGAAGAATTCTCTCCCCAACTTGATCATAAAACATCAGAGGAGCACCAAAATCCATTAAGAAAGGTCATCCCAAGATCATAGGCCCTTCCAAACAAGTTATCCAAAAATGACAGGTTCCAACAATATTTCCACAAATCCTGACTGGAACACCTTCAGCAATACAAACTAATTCACAAGATTGATTACTTATCCCATAGACTGCAGAGATGAAGCTGACCCTAGGACTGAATTTGATTTTACAGGCCATAGCATCCAAAATTAAGTTGAGCTGAGATCCAGAGTCCACAAGAGGAGAAACAGTTTTAGCTGAGTCACCAAGATAACAGGGGAGGAAAAAAAGAGGACAGAAGTAAAGATTGGAATCTGAAGAAGGACTAGTTCCACCAGAGTCCTCCATCAAAGTGCCAGAGGATACATTTAATTTGTCAGAACCAATCTTCACACCTTGACAAGATACCCATTTCTCCATTCTTTCAGAAACATATGAAGAAATTGACAGGAGTTTGGCCACAGAGAGATCAGTAATTTTTGGATCAGAAATTTTCTTTAATACTCCTTCCACAGCATTGGGGTAGTCCTTGGAGATGCCTCTTTCAAATCAAACTTTTGGCTGGGTGGAGGGAGTTAGTTCAGGTGAGGCAGGAACAAAAGTGGGATCAGAAGGCTGAGGTGACTTGGATGAAAGAGGACAATCAGGGTGATCTGGAAACCTTTCCATGAGTGGCTCCTTTTCCACCTCCATGTCTTCTACATCAGAGAAGGGAGGCTCAGGTGAGGATTGACATTTGACTGGTTTTTTAATAATTGAAATTGGCAAGGAAGGGGCTTTGTGAGGTTTAGGTTCCTCACGTTGTTTCCTGGCTGGATCAGATTGATAAGTAGTCCCAGAAAGACTGGAGCAAGAGATAGCTGGAGGATACCAAGGTTGAAGATTACCACAGGAAGATCAGAAATTGAAAGAATCAAGGGATGATTTCATTTGAGGTGAGGGCTGATAAGAGGCCACCACATAAAGAATAGGGCAAGAAAATCAAAAGGGATCAGACCACAATTAGGAAGAAAGAAATTTTTGCCCTTCTGCTCCACCAACGTTTCCTTTATATCCTTCTGGATTTCCAGGCATTTTCCAGTTCCATGGCCTTCAAAATGACAGTAGTAACAGACAAGGGTAGATTTAGGGACAGAAGTAAAGGGCTTACGAGTAACAAGAGAAGAAATCTTTTGGTCTATTTTGCTCTCAAAAGCTTGAAGCATCATGCTGATTTTTTCTAGAGTAGTATGTTCTCAAGTAGAATTAGGATCTGCTTTAGGTCTTTCATCTGCAATAATCTTATTCATAATATTTTTTGACTCTTTAAAAGAAGGAGAATGGACTGGTTCAGTGGTTCTAGGTTTTTTGAAAGTTAAAGCAGTTTGAACTTTCATAAATTCATCCACAGTACTTGTAAGGATCAGGAAAACAGGGAGCTTGAATTGATTGTCCCTGGTGGTTATCATGGATCCAGATTTCACCAATTTGTATTTAATCCTTTCCTGCACAGTCAACAAAAAAGATTGGAAGAATTGTGCTTGAACTTTTTCCACTGAATCAATGTGATTATTTTGGATAAGATAGTTTTGGATAGGATCCCAAGACTTCCTGAAAGACTGGTAGTTGGAGGCTGAAGAGACACCACCATTCAAGATCCATTGAGAGAAAAGACCATCTAATTCCTGCAAAGTAAAAAAAGCTACATCTATTTTACCCAAATATTCCAACATTGCCTCCTTCAAAAGCCTCCAGTCATGGGATTTGAATCCTTCAAATGACTCAATTACTTCCATAACTTCATCAGAAGAGATAAAGAATCGTAACTGATAGGCCATATTGTACTTGCTTGCTCCATCCACTTCAGCAGCCATTTTGTAAGAGTCCAAGAACCGTTTGACATTTACCCCATTGAACCCTCAGTTCTTGTTCTGAGGTTTTATTTTGACCATCTTTGGTCGAGCAGAGGTGGTTGGAGTACCAGTAGATGCCATTTTTAATAACAGAATTCCTAGAGTATCCAAAGAGCAGATTTCCAAAGTGGCTCACAAGTGTGGCAAGAGTAGGGTTTCACAAAAAAAAAACAAGTACCTTGCCCGGATAGTGCACAAATTGGGAGAACTTACTTCTAGGATAAGTTGCCTCCATGGATCAGATCTGAGACAAGAGAGAGAAGCAGAGAAGAGAAGAAAAAGATTGGATTTTGAAGTTTGATTCCAAACATTGATGATGTTGGGACTGTAAATCCCAAGGTGGCTGGTTCAATCCTGGCCCAGGGGACCAAATGTAAGACTCCAAAAGGTTTTAAGCCGCAGGAAGTTCTGTGGAGGCAAAAGGTTCTGTTCAAGCTTCCCTCCTAAGTGTTACAATAATATTTAAACATAACCGGAATTGAGGTCCAGGAACTTGTAAATAAGGAATCAATGTAAGGGATGAGTTTTAGGAATAGGTGGTAGCAAGAGAATCAACACTATTGGAGGCAAGATGGTGGAGGGAAAGAATTGTACAAAATAAGTCAAAGTTCTTTTTGGAGTTCAATGGAACAAGGCAGTTGTAAGTAACAACGCCCACAAGCTTATAACTCTGGTTACCAGTAGAAGATTAGGAAAGATCAACTCAATTCCAACCAACTTCCAGGTTCTCAATCAACCTGCCCAACTCTCCTCAATCAAGCGCTTGAAGAGTACCAGATAACTGTGGGTTTCTGAACAAAACAAAAGCAATTTGTTTGTGAAGCTCTAGAAGCAAAGCAATAACTGATCCAAACAAGAATAACCCAACACTTCTCAAGGAACTCAAGAGTAGAGTGGCGGAATTTAACTTTAAAGGATAAAGGGAGGTCTAAAACTCCAGTTTTCAAGATTAAAGAAACCTCTCAGTCAAATGTGACTGGATCCAGAAAGATGATCAGGGGGAGATCAGACCAGTATGGTCGGAGAAAGGGATCACAAGTGGTATAACACACTCAAGAATTCCAGCAGAAGGGATTCTCTTCAACCAGCAAGGCTATGGTTGGTGATAAGAATCAAGGTCACAGATGGACATATTGAGGTTCGAGTATGGAGGCTCAAAGGATCATGGGGAAATCATGGATATACCCAGGATGAGGATGAAGATGAAGGGGAAGAAGCCCTTTGGAATGACCAGATTTTTTATTACTATTGTTGGATGGATCATATGAGATGGATCCAAAAAGGCAGGGAAGTTCCCCTCCTTTTATGAACCAGAGATTTTTAGGCTATTTACAAGAGAGATTTACAAATGAGAGCAGATTTTTTTTATGGGTGAAGGTTGGCGACAGGAACCGCCTGACATGGGAGAGAGATATGAAAAGAAAAACAAGGTATGAGAGGTGGAAACCTGCCCGTCTTGACAACAGTGGCTGAAGATGGCGGGTTTGACCGCTGCAGAAGCGGTCATTGAGGGAGGGTTGAGGTAGGATTATTGGAGGATTGAGGTTGGATTGTTGGTCACGTGCGCAACGGTGATGGTCGCGCAACTGTCAGGGGCGGCGCAACTGTCAGGGGCGGCGCAAAGGTTCTAATGACCGTGAGAAACACTCGCCGTCATTGGCTGATGGATTGGGCAAAGGATCATGGATGGGACTTGCATCTGAGTCCAAGGTGATTGATAGGCGGAGGCAATGTTGTGGTTTGCAGGCGGGATGACCAACTGTTGTGCAAGATTGGTTGTGGGAACAATTGATTGAGGATTGTTCCCGTGACCGATTGCGCACAGGTGATCAGATGGGTGATGAAGGCTGGCCATGGGTCTCCAACAACCACAAGCAATGCTTGCGGTCATTGGTTGAGGAAGCTCAATGGCAGCAAAGAGATTGGTGGTTGATGAGTTGAGAAGGGAATGGCCAATTGCCCGCACTTGGTCAAAAAATCAGGGTAAAGCGCATGCAAGATGGGGATTTAAACAGAGGGGGACGGTGTTGGATGGCCAGAGAAGGCCTGCCTAGACCGCTAGGATAGGGAAGAGCTGGGAAACTGGGAAATGAGTGGGTAGCCATAGAGACAAAAGATTTTTTTTATATATGGATAGCAGTGATGGATAAGGGAATGTAAAAAAATTTGAGAATTTCCATAATCTGTGAGGTACCCCGGATTGTTCACCACAATGTAAGGTTCCTCAAAACTCAGCTAAATGGATTTCCCTTTCTCAAATTTCCCGGTCTAGATCTTTTTTCCCAATTTAAATTGGACGCCTACAAATCCAACTTCTCAGCAAACAACAAGCAATATACAATCATGGAAACCAGCCCTGAATCTCTCAAACCAGACTCCAGCCTGGAGGACACTAACACCTTGGAGGCTCATTCTCTTGATCCTCCTCTCTTTCACACTCCGGAACCAATAACACAAAGAACCAATCTAAGACCATGAAATGAAATCCAAAAACCTCAGAGATATGGCTTCTATCACTACTATGAACCCCCTTCTTATAAGGAGGCTCAAAAATGTCCCAAATAGCCTAAATGGAAAAAAGATCTGGAAGAATAACAAACTCTATTGAATCTCAAGAAGTTTGTGAAGATTACTATGATTTACCAAACAATATCCTGAACACCACCTGGGTATTCAAAGTAAAAGAGAACTGTCATGCCATTCCTGAAAAGTACAAGGACCAACTTTGCATGTAAGTATTTGACCAGGTTCAGGGCGTGTATTTTGATAAAACCTGGCCTCAACTGGAAAACTAGGATCTCTCTGTCTCACTCTACTCTACGGTCTAAAGAATAAGATGAACTTCACTCAATTCAATGTGAAGTGTGATTTCCTTCATGCGTCTTTGAATGAAAATTTTATAATTGGAACACCTGAAGGATCAAACAGAAAATCACCCTATCTAAAATTAAGGAAATCTCTCTACGGTCTCTGCCAGTCACCAAAGAACTGGTACAAAACTCTTAATAATTGGATTAAATTTCACAGCTTACACAAATCTACTAGTGAAACTTTTTTGTACCTTAACTCTGAATTGGAGGAATTTATTTAATTTCACATCAACAATATAATTCACTTTGGAAAGTCAAATACTTTTGCTACAAATTTTCTAAATAAGTTCTTGAATTCTTCCTGCCACCCTTTTAATACTATCCTTGGCATGTTGATGGAGATTGATGAGGAAAAAATTGTCCTCAGTCAACCAAATCACATTGATTGAAGAATGGAAGAATTAGGCCTCACTGATTGCAAAAGCATCTAAGTCAAAACTTCCACCTTGAACCAGCGTTGGATGAAGATCATGCAGAGTTTTCTCAGCTCAATATAAACTACCAATCCACAACTGGCTCCTAAACCACCTTTCCCAATACACTTGTCCAGATATGGCTTTTGCTGTCTCAAGCCTGACTAAGTTTAATAACAAGCCTGGGTTATCACACTGGAGGGAAGTGCACAAAGTCTGGAAATATCTGAAAACTAAAAGAAATTTCAAACTCATTCTCAAGTACAATCCCTCTCAGGAAATCATCTCAGGCTAAAGTGACCCTACTTGGGGCAATGACCCCATATTCTGTAAATCTCAAACTGGGTAAATTATTCCTAATTATGGTAGCCTGATCATTTCTAACTCCTCAAGACAAAGAAAAAAAACTTATCCTTCTACAAAATCAGAGCTCAATGCGCTCTTGGACTGTTATCTGGAATCAAAATGTATCACCCATCTTCTTGGCAAAATCTATCTTTCTCCCAAATGTAAAACAACAATCTAAATTGATAACAAGGGCTTGGATGAAAAAATAAAGAAATTTGGGTCTCACTCCAAATTACAACACATTAATATTAAGAAAAAAGGGTTGCAAGAAGATTTCTCCCTCTCCAAGTTCAACCTATTCCTTTTCTCAACCAACAAAATGACAGTGTATTCTCTCACTGAAGCCTCCTCCATCAATGCTCTCAAAATTCTCCCACAAGTAGTCTTTACTTAAATCTTATTGTGAATCTTCCCCTTACCAGTCATGAGTGGTGTTAAGTCTCAGTACTCCCCTCCGCGCTTCTGCCCGCTCCTCTCAGTACTCTCTCCACGCGCCACCTCTTCACCCAGAGCGGGTTCCCCCAAATGTTCCCTCTTCTGGTCTTGTTTTCCTGTTTCCAATCTGATCCCTTAGTTCCCCAATTTTTCCACTTCTCATTAAAATCTCACTTATGTCTCTACTTTCTATTTATTTTCTTCTTATCCCCCTTCTTTCCTTTCTTGCTCTCTTGAAATATCTGCTCTGCCAAAACTTAACCACCACCTCCTCATCATCATTTCAATCTCATTGATTATAAGTCTCTGCCTAGTAAGACTCTGAATTCCCAAATCTCCTTGACAGAATTCAATCTGATATCCTAGTTCATCCAGTCTGTCTCCTTGTGACCTCCTGTTGGAATATTATGGTTGCTCATCAGTCTTCATATTATATTATTTATTCTTCATAATATATTATTTATTTTTCATAATATATTATTTATTATTCATAATATTTAATTTATTCTTCATAATATATTATTTATTCTTCATAATATATTATTTATTCTTCATAATATATTATTTATTCTTCCGAATATATTATTTATTCTTCATAATATATTATTTATTCTTCATAATTTATTTTTTATTCTTCATAATATGTTATTTATTCTTCATAATATATTATTTATTCTTCATAATATATTATTTATTCTTCATAATATATTATTTATTCTTCATAATATATTATTTATTCTTCATAATATATTATTTATTCTTCATAATATATTATTTATTCTTCATAATATATTATTTATTATTCATAATATATGATTTATTCTTCATAATATATTATTTATTCTTCATAATATATTATTTATTCTTCATAATATATTATTTATTCTTCATAATATATTATTTACTCTTCATAATATACTATTTATTCTTTATAATATATTATTTATTCTTCATAATATATTATTTATTCTTCATAATATATTTTTTATTCTTCATAATATATTATTTATTCTTCATAATATATTATTTATTCTTCATAATATATTATTTATTCTTCATAATATATTATTTATTCTTCATAATATATTCTTTATTCTTCATAATATATTATTTATTCTTCATAATATGTTATTTATTCTTCATAATATATTATTTATTCTTCATAATATGTTATTTATTCTTCATAATATATTATTTATTCTTCATAATATATTATTTATTCTTCATAATATATTATTTATTCTTCATAATATATTATTTATTCTTCATAATATATTATTGATTCTTCATAATATATTATTTATTCTTTGTAATATATTATTTATGCTTTGTAATATATTATTTATTCTTAATAATATATTATTTATTCTTCATAATATATTATTTATTCTTCATAATATATTATTTATTTTCTATTATTGATTTTTCTTATTCTATATTTTTTTATATTTTCTCTTCTATTTTTTTTCCTTATTTCTATTCCCTTTTACTATTGACATTCACAAACTCTGGTCATTATACAAGTCCTGGTGCGCGCGGGTTAGGGATGTCAAACTGTATATTCATTAAGCCTAGCCAACTTGAGTCTTGAAAGTATTGGTTCTCAGTTTATGTCAATTATGTCTTCTCTCTGCGCCAGACCTTCTTTATTTTTTCTCATGTATCCAAAGAAACCAATTCAAACAAAGGAGCACTGAGAAGAAGGTTGGACATCATTGAGGACTCAGAGTAATTTGGTGCAACAACTGTTTCCATTTTTCTTATTCTTTCAATTTTCTAACTCATCTCTATAGTCATCTCTTCTTTCAAGTTCTTTCTCTAGGATAGGTGTGTGTGTGCCTGGTGGTGGCTATCTTCCTGGAACTTTCTCAAAAACTTTTTCATAGTGTCGTATCTGATCTCTCATTTAATTAAGCTTGGGTATGGTGATCTTATATTCTCTTTGTCTATTTAATCACTATATTTCTTTCTAACCAATTGCTTTACTTTTCTGGTTTTTAAATCTTTCAATTTTTGGGAAATCAAAAGTTTTATTTTATCACAATTAACAGTCAAAATGAATCAACTAGAAAATTTTAACAATGACAGATTCTCTCACGGCAACTATACTCAGAACAGCAATTGAAGCCATTCAATTATTAACTCAAGACCATTTTTTTATATGGAAAAACCAATTAGTCAACATGATGGAACTTCAAGAGGATCTTTAAACCAAACTCACAAAAGATAAAAAAGAAACAAAAGGGAATCCTATTGGACTCAGCCAGAGTGAAAATCTGAGAATTCAAACTATACTTACCTCTAAACTCAACAAAATGGTTCAAGCCAACATCATCACACCAGAAAACAAGAAGGATGCTCTTCAGATCTGGTCTGACATCAACAAATATTTTGTGTCAAACCATGCATCTAATTGGGCTAGGATCTTCAAGGAGTTCTTGCGTACTCCTTTCTCCTACTCAAACATTAGTGGTTTCATCATCAATACTAAGACAGCCATTTCTTGATTACATGAAGTCAGTATCAATCTTCCTACCAATATCATTGCTTATCTGATTCTAGAAAAACTACCATCAAGCATGGATACTGTAATTCAGAAAATTACTCATTCTGAAAAGAAAATCAGTCCCAATCAATCAAGTGCTTGACCATTTACAAAGGTTTAGTAATAACAAATATCTGAATAAAGCTGACTCTCCTGGCATACAAGAAGAAAGCTCAAACTCAGCCTTGTTCTTTAGCTCTAACTTAAAACCCTGCAATGAAAGATGGCATGATCCCAAGGCAGAAACCTCAGAAGGGAGATGCTGGAAACTCTATCCACACTTGAAACCCTTGTTTCATAGGAGAAAGAAGGCCGGTTCAGAGTCTACTGGGGAAAGAAAATCAGTCAGCTCCTTTCACACAAGCTTGCTTTTTTCCTCTGATATTTTTGTGGTCTATTCAGGCTCTTCAAGAAATATTGTTTCTGATCCCAAATTGTTTTCTCACTTAGACTAATTGATGACTGGCTCAATCACTAAAACTTTGGGAAGGAATGCACTTACATATGAAGGAACAGGTATTGTGATGCGGTTGGACAATGATAGGCGTGAAGTATCTATCTCCAAAGTTTTTTACTCACCAGATTTTACTGGAAATCTTCTTTCCATGCAATCCCTTTTACTCAACAATTTCATGGTTTATTTCATAGAAAACAATCTTCTAATACAAAAAACCAACTGGAGAAAAGTAGGTTTTTATCAATGCAATTCACCATTGATTTGTTTCCGTGAGACCAACTGTGATCAAGTTTCATTCCTCACGCAAGATGAGATATTACATAAATCTCTAGGGCACACAAGCAATGGCAGGATCCAGCAAAAACTGGGAATACAAGTCAAAAAATCTTCAATCTGCAAAGCGTGCACAAACAGTAAAATTGGTCAATCACCTTTCAACAACAAGCATAGGTTTGCTGATAGACCTTTCCAGGAACTTCAACATGACCCGGTGGGACCTATTCACCCTCTGAGTGTCAATGGTGATTTTTATTTTTTAACTGTAGTGGACAGATGCACTCGCTTCTTCACCATTGTACAAATTAGAAACAAAAGTGAGGTTGCAAGTAAAGTCAAGTTCCTTATCAAAGTCAAATCCAAGATTTTCAATTACAGTCCAATGCTACTCCATTCTGATTGAGGAACAGAATTATGGAATAGCTCACTTTCTGTTATAATTATGGCCAGCAATTAGCTTAGGCAAATGAGCAGTATTTAAAGCAAAAGAAATGCTGGACACCTTGTGTCAATAATTGCTTGATGGGCTCTCACAATGGGGAAATACGTTGGATGATATTGTTGATGAATTTGATTGCATGATGAATGGATGGATGGAAAACATCAGGGAGAAGAACTCCTTAAGTAAAAAAGATTAGCCTCTTGTGAGCCCATGATACAACAAGCCAAAAGGAAATTTTTCCGCTGCAAAAGAGCTCTACAGGCTCTACAGGCCTTGTTACTTGGTTTGGGCTACATCAGCCCGCATGGCATCAGTCCCTGAACCCTTAAAACCAGCCTATTCTGGTCCATTGTGGTGTTTCCACCATCACGGGGCTGAACCAGAATCTTTGCTGTTTAATCCCTGGCTGGTTGTCTGTTACAACCAGCCCAGTTTCTCTTATTTCCTTATTTACAGGCTGGTTGCCTCATGCAGCCAGCCACTGGCCCCACATATGGGCCAGGTGGGACCCAGGACTCACCTGGGTCTGGTCTCAACCTCACTTGGGGGGGGGGGTTGTAACCGGCAGACATGCCGCCCCCCCTCTTTTTCTCAAATCCCTGGTGGGGGTGGTCAAATCCCCTCACCAGGGGCCCTGGGGGTTGATACCCCCAGGGCATTGTCAAGAATAGTGGGCTGGGGGTGGTCAGATCCCCTCAACCTGTTGCTCCTCCCCCTTGGTAAAAGGGGGGGGGAGAGCACCCCTCTTGCTTTGCTGGTGGGAGGGTGATCAGATCCTCCCCACCACTGGTTGCTCTCTCTGCAACCGGCATTTTCATCCCCTGGGCAAGGGGGTGATGAAATCCCCCCTGCCCTGACTGACCGCCTTGTTGCGGTTAGTTGCTGGCTGGTTCAACCCAGCCAGCCATCCCCTCCCCCTCGCAATGGCAAGCAAGGGGAGGGGGAGGGAGCCTGGGCCGCTGGCCCTTGCTCCCGCAGCAGTGGATTCCGTTTGTGATTGGCCAGGCCCGCGCGGCGTTGCACCGCGCCGGATCCCTTGGCCGCCCCAACAGCCCCGCGCGGGCCTTTGGGCCATGCATGGGCCAAACCAAGGGATACAAGCGGCCCCAAGAGGGCCGTGGCACAAGCAGAAGCCCCAAGCGGGCGGCGGTCCCAATGGGCCGCTCCAATCCCAAAACCTGAGACAAACACACTTTGGCGGGCCAGCCCGTCTGGCCAAGTATGTCCAAAATAAACCTTGGGCCCAATTATTCCCATACAAGCCCATCTGGCTGTATTTTCCCATATCCCCCACCGGGCCTGTTAGGGCCCGTGTAGCAATGAGCCGTTTCACGCGTTTTGAGGCCAGTTTCCCCAAATCAGTGACATCCACACAGGCCCGTATGGTCTGTGTGAGTGTCCAATGGGCCAGAGAGGCCCATATGTGCTTCCCATTTGGATTACACTTATACGTAGCACATGCTTAAGTGCATACGTATTTTAACACTTTCCACATACTTTAAGGACAGAAATATCAGACAAACCTTTTCCAATGCCTACTCTCCTCAGCAAAATGTATTAGCGGAATGATTCAATTTTATAATACTTGAATCCCTTAGGACAGTATTGTTTGACTCACAAATCAACAAACGTCACTGGAATGTGATGATTAAGTAATATTCCCTAGCTCTCAATCAAATCCCATTGCACAGATCAAAAAATTCCCCCTATGAATTATTTAAAGGGAAAACGCTCAATATTAATTACACCATCCCTTAGGAAACCCCGTCAGTTACATTCTCAAGGACAGACTGTCTTTCTCAAAACTGGAGCCTTGAGGACTCATTGGGAGATTAGTACGCTAAAATGATGAACTCCTGTCTTACAAAATACTGACACCTGATGATAAGGTGATTGACACTAAAAACATAAACCTACTTTACTTTGAGACCAATCCAAGCAAATTCAACAACAATGTGCAAGTGGGTGACTGTTGTATTGATTCTGAGACAACTTTGTCTAATAAATCCAAAGACGTAGGTATAATCACTTCAGATACTCATCCTACAAATACTTGTGAAGATTCTCCAGACACGGCTTTTAGCAACTTACCCTTGGATTTGGTCATTAGCAGCAAAGAACAACCATTCAAACCTCCAGTTGCTTCCTTGGGTTATAACTTGCGTGAGCAAACTTCATCAGTTAAACCTCAAAAGTACTCTCACGGGACTCTTGTGAGTGAAGAGAAATATAACTACTCTGTTGAAAGGGAAATCAAAATCAAGGAAATCAAATCACAGGAGGTATGGGAAGATGTAGAAGGGGAGCCTCACCATTATCTCAGTACAATGTGGGTAGAAAAAATCAAACCGGCTACCAGCCTTGCTCCTGAAAAACAAAAATCATGCTTATGCATCATGGGGAACCTTCAAACACCGGGTCTAGATTACAGAGATATGTATGCTCCTACAGGAAAGTTTGCAACTCTCATTCTTCTCCTGCTTATTGGCTTAGATCTAAATCTTGAAATTAGAAAGTTCAATGTTAAGGCAGCCTTTATTTTTTCCCCCTTGGAAGAGGAAAAAAACATCCTAAAACCAAAAGAAAGTCACAGAACTTCCAGATTTCTCAAGCTAAAAAAATATCTGTATGGTTTAGGCAAAGCTCCATCAAACTGGTACAGAACTATAAGTGTTTGGCTGGAGGAGATTGGCTATAGGCAATCAGAGGCTGATCCCTGTCTGTATGCTCACAAAGACTGGCTTTTTTTGGTATTTTTTCATGTAGATCATCTCATTGTTAGTGGAGATGTAGATTGGTTCAAGGAAAAAATTTTAAGCAAATTTCCACAATCTGCTGCACACCGACGCAATAAAATCCTTGGAATTGAATTTGCCAAAACAGGGGAAAAAATTAAATTAAACCAACAGAAGCTCATTCAAGGAACGCTCAACGAGTTAAACTTATCAAGTTGAAAACCTTTCCTGACTCCTCTCACACCGGGTATTCAACTGGTTCCAGATTCTCAAAGAAAATCTTCTGAATTCAGTAAGCTGGGGATTAAATTTAGGAAATACACAGGGCTGTTGAACTATCTTTCCTGTCATACTTGACTGGAAATTGCAGCAGCATTGTCTATACTGTCCCAATTCAATCAAAATCCGGGCTTATTGCACTGGAAAGAGCTACTTCATGTGTGAAAATACCTTGCAGGAACCTCATCTTCCTCTCTTACTTTGTATCCTAACTTTAGGTTATTGTATTCTTTAGTGGTTTAAACCAACTCAGCCTGGGCCAAAAATCCTCACAGTCAAAAATCTCAGACAGGCTATATCATCTTCTGGAAGAACACTCCTGTCGCTTGGAAAAGCAGAAAGAAAACCAACATAACCCTCTCATCAACAAAGGCCAAATTAAACACTCTCAACAATGATGCACAAGAATCTCTTTGGATTCAGTCCATCCTTTGTGATCTTTGGAGACACTCAGATGTTCAACCCACCAATTTTTGTGTAAACAATAAAGGTCTAGTTGATAAAATACATCACTTTGGTTCAAATTCAAAAACCAAATATATTGAAATGAAGATGAAATTGTTGCGCAAGGAATCTGCCGCTAAGAATATTACCATCAAACTGATACTTACCAATGAAATGATTTCTGACTCACTCACAAAGGCGGCCAATAAGAAGGCGCTTCACCTGTTGACTTCAAGATTCTTCAGTCACACGTCACACTGAATTATGGGGTGGTGTTGGAATATGATGGTTCCTCATCAGTCTTCATATTATATTATTTATTCTTCATAATATATTATTTATTCTTCATAATATATTATTTATTCTTCATAATATATTATTTATTCTTCATAATATATTATTTATTCTTCATAATATATTATTTATTCTTCATAATATATTATTTATTTTATATTATTTATTTCTCTAATTCCATATTTTTCTATATTTTCTCTACTATTTCTTTTCCTTATTTTTATTTACTTTTACTATTGACATTCACACACTCTGGTCATTACACAAGTCCTGGTGAGCGCGGGTTAGGGATGTCAAACTTCATATTCATTACGCCTAGCCAACTTGAGTCTTTCAAGTATTAGTTCTCAGTTTATGTCAAATCTCTCTTCTCTCTCCGCCAGACCTTCTTTATTTTTTCTCATGTATCCAAAGAAACCAATTCCAGGCAAGGAGCACTGAGCAGAAGGTTGGACATCATTGAGGACTCAGAGTAATTTGGTGCAACAACCGTTTCCATTTTTCTTATTCTTTCAATTGTCTAACTCATCTGTATAGTCATCTCTTCTTTCAAGTCCTTTATCTAGTATAGGCGTGTGTGTGCATGTGGTGGCTATCTTCCTGGAAATTTCTCAAAAACTTTTTCATAGTTTCATATCTGATCTCTCATTTAATTTAGCTTGGGTATGGTGAACTTATCTTCTATTTGTCTATTGAATCACTACATTTCTTTGTAACTCATTGCTTTAGTTTTCTGGTTTTTAAATATTTCAATTTTTGGGAAATCAAAAATTTTATTTTATCGCCTCCTCCCAGCCTTTCTCCTCCTTGTCCCTGTTGTGCATCCTGAATGACTCATTGCTCTATCTAAGCCGCTGTTCTCAACATCCTCCATTGGCTCAAGCTGTAGGATATCCCTCTCATGTCTCTTTCTGCAAAACACTGTTTCCTCCAGATCCTCTTTATCTCATATCTTCTGTTCTTTGTCCAGCCTATTCTGGTTCTGATTCATCTAGAAATCTAGCACAATCTTATCACCGGATTATCAGGATAAGCAGACAGAGTTGCAGTGCTGATGCTCAGCCGCGCGCAGATGTATTGGTTGCCATGCCTGTGTGCGGGAATTGTGACAAATCACATTTCCGCTTGTAACTCCTCTAAATCACAGAATTCCTGGATTCTGACAAAAAATTCACCATGAAACCTATACGTGGGGTTTCATGTGAGAAGTTAAAATGGCCAAAAGCCCAAGGCCGCGCCTCTTTGTAAATTTTCATAAATTGTTTAAAAATGTAAGCAGTGAGAATTTGAGGTAGGTGTCAATGAGTGACCCAACCTTAATTTTTATGTAGAATAATAATTTAGAAATATTATTTTTGATATTATTACTCTTTCAATATTTTATTTATTTATTTATGTTATTTTGTTACTTTTGAAGCTTGCTCTCCAATAGTAGCAAGCTGACATGGTGGGTGGTGGTGGTGGGTGGTGTGTGCTGTGTGGTGGGTGGTGGGTGCTGTGTGGTGGGTGCTGTGTGCTGTGTGGTGGGTGGTGTGTGCTGTGTGGTGGATGGTGGTGGGTGGTGCTTGGTGGTGCTGGATGATGTGGGTGGGTGAGGTGGTTTGCCTCATAGTAGGGCAGGAGCCCAAATTGGAGCTGACAGACCCCAAGTGAGGTCCAGGTGACTATGGGGGGGGGGAGCATGGAGGGCATGCATGCCCCCACCCTTTTTGACCAACAGGTGGGAAGGAGGTTTGAAATCCCCCCACCATGCCATAAGTCCAACTTTCTATTACAAAATTTCAAATAGTCCCCATCCGGCTCTACCTGCTGCTGTCCAACTGTCCCTGCAATCTCCTTCCTTCTGTTATCTCTCACCAATTCAATGGAAATCTTGAATGTCAACTTATCCTGACATTTGTTGATTTTGGTTCAAACAGTTCTAGCAATTTCTCTTCCATTGTGCCCCCTTGCTTTCTTGGTGGGAAGGAGGATGATGAAATCCCCCCAACCGCAAGCCAGTGGCTCCCTCTCCCATGCTTGCTTTCTGGGTGGGGGGGTGATGAAATCCCCCCAATGCAAGCCGGTGGCTCCATTCCCCTCAATTTCTGTCTGGGCAGGGAGGGGGCACAATGAATTCCCACCCACTGCAAGCCGGGGGCTCGCTCCACCCTTGCTTGCTTGCTGGGTGGGGGGAGGGGTGAGGCAATAACCCCCACTGCAATATGATTTACAATCTTATTGCTTGTTTCATCATGTAAAGATTCACCTGGAATTGCCTTGGCACGTCCCCTTGTCGCCACAAAGGAGGCAGTTGGGCCTCTTCCAGCGGTTCCACTGGAAAAAAAAAGAAGTTGAGTAAGACCAACTTACCAGTTTCAATGCTGACACACCAAAGGGGCTGACCATCACTTACCACTCTGACTAGATTTAGTCAGTGGCAGCCAAAGGCTCAAATTATGGCTATGGTGCCTGACCAACCGCTGCCCAAAAATAATACCACGGCATGAAGTTGGTGCGTGTATACAATGGCTGGCCAAACCTGATAATAAGTGGTGAGTTGGCCGGTATTGGAATCTATAGGATGGCTTTAACTGGTGGAAAACTGCCCTGCTGCCAAGGTACCAACCGTTGGCTAACTAAAGGAGTCCTCCTTTGTCTTTCCTGAACTGTACAGGTTAAGGAGGATATATAAGTGGGGGACATGGTCAGGTGTGGTCACAGGGTTTTTTTTATTGGCTTTTTATTATTTGTGCAATTTTTTTTCCCATTGAAGAATTGTTACTTTTTGGAAAACTAACTTTGTCATTTCTGGGTGTTCTACAAAATACAAAATCATTCTTTTGCCTGGGAAAACACCCAAGAGATCACTAGTGCACAATAATATTCAATTCATTCTTTGAAATATTCAAGACAAAGGCCAGGTTCTTTCACCTCAGCAACTCACCTTGTCACCCATTTGCTGCAAGATCTACGTGAAACACATAGATATTTGTTTTGGAAATCCATCATGAAATTTTTAATTTGTTGAGTTCCCAGAAATATGCTGCGCCTGTCTACAAGCAAGACTGTGCAACCTGTGGGATGTTTGAGAAATTTTAACTCTGTTGAAAATGCAAGTTTGATTGCTGAAAATTCAACCAATGTCAAACTAACTCATAACTTTGTGTTCCAAGGGTCACATGGGTGATTAATCACTTAAAACTTTACCACCCGGCTTAAAATTTTTTGGATAAATACAAGCAAGGCTGGATCCAGGAGTAGCAGATATTAGGAATATCCTCAAGTGATTCATTGAATTTCTCTTTTGTTTTTTACTCATACCTTAATTGCATTTTGACATGTTCACAAAGTAGGCCAAATAAGAGTTGGTAACTTCCAGTTTTCCAATATTGATTTTCAGCCAAATATGCCATTAAAATATCCAAAAGACCCACTCATTTCAAAAGAATAATTTAAGAGTTACCCAAAAATGAGTTTATTAACACGTAGTATATAAAAAAACTTGCCTTCAGCAACACATCAGACTTTATCCAATAACTAATTTTTACTTCCATGCTTCAAACCAAATATTTATTATTATCAATTTACTTTAAACATTCACCCTCATATCCTCAGGTTCTCCTTTTGAGGTTGAAAGCATGAATGCAACAAAAAAAATTACCCCCTAGGCTAGGTTTTATTTTATTAGCATTAGTCTCACAAAAATACAACAAAAGAGATTTGTGGCTTATTTTTCAGATGCAGTTGCTACTATTTGAGTCTCTATCAGAACTAGGATCAAATTTGTTGAGCTTGATAAGGACAAAATGGTGGAACAGATAGTGACTTTGGCTATTGAACCTGAGTAAGGTAAGAATATTTTATCTTGTCTTATTCTTTACATATTCTTGTTCTTGTTTAATATTGGATGCTGATGAAAACTCCTTTGATGTTACAGGTGATGATTGATGAAGTTTAAATGGTTGATCCTATACTTTGTAACTGATGGTGGTTGATGATGATTGATGAAGGTTTATGATTATGATGATGATGATGATGATGATGGATGATGTTGATGATGGATTATGATGATGATGATGGGAATTTGTAACATTTCTTAAAATTTTTATTTGCATGATAATTCATAATAAACTGATTCAAAAGCATGATTGTCAGATAGTTTTCACTTCTGGAAGCCCCAGCTACAATAATTCTCCCCTGAACAGTGAGATTGGATTACCCAAGTTTCTCCACTCAAGCAATTTCCCCCCATCCCATCCCACCCATTTCAGCAATATGGCACATGTTCCATTTCAGAATAACCAAAACCTCATGCAAAATTATCACATCTAATCTTTCTCCAACTTATTATTTGATGATTCTCTTGGAACCAGCTCTGCTGTAATAACATACAATAAAATTGCATCCAAGAAAGGCTTGGCTGCAAAGCAAAATTACCTGGCCAAAATGCACTTAATTGAATTGTCTTTGCAGCTTTCCGGGCACCTAAGTAGTCACACATCAAGTCTTTAAAAGTTCATTTGTGTCATTTAATCATCATGTACCTCAAAAGCTTCCAAAACCATTTTCTTCTCTTTTAGCCCAACATATTGGGCTACATCAATAAGTTTGGATACAAGAAAGGCAGATGGTTTTGGAAGCTTTTGAGATCCATGATGATTAAATGATGAATTTCTATTTGTATATTAATTATACATTATTTATAAGTTATTCAAAAGACCAACAAGTTTCAAGATCAAAGAGTAAAAAGAAACAGTTTAATTTCTATGAAAATACTAATTATGATCAGCAATATGGAGTACTTTATTTTTGTTTTCTTTGGTATAATGTATATTACCATCCTGAATGCTTCTAGAAGTTTTTTTAGTTCTAACATTGATTTGTAAAAATATGGAAAGACAGGTATGCAAAGAATTTTCTGCAGGAGGAATTTTACAGTGCCAATATTTTTTTGATTGCCAGAATAACTTAAAAATTCTTTTTGGAGTAGAGAAATTAAACCCAAACCCATATTCAGGTATGAAAAAAATTCCCATCTTGAACATTGTAGCCCTTGGAGGGAGTAGCAACTGATCCACCTGCTTTCTTCTGTTGTATGAATAAATCAGAGGAAAAGTTGTATATATCATTTTCATCAATATGGGGTGAATTTCAGAAGGCATCAGAGGTGAAGGTAAGGTCAGGTGAGGTGAACAGGAGCTTGTTCCAAGAGGATCATCAAATGATAAGTTGGAGAAAGATTGGATGCAATACTTTTGCATGAGGGTTTGGTTTTTCCGAAATGGAAAGTGTTCCATATTGCTGAAGAATCCTCTGAGTATACTAGAAGAACTTTAAGAGTAAGGAATAAGTTTTTCATACTGGCATTTGGAATTAGTAGTCTTTAGTTCCTTTATGTATTGGCCAATCATTTCAGATGTTACCATGGCCTTTCTCAATCCAATTGCCCAACTTTTTCCTGACCATGATCTAGATGGTGATCCCACTGGGTTTAGAAATTTCCTGCATTGATGCAGGAACTGAGCAAGAAAGTCAATATCATCATTATCCTGAGGTGATACGTCCTTGATTGGGGTAAATTTGATATACACAATAATATGATTCTTCTCCTTATCCATCAGGAGCACTCAAATATGATCAAAAAGTTGAAAGTTCAATTCAACAAAGACATGAGACTCTTTTAACTAGTCATTTTTTGGCTTTCTTGGAATTTTCAGGATCAATCTGGGGTTAGAGCCTGCATTTTTTGTAGGATGGTACCCCCACAGAATTTTGGGTGAATGTCCCTGGTCCTTTTCACATTTCATTTTTTGGGTAAAGAGAAGATCCCTCTTCAATTTTTACTGAGCTTGTTTTCCTCCAGAAATCTTAAAATTGAAATATGCTTTTGTCCTGGTGAATCATGAAAGTAAAAAAATTAATAGTTGAGTGGTATGCAGTTCATATTCATCAGGGGACATATCCATAGCATATCAAATCATAGAATTTCAGAAAGACAAGTACAGAAAAAAATTAGGGATGGATTGGGAGAATGTAACCTTGATTAATCAACATAAATAATAGTAATAAGGAAAAAAATATAAGCTTCAGTCCTGTTCCTGGCCATTAAAATATTGATTTGGATGGTAGCAATTCACTGGAGAGAGGACTTGGTATGCTTGGGGGAAAAGATGGCAATCTTTACATGGATGGAAAAGATGTAATTTGTGGATTTTAAGAGTGGAAGTGGAAGTCAAAGTAAAGGGGTGGGATGGGATGGGGGGAAATGCCTTGAGGAGAGCAAGAGGACCTATTTAAGTAGTTCTTTATGGATACTTCAGCCAGGTGATTGAGTAGTGGGTGGGGGAAAACAATCTGTGGAATTTTGAATAGGCAATCAATCTAAAAGTGCTCAGTGGTGGGTTAGGGCTTTAGAAAGTCCAAATCCAATAGTTGAACTTGACGAATCCAATCTTCTTTCTCAGGGGAAAATTATTTTAACTGGGGCTTCCAGTTTTGAACAATATTTTAAAATAACTCTTTTGAAAAGTTTAATCATGAATTATCATGAAAATAACTATTTGAATAAATATTAAAAATGGAAAATACAGTTAAAATTGTGAAAAAAGTATTCAAATTACATGGAAGATGACACAGTCAAGCTAAAGAAACTCAGAGAAGAAATGAAAACACTCATTTTCGCCATTTGAGCTTGGTAACTCAGAGATTGGAGCGTGTTCAAGGCTGAAAGGAACAATGGAACATGAATTTTTGTTCATGTGGTTCATGTAGTAATGAGCAGTAGCCTAGGCTAGATCATGCAGGGTTGTTAATTTAAATTTTCCCGTATCTTGAGGGTTCTCAAATATACTGAGCATGATGGATCAAATCTACATTTGAAGGCAAGCCCATATGGGTTCCTGGCTGAAGGTCTCCCATCTGACACTGACTGAATTTTTTTGAATTCAAAAGAGGAGTTCATGACAATCACATTAAAAAGAAATCCTTCTTTATCTTGAAGCAATGAAGATCCCCCGGATGCAGCCAAGCAGGTAGAAGACAAAAGGGAGGAAATTGCGGCAGAATTCTAGTTGAGTCAATTCAGTGAAAAATTGTTCATTTGAAAAATCTGAGACAGTGAGGGAAGAGTTTTCAATAGTGGATGCTTGAGGTGCTTTGCGCTTAGACTTTTTCTTCTTTCCCCTGGTGGTCTCCTTTGGGTCTTTCTAGGAATGAGCCTGAAGTAAGGTGAAGCTGATCATGATATCAATAATGATTCTGCGTAGCTCTTGAACATATTCCCTTGCCTGAATGGGCGTAGCCTATGACTGATTGGTCTTGGCTTCTTTTTCTAGAGCCATGTGATGCTCTATTGATTTAGGCTGGAGTGAATTTGGCAAAATCTTGAAGCTTTGGAGCCACATTGCGATTTCTAGGTTTTCCTTGACATTTGAGATGGGAGATGTGAGAGGATGGGGAGGCTATGCACACAGTTCATTGGCAAATGTTTGCACTGAGAAAGCCACTGTCTTGGCCCATTTATTGATTTTTTTTCCAGTGGGATGGTCCAAGGCATGAAGAAAGTGCACCAGATTGGATTCTAGATTTCCTGTTTTCTGATCTAGGGGGGGTGCGCCAGAGGGAAAAGTAAAGCTGTTCTTCAGGTGCTACAGGGCATGAAGATTGATGATGTCTGGTGCCCACCAAGGCTCATGTACAACCAATCATACAAACTCTGTTGCTGTGAAATGAAACAGTGGTCATCAGCAAAAAGAAATATTGGGAGTTGATGGGATATTCAAATAAAACTAAACTTGCTTGCGGCGTGGTGGTCTTTTATGGAGGCGATTTGGAATGGGCTGCGCGCTGCGCGCTCAGCAATGGGTTTGGCTTTGCCACAGCAAGCCGCGCTGCGGGCTCAGCATCTGGAGACCAGGGGTGGATCAGATTGGATTGGATGGATCAGATGTCTTTCAACGCGCGGATGTACCTTGGATATCTGGAATGGCGCATGGGGCGGATGCGGACATGCGGGGGAGGCTCAGAGTTGGGCGCAGTGCAAGGGCCGCTTCATGAGAAGGAAAAACTGTGTGGACGTAGTGGCAGGCGGGCAATAAAGATACATATGGGGTAAGGGGTATGGAATATGGATCATGGGATGGCAAGGAAGGATAGGGTTGGGGCTAGGGTTCTGTAATTAGGGGTTGTATTTCATTATTCTTGCTAGCTTCTGGTTGTACTTAGTTTAGGGTTGAGGGGGAGGTTACTTAAACCACACCTTCAACCCAGATGAAGGAGGGGAGAAAATCATCACAGAGGATCACATTGGATCATCATAGGTTTTGGAAGGAGCTTTACTCTCATTTCTCTATCTCTCAGTTGAAGGGTGAAAAGTTGCACTCAGGGTTTACAGATGCAAGGGATCATTAACTTCCAAACTTGGGAACCATTCTAGGAGAAGTCCTCTTCTGAATTCCACATCTGGGGGTCTGGCAAGGAAGTAACCTTTTGCTCCTTGTCTCTTGAATCTAAAAAGTGCAATTTCCCAGTACCAACCATCAACCGTTGCTGGGTTGTCTAACGTTAACCCCACTCCTCTTCCTCCTCCTCCTCCTCCTCCTCTGGCTTCTTGGAAGAAACCTTCATCAGGGGCGGGATATGGTGTTCCTTGCTCCAAAAATGGGGCCAATCACAAGCCCTTTTGCATCAGGCCGTGGCAATATCCACATATCCAGTTCAACACTGTGGATGTTGAGCAATTTCTTTTATGATACAAAGGAATTGCTGATGCAGAAGGTGCAATGGATTCGGATAAGGCTTGTCTCATTGTGCTCTTCATTACGGACAAAAAGAAGCTTTGGGATGTCAAGGAGATGGAAGGGTTCGAGGAAATTGATTGGCCAAAACTGAAGGCGGAGATTTTGGCGCGGTGGGGAAGGAGCAAACCTTGGTTTTGGGAAAGCAACTTTGAGCGAGCCACGGAAGAAGAAAGCACAAATGGTGGAGTCCAGACGCGGGCACAATTGGGGGATTATGTAGCAATGTTTGACCGGATCTATCACTACCTGACAAAGAACAAGGTGATATCAGGGCAGATGGGCGCAATGAAGAGGGCATTTTTGGGAGGACTTGGTCCCCAACTCTGTGGGCGGGTGCAGCAGCACATGTAAAACAACAACTTGGTAAAGAGGTTGTTGGATGGGAGTATTGCGCTTCTTCCGGCCATCCTTATCATTTTTTGGGTGGTGGAAAGCAAGTTGGACTTGGAGGAACTGATGGAGAACACAGAGAGGTTGTTCCCAACAGGGCCAAATATTCCGCTTCCCAAACTCCGGCAGCACCAACGCAAGCTCCGGTTGCGTTCCCCTCAAAAAAGAAACGGGCTCCGGCAACACCACTGGGGAAGGGCCCAGAGATTACCAAGATGATGCAATTGATGAAGGATTTACCGATCTTCCTGAGTCAAATGTTTTCAGTGCTGCGCAATCCGCCTCCTCACCTTGGGGCACCGCTTCCGCCTTCTAATCTGCCCATTTTGTGGTTATGCAATTACTTCAGGGACAAGGGGCATTGGCAGTTGGGGTGCAATGATATGGCAAGAGACCTCAAGGCAGGATTGGTTCAACTAGTGGGAATGGGATTCATGTTTCCAATGGGAAAATGGATCTCCATGGAACCTGGGAATCCAACTGCCATGGAGCAAGTGCCCGCGCAAGGACAGTCATTGGGGTCAACTGCTTGAGCTTTGCTTGGGATCAGCACCAGTCCTGGGGTATGGTAATCACCCCGCGTGGAAGCGGAAGTGATGGTACTAGAAAAAGAGGAACCGGCGGTGGCGGAAAGGATAGATTAAAATATGAATAATGGAAGGAAATAAAGTAATATATCAACATAAGTAAAGCCATAAGTCAACATTCCCCCAGAATTTGGTTCTGATCATTGAAAACAGTCCCAATTGAGAAGGTTGAGCATGTTTCTGCTTGCAATTTTAGAGAGTGCATTGGCCACCATGTCCTTGGAAGCAATGAGCTGAACTGACAGTCCGCCATTGGTTTATTATTTGCAAATCCATTTGAGCTTCATGTCAATATGCTTTGTTTTTGAGTTAGAGCCAAAGTGTTGGATTTTGTCCAGCAAGCCCTTGTTGTCAAGGAGTAACTTATTGGGCCATAATTTTTTCTTCCAAAGCTCTCCAATGACAGATTTTATCCACAATCCTTGTTGTGCGCTGTTGGTGAGGGCTTTCAATTCTGCTTCCATGGTTGATAAGGAGATGTTGCTCTGTTTTTGAGTTTTCCAGGCAATAGGACAGCCCAACCATTTTGCCAAGAATCCCAATTGCAAGAGTCGCATATAGGGGTTGTCTGCCAAAGTGGAATCAGAATAAATTTGAAGTTGCTGAACATCATTTCAAGGATGAAGGGTGAGTTCAAGGTTAGCAGTTCCAGCCAGATACTTCTTAACATGGAGGACCTGCTTTCAATGAGAGAGATCCAATTTTTGGTTGAACCTGGATAACAGAGATGCTGCCGCTGACAGATTGGGACAAGTCCTGCATAACAGATGATTCCAAGTTCCAGTAAATCTTTGAAAGATAGTTTTCAGTCTTTCAAACTATTTTCAATCTTAATCAGTTGCTTTTTTTAATCTTCAACTGGGTGTAAGAGGGGTGTGTACAGAACGACAAGACGTAAGATTCAGCTCCTCAAGCGTTTCAGCAATGAGAGAAGATTGATGCAAGCTTATTTTCCCTTCAGTCAGCGTGAAATTTATCCCCAGCAAAGTTTCAAGGTCATGTGCCAACAACCTTGGGAAACATTCTAGAAATAAATTTTCAAGCCAATCCACCTCTCCCACCACCACCATATCATCTACATGAAAAAAAAGAGAAGACCCTTTGAGATTGTGGATCTATAAGCAAGGATCTGACTTTGATTCCCAATACCCAATAGACTCCAACAAATTTTTTAGAGTCTTGAACCAGTTTTCCAGAGTCTTTCTAAGACCACATAAGGACTTTTTCAATTGTAGGAACCAAGATTTGTTATTGCATTCTTCTGGCTTCAATATTTATATGGGGAGCAAACGGCCTTGACATCAAATTTTTGTATCTTCAGCCCAAGATTGATCTCCTGGATAAATAGGATGAGCAATGTGGTGAATTTTCCTGTGGGGGGAAATGTCCCTCCAAAATGTATTCCAGGAGTCTGTAGGTTTCCCATAATACAGAGTCTGGATTTCTTTCTTTCAGGTGTTGAGATGGTAGAAGGTTTTAGTTTGTCAACCCACATGGTTCTGAGAAAATAATCAGGAGTCCCATTACAATTTTCCCAGACGTCTTGAATTTTAATATATTTTATTTTACTCTTGCATTAGTCCTTCCAGTACAAAAAATATTTCATCAGCTTGCTGAGATGTGTTTACTGAATCAGCCTGATTTTTTTTTGTTCTTTCTCCAAAATTATATCTAGATTCCTCTGGGTAATTCACTGTTGGCAACACTGCGGAAGCAGAATCAGGCTGAGTGGTAATGTTGGTAGAGTCATCACCTACAAACTGAGCCGGATCAAGTGGTAAAATGGATTCCTCTGAGCTTTCATACATTCCTTTGTTCTGAGGAGATGCTTGAGTCAATCCTTCAACAGAGATGTAATCATTTTCTTCTATCTCAAATTTGACATTTCTAGTGGAAGCAGTGAGGGAGGTGTCAAAATCTAACATTTTTATGCTTTTTGTGTCAATGAATTGATTATCCTCCGTGAGTATTCTTTAAGAAAGAAGATCCTCATTATATCCTACTATCCTGCCAAATTCGCCTCAAGGTTCAAGTTCTGTCAATGAAGCTTTATCACCAGAAATAAAAGTGATGGGATTTTCAACAGGATGAAAATAACTCAGCTCTATTTTCCCCCCTTTGAATTATTTGTACGGCAAGGTGTGGGATCTATGAGATGGTAATTGATTAATAATGAGAGTGTGGGCCTTAATTATTATACACCATTACTTGGTGGAAAGATTTGAATCAAAGAGAACCGTTTTAAGAGACTCAAGAATGGTTTGGTTGTATTTCTTGGCCAATCCATTCTTTTCAGGAGTGTAGGGATCAGAAAATGTTTACTTGATGTTATTCACTTGACAGAAATCCTTCAAGGATTTTTTGGAAAATTCAGTTCCCCTGTCTGAGTGTAAGATCATTGGAGAATATCTGAAACTTTTTCATTCCATGTTGATCAGGAATTGAAGAGTTTTTTCAGTTTGACTTTTGTCTTTGATTGGAATAGCTGCTAAAAATCATGTACAACTATCAACAATCATCAGTATTTAGGAATCATGATAGATGCTTCTTGGTTTAATTTGACCTATCAGGTTGCAATGTAACTGTTGAAAAGGTCTTTCGGCTTTTTTATGTTTTGAGGTGAAGGATGCTTGATTAATTTTGCTAACAGCGTTGGCCACGCATTCCTTAGGTTTGGATACCTTGATCCCAAGCTTGTTTCTGATCCAATGATAGCTGACATGAACAAGAGATTAATGAAGAGTCTCTTTTTGACTTAAGTGACAGACTGGGTTAGATACCCCCTGATGAAGATGAAATATAGTTATATTGCAATCATAATACCCTAAAGCCGACCAACTTCCTTTCTTTAGAACTACCTTTACAACAAGAAACAAGACATGGAATCTTTTCAACAATAAAAATTTAAGCCAAAGAAGATTAGCTGTGGAAAGCCAAGCATACAAAACATTTGACAGTATCTCCCTCCGTCCCTTCTCATCAGTTACTGATATGATTCCTTTCCCAGAGTACCTGAGGCTGTTCACGCTGGAGCTGGTAGAAATTAACCCGCTTAGTGATTTGTCTAAATGTTCAAAGAGAGTTTCATCAGACATCATATTTGTAAATGAACTGGAGTGAAGGACAAATGAGCGAGAAGTTGAAGATTGAGAAAGAGTGGAGTGAAAGGATCTAACAATTTTGGCTGAACTTTTACATTCATTACCCTCTGTTTTCTTCTTTTTTGGAAAGCTTGGCTTGAGCTGTGGATAAAGCTTCCAGCAGCGGCCTGCTGGATGAGCGGTTTAGGATTGTGCCATTTATCTTCACAGGGTTTGATTTCCTTGTTAAAAAAGGATATGGAGTTGCTGTCTTCCTTTTTGTTCTTGCCAGTCAATGCATTACTGAAAGACCGGTTGTTGTGGAAGAGTCTGAGATGGTCAAGAACATGCTCTGGAGTAACTTTCTTGTTGGAGTGCGTAATCTGTTGTATGACTGTATCCATGGAAGGTAGCAGTTTCTCTAAGATGAGCTAGGCTATAATGTCCAGCGGCAGTTCAATTCCTACTTTATGAATTTGTGAGATGGCTGTTTTTTTGTTGGTAATGAATTTCAAAACATTTGAGACAGAGAAAGGAGTTCTGAGAAATTCTTTGAAGACCCTTGCTCAATTTGAGGCGTGATTTGACACAAAATGTTTTTTGATACTTGTCCATATGAGATGGGCATCTTTTTTATTTTCAGGATTTACAATATTGGCTTGAACTGAGGTGTCTAGCTTGGAAGGGAGGGATATATATAGCCATTGAAAAGAAGACTTGTTTTGTTTTTCTTGCTGCAACCCACCAAACAAACAAAGATGCTGATCATGTCAACATTATTTGACATGCAGATCCATGGTCATTTTTGTGTCATTCTGATGTGCAATTCATGTGGCTTGCATTATCTGGGGACAGAACTGTGCATATTTGAGCCTTGCTGACTTGCTGAATTTGCTGACAAATAATCAAGCACATGGGTGGTGAATTGGTTTGGAGGCATTAGGATGTGTGCAAAAAGTAATTCCTAACAGATGATAACCATTGAAATTCTCTACAGATGGCATCCATTGGAATTAAATGTAAGAAAATTGAGCTGAGCAATTTGAAATTCCATCATGGTCACCAACCATTGAAACTCTTTATGGATGGCAATGATTGCTTCTTCTCATGCCAGACTGCAACCATTAGAATGCCTCATAAATGTTGAAAAATTTTCTTCTCAATGGTTTCCAACCATTGCCAATATTTATGAATGGTGATGATTTCTTCTCATGATGGACTTCCACCATTATAGTGCCTCATAAACAGTGACCAATGTTCTTCTTAATGGTAGCCAACCATTAAAGACCTGTATCAATGGTGACAATAGATTCTCATGACGATTGCCAAAAATTTCAGTTCTTTATGGATGGTGATAATTGATTTTCATGACTGACTGTGACCATTAGAATGGTCATAATAAGCAACAAATTTTCTTCTTAATGGCAGCCAACCATTGATTTTCCTGCCAGAATGCAATCATGAGAAGGCCTCATGGAGGGAAAAAAACTTTATTCTTAATGGTGGCAGACCATTTTAATTCTTTAGGGAGGGAAACCATTAGATTTCCCCAGGGACAGGGACCATTTTGCTTTAAAGTAGACAGTCACAATTTCCATTCTAGATGAACAGAAACCATTGACCCTCCTCTGGCATGCATCCATTTTAATTCTTCTTGGAAGAAATTACAAGAGTTCTTTATGGTTGGAAACCATTGAAGTGCTTTCATCATTCATGTCAACCATGAAAACCAGCCTTTAAAAAAAAGCTCATGTACAACAACCATGAATATCCATCATAGATGAAGGAGTTTAAAGAAATTGGAGAATGTATTCCATTGAAGTGGTTCAACATAATTCACATGTCACTTCCAGTACAATAGTGGCACCCCCAATTTCATGCAGTGTACCATCTTATCTACACATATGGGAGTATTGGTGACAGGCCGTGGAAAGACAGGCATGATGTGAATTGGGAGTAAATATTACTCATGGAATAGTGGAAAAAATTTACTTCTCAAGAATTTTGATGCAACAGTAATGTACAGGATAGTGAGGAAAGAAGACAACAAAAAAATTAGTGAGATTGGGAAGAAGGAGATGAGAAGCTGAGAGAGGGGGGATTTAGGTGTCATCCTGCAGGGATTGGAACACTTCCCTCCCATCCCTGGGGATGAGAATAGTTGTCCTGAATATAACATGAGAACCATTTTCTGAATCAGTGGAATGTAAGGTTGGTGGGTATTTCTTTAGCAGGGAAGACTTACTGGGCAAGTTGCTCCTTTTGTTTCTGAATCTGAAGGATAGAGGGAAGATTCAGTGAAGGGCTTATGATGAGTGGAGTATGAGGAAATTACCTTTTGAATATTTTCCTTGATGGTATTAGGTTCAATGAGTTAATAAACCTGAAATGGCCTTGTTTTAACCATTTGATGCAGCCAATCAACTGCCTGTGCCTGGGTTGTGGGGTTCCAGAGGGGTTCTATGTAGATCAAATGAATATAGACTGAGTAAATGGCGAAATTATAGGAATTATTGGGTGCTTACCATGATGAATACAACATTGGCTTATGTGATTTTGATTCCAACACCAGCTTCCTGAATGGAGACAAGTAGCACATAATTTGTGCTAATTTCTTAAAACTTCTCAAGAATTGATTCTTGCTGTTTTTCCATTAGCCCTCCATCCAGAAAAAAGGAGGAGATTCTGTATTCATCTAGTGTCATTACAATCCTGCACAAGGTGGGTGAAAATGAGCTGTTAAGTGGGGTCTGATTGGAAACAGGAGAAAAAGATGGCAAGCTTAAAGATCAAGGTAGCATTTGCAACACAAGAAGACCACAAATTTGCTTGCTCTGGCTACCATCTCCAATCCTGGGTGAATCATCCCTACAAGCTGTTTGATTTTGGAGCTCTCAAGGCAGGTGTTGATATCAATGTGGTGGATGATTGTTTTGATTCCCATTCTGTAATCCTTGGGAACCAAATCTTCTGTGAGGATGAATCTTCCATTTTGTTCCATGATGACATTGGGGTCTGCCAAAAACGGATGATTACATGCTCCAATGAGCTGGCCAAGATCCTTGAGGATTGAAGCCTATTGGCTTGGATCCATCAGCAGGCGGCTCATTCTTGATGTTGGAATTGAATTGGTCCTGGATTCAACAGTGAAGTCTTTGGCTGCGGTAGAGAGCTGTGTCTTGATTTAGTTGTGATTAATCCTGGAGAGATTTTACAGCTCATCAATCTTGCTCCTTCAAACATTGGCGTGTTGGAGGACCATTTGTATTGGGGCAAAGTCCCCAGCTTTTAGATGGGGAAAAAGGGTAGTTGCCCAGTTCCTGTACTCATTTTCTAGACTGATACCCAGGAAGCTAAGGAGAGAGAGGAGAGCTTGAAGGCAGTTTTGCACTGGAATTCCTGTGAGACAAACTCTCTTATTTGTGGCAACCTTGGTGACCGCTAGGGACAGTTTTGCCTTGGTATTTTGGATAGTGCCTTGATGCAAGTGAATTGCAGTCAGTTTGGTCCAAAAAAATTTACTTGGGTAGGAAAGATGGCAAGATGAAGGTTGGACTTACTGTGCCTCATCCAAAATAATTCTTAACCAGTTTCTAGAGAAGACAATGGAGCATGGGTTGTTGTGTTTGGCTTGCATTTTGTTGTATTCCAAAAACACCAAGTGAAATGATGTCAGAATCACATCTGCATGTTCCAGTAGAAACACCATGGTCTGATGCAGCCATTTTCCATGGTAGGTGAGAATGTTGATGGCCTTTGACTGGGTATGCTTCATAATAACTCTTTTCCAAATTTAAGGAGGCATGGGGGTATCACGAGTGTGGATTGATGCAGGGGTTTTTCAGGGGGGGATCCAGAGGGAGGCCATAGGTATGGGCTTGCAGCAAGGTGGTTGCAATGAGTGAAATTGATTTTATTCTTTTACCAAGACCCATTTCCTTGGCCAGGATAGATCCAAGTGGAAATTCTGGAATTTCCTCACCCCTTGCAAGAGCTATTCTTTCACCACTGATCTTTTTTGTTCTTCCATAGTGCACCACTATAAATTGAGGTCCTTTTCCACAGAGCCAAGGCAGATGCAGCACATGGTGATTCCATATCAAGGAGGAAAGAAAGTCCTTTAGACTGATGTGGTATCAATTATTTTTTGATTAGATTTTCAGGAGTAGAAATGGGGTTCAGATCACACCCACTGGGAACCTTGAGTAGAGAAGGGTTTTAATTTAGCTCTTTGATACCGGAGGTGTCAGCCATGGGACAATTAAATATTTCCAAATGTCTGGACAACTCATATGTCTTGCTGGTATAATGGTTAAGTACTGGTATCACTCTGCATTTTCGAACATCAAGGTCACTGGTTTAACCCACCATAGATCCAAGAATGAAAGGGGATCAAGAAGTTCAGAATTATATTAAATTTTTATAATATTTTATAATATTTTATAAGTATGTTTTTATGAATATTGATATAGAATTAAAGCCTTGATAATATATATTATCAGGATGGAGATCCAACAGAACTTTGAATTAAGTTATGAGGACTCATATGCGTCCCAACTATTGATATACAAATTCCCAATAATTTCCCTTCCTTTGGGGACAAGCTACAGTAATTAATTTAAGCTATACTATCCACTCTGTATAAAACAATCACATAATCTTAATATTATCCCCCTTGGGGATTTGATTATACTTTGATAAACTCTCCTTAGCCTTTAGAGCGTCCACTCAGAGGGCCCTGAGCTTTCTTGTAGAGTATTCAACTTTTGGGGTATGTAAATAAGACCATTTGCATTGAAAATCCCCCCCAATGAGTACTAGTACCCTATTTCTCATTGGGAAGGATGTGATGGAGTTCTGAGACCTTGAGGACAAAACCAGGGAGATACTAGAACTCCACTGTTAATTCCTTGAGTCCCCTGAGGGGTCCTATTACCCTAAAAGAGGAGGTTCTTCACCCTAAAGCCTCTTTATCACCAGTTAAATATGATCAATTATTTGTAAGAGAATACAGAAAGATTTAACAATCCCACCAAACTTAGTCTCAAGAATAGATTCACTGGGGCTATCAAATTTAGCATTATATTCAACTAGCAATCTTATAGGAAACTACAGTTTTGAGTGGAACGTCCCAATTGGATAAGTGACCCTTGTGTGTTGATAATATTAAGGGTGTGAGCTTATTAATAAGCAAAGCTCCTTTGAGATTCATTTATTTGGAGCCAGGACCCTTGCCTTTTTACAAAGTTTTAAGGTGTGGCTTTTTCCTCACAATAACTTGTTATTTTTTGAGTCTGTGAACTTTAGCTATTGTTTGAGTTATTTGAGTCAAAAACAGACTTTAATATTGGTTTTTGTCTTATTTTTCAGGTTTAACCATGGCCAAGTTTAGAAGTAGAGGTAATATCCCTGAAAGTAGGGGAGGTCTACAATTTCCGTGGAAAGGTTTGAGAGGGAGATGGAGTTTTGTTTTGTGGGATTGTATCATGGATGGCGTTCAAGGGTAATGCATGAGGGAAAAATCAAAGTGGTGATGGCCATGAGATCATGTTTGCTGCAAAATATCAATAATTCAAAATTGAATGTGACAGAAGGCTGGGAGGAGACATGCAGAACTTCCTCAAAAAATATCTGTGAAGCTGTCTTGTTGGGAAATTTGGAACGCCATTTTCCAGAAGGACCAAATGACTTTTGATCAGGGATATAAGGGAGAAGAAGATTTGGGAGTATGCAATTCTTATATCTCTGAGCATTGCATCATGGGGGGAGCTTTGCCTCAGCCTTCCTGGGCCATTCAAATAGGGTATTCTTTTGTTAGATTCCATGGGGAATAGTCTCATGTGGATGATGTACACCATTGTTGATCAAACTATATACAGTTCTGGAAATGGTGGGCATATGAGGTCATCACATTCAGGCTTATTCAAATTCTAAATGTGGAAGTATGCATGATGATGGGAGATTTGAAATTCCACTTGTGTCAATTGTGGTAAATGTTCTGTGCCAAATAAATTTGAGAGGGTCTAAAATGGACTTGTGCGCTGGTTGGAAAGCGTACAGCTGGATTTTTTGCTGATCTACATGGAGTTAATGGCAAGGATTCTTGTGAATTAACACAAAATGTAATTTTACATTGGGCAGCCAGTGTACAACTCCTGAAAGACTCATTGTGCATGGGAAATAATGAGGTTGGGCATTATGTGGCCAAAGTCCAGCTCTGCTTGCAGGTGCTCAAAAAGTGTGTGGGCATAAAATAAGCCGTGTATCAAAGCCAGCTTGATATTCCCACACCCTTTTGTACTAACAAAAAATTGATTTGTATGCTGGGCAGCCAGCGTACAATTCCTGAAAGCATCATTGTGCATAGGACATAATGAGGTTGTGCATTGGGTGGCCAAAGTCCAGCTCTGCTTGCAAGTTCTCAACAAGGCTGTGGGCATAAAATTAGCTGTGTATCAAAGCCGGCTTGATATGCCCACAACCTTGTGAAGGAACACAAAATGGGTTTGTGCACTGGCCACCCAGCATACAAATTTTGAAATGATTATTGTGCATAGGACATGATCAGGTTGTGCATTGGGAGGCCAAACTCCAGCTCTGCTTGTGAGTGCTCTACAAGTGTGTTGGAATAAAATAGGCTGTGTATCATAGACTGCTGAATATTTCCAGACCCTTTTGAAGGAACACAAAATGGATTTGTACGCTGGGTGGCCAGCGTACAACTCCTGAAAGGATCATTGTGCATAGGACATAATGAGGTTGTGCATTGGGTGGCCAAAGTCCAGTTCTCCTTGCAAGTGCTCCACAAGGGTTTGGGCATAAAATAAGCCATGTATCAAAGCCAGATTGATATTCCCACACCCTTGTGAAGGAACAAAAAATGGAATTGTATGCTGGCTGGCCAGCGTAAAACTCCTAAAAGGATCATTGTGCATAGGAAATGAAAGATTATTATTACACAATCTTGTGTTTTGTATTTTGTATTGCTGCACATAAGTTGATGTACATGCTCATACCCTTGATCAGCAATTCAATGTTTGAGCATAGCTTATGGGCTGTATTAACCTGGTTTTATAATTGCATATGGAAAAGATGAAATCAAAATTCCCCATTCATTTTTCTTTTGACATCCTGAAAATCATCAACTGAGTCACCCCAAAGTTCCTTCAATCCAAAAATATATAACAGCAGAATTTACCCCCATCTGTGTTCCTTCCCCACCATCTCAAGCACCCATTTTCATTCTTCCTGCATCAATCAATCAATCTATCCATTCATCCGTTGATCCACCCATCTATCCATCCATCCATACCATCACCACAAGACTTTCTCACTATTTTTACATCAGCTGTGCACAGCAAACCCCTGCCCTCAATTCCATATGCCCAGCTCACTGATCCCACTGGAGATGAACCAACTGCTGATCCAGTACACACTGAACCAACTGCTGATCCAGTACACACTGAAACCCCATCCTCAATTCCATCTTCTCAGCTTGCTGAGCCTGCTGGAGATCACCCAACTGCTCATTTCCCACCAATCCTTACCCCAGACCATGAGTACTCTTTTCACTTTTTCATGTTTTCCTCAATTACTGACCAGACTTCCCTTAGCCTCACTTCCAACACCCCCACCATGGGTGGAAGTTGTAGGCACGGAATCATCATCAAGCTGCCATGCTGCACCCCCACCCCCACCCCTGGCCCAGACCAGTGGCTTGATGAGCACACAGGCAGCCTTGGTTGCCTCGAATTATAACTTCCTTTCCAATAGCAAGTGGAAAATGGGAAAGCACCTTAAAATGGCGGGAAAAAAATCACTGCCACCATCAGTTTGAGACATGGAGGTCAAGGCCTGCAAGGGTCTTCAAGATTGAATGGCCTGTGAGTTGAAATTCTTGAATGCTTGTCTACACCCTGGCTGATCCTCATTGTGTCCATCACCAGTTGTTGAAAATGGTGATGACCTCCCTCCCAAGGAGGAAGTTCAGATTGGGTCAGTTAAACTTCCCACCAAAAAACGGGCTGAAACTGCCACTGCCAATCCCAACAAGAAGAGGCATAAATTTTCACCCTTGATGGAAAGTGAAGAAGAGGAATGTACCTCAGGCTCCGCTACTCCCCCCACACAAGCTGCTCCAAAAGAAGTTCCCTCTGAAAAATTCTAACCTTCACTCTTTACCCCTGAAGTCCCAGCAGAGCAGGGCTCCATCACAACTACCCTTCAACCCATTGTTACACCAGTGGTACCATACTCCCAAAGCGCCGGGGGGGCTACTCCTGCTGCTGCCACTGATCCTGAAAATGAACCTGGTAAGTCACTTCCATCACTTCCATTCACATTCCTTCCCTGATTTCCAATCACTGTAGCTCCCTCTGTAGATTTGCCCACACTGTTAAAAAAATACCAGGCTGAACTCCAGGAACCATTCAACCCTTTGCAAATGGCATCATCAAATCAAAGTGCTACAAGCGCGCTGTTGAGGCAGCAGTGCACCTCTTTGGATTATGTGCAAAAGGCCACCAAGAATGGGGATCTTACCCTTGATTTCTATCTCACACAATCCATTTCAACACCATCAGTGGTGGTATGAAGGATTGGATCAGTCAATTTGCTCCAAGTGGCAAGCTTGATTCCACAGGGATCTTTTGCCCTCACAGTAGCCTGCCTCTCCTCATTCCTACAGATTCAAATCCCTTCCCACCTTGCAAATTTGAGCCATATTGCATGCCAGATGTATTTTCTCTGCCTCTTCTACCTGGGTCACCGCCCCCACCAGCCAAAATCATAGGATCCAAGCTGAAAAATCTCTTGATCCACCTTTCCCCCCCTCCAGAGTTTTCTCAGGTTAGATATGCAAAATTATGGTTCAAATCCATTCTCCTGGTCTCAAGAGAACTCACCCAGCCACCAGCATTTATACAACCGCTGGATGCTGAAGATGAGGCAAGCTGTGATATCTCAATCATCAAGTATTTTTCCGCTTGTCTTGGCTCACATGAAGACATGGCTTGGATTGAAGGACAGCCAGTTGACAGCCCTAGTCACAAATCTGGCTTAAACTCCCTGGAAAAATTGTTTTACAACATCTACGACCTGCTCATTGCATTTGCTCTCCTGCAGACAAAACTTTGATTGGAGGGTTCATCCACAGCCATGGCACCACAGCAGGCCATGTTCAACACCATTGTGGTCACCATCACATCACGGCCCTACTACAAAATTCTTGTGGCCCACATTGTTGCCGGAGTATGTGGGCTCTTGATGATACCATTGGACATTGCAAATTTTCCCCTGGTTTGATCCCTCCAGCTTGTGAGCCTTGTCTCCAAAGCCAACCAGCTAGAGCCAAAGGAACTCAAGGAACATGTATGGAAGGGGAAAAGTGCTTACATAGTGCAGCTTATCCAAGAATGCTTTTTCAGCCATGAATTTTGGCCAGGAACATGGTTTTCCTGTGTGGACCTGGAAAAATATCTTGTCAAGATCATTGGATGTCCCAAAACCCTTCAACCAATAATCCTATATTCAGTTTACCTTGCAAATCCAATGTTTATATTTGAACTATTCCAAATTTATCATATTGTCTTATTTTACTAGCTTTTCTTTCTCCGTTGCTTTTGATCAACATGCTTATAAATCATTTCATGTATGCCTTATCAAAATTAATCCTTGATAAATGGTTTTATAATGTGAAATTGCAGAAAGCTGAGTCCCATCAGCATCTGTTAAAGTGAGAGACTCAAATTCCATGCACACTGTTTTTTCATATTCCTGAAACATGGGCCAGATGCATTTTGATAGCTCCATGGACAGCAACCATTTTTGTAGTCCACTGTAAGCATCAGATAATTTGAGATACTCAAATTTTTTGCATGCTGTTTATTCACTTGAACCATGGGCCAGATGCATTGTGATAGCTCTATGGACGGAGACCATTGTTTTAGTCCACTGTAAGCATCTGGTAATGTGGGAGACTCAAAGTTAATGCACCCTGTTTAATCACTTGCCCAATGGGCCAGATGCATTTTGATAGCTCTATCAAAGGCAACAATTGTTGTAGTGCACTGTAAGCGTCTGGTAATGTGAGAGACTCAAATATCATTCACACCTTTTATTCACTTGAACCATGGGCCAGATGCATTGTGATAGCTCTATGGACATAGTTTGTTTGTTTCAGTCCACTGTAAGGATATGGTAATGTGAGTGACTCAAAGTTCATGCATGCTTTTCATTAACTTGAACCCTTCTAACCATTTTTGCTGCGCAGGTTTTGGCTTCTTGTCAATTTTGGGCTTCTGGGGAGTGTCAGCCATGGTGGCCAATTCAGAAAAGGAACTTATATGGATCAGGGGTGGTCAATTCCACAATGGAAGTTGAATTTTCCAGGTTGCAATCTGTTGGGATAAACTAATGATGATGTTGTCCATTATTAACAGGGAAAGAGATGCACCTTTTATATCATCCCAGACAGACCAATGGATTCATCAACATTGGTGCATCATTTGGCACTTGTTGGCAAGGAAATACTTTTTTCATCTGGTGTTAAATTATCCCTCCATTCACAAGATTGACTGGCATGTGCAATGTGCTGTGTGACAACCAAGCACTTCCTGCAATTCAAGTTCACCTGATCATTGAAACTTTGTTTGAAGTGAATGTAATTTCCACTCTCTTCCATCAATGTATTTCAAAATCCAGCTCAATATAAATGCCCCTGTTTCTTGCGCGTGTTTGATACTTGTACTTATTGATCACTTAAACCCATGCATCACTTTCAGAGACATAAAAAATGAAACTTTCATATAAAATTTTATTGCATTAAAAACATTAAGAATGGAAGAGCTCTCAAGATAAAGGAAGAAAAAAAAAGACCAGCCAAGGCTCAACCATTTTTGGTGCAATCCACTTTCCCCAGGGGCGTGAGCTGGAACTATGCCAGTTGTGTTCTCAGGCTTCTTCTTGATTTTTTCTGATAATAAGGTGATTTCTGCAACAATTTTTGAGTTTTCACAAGGGGCCAAAAGTTTGAGGTCAATTTCCAAAAGTGCTTGCAGAACTGCAGGTTGATAAGCATCCATTGGAAGTTTTTTTGGGCATTCCAGGAGGGTGAATTCAATTGGTTTCATCTTTCCTGAAAAAAATCAAGGAGTGAATCCAACTTCTTGATTTCTTGGTGCTTCATAGCAACTTTTAACTCTATTCAATCTAGGAGTCAAGTTGGATGAGTTAGTTTGCAACTTCTCCAGGGGTTTTCAATGGTTGTGTGAGTGCCATCTTTATCATCCTCCCTATCAGAAACAACATCCACAAGTTCAAATATTTTAATGATTTCTTCTGATTCTTTGGGAAGTTATTTTCAGTCTGTGTGAAAACTCTTTTCAATTATCTGGAATGAAAAGCAAAACACACCATCAGCATCCATTATTTGAAGAAAAACCCTCAGGAATCATGCTCAAACCTTCTTTTCTGTTTGCTGGATGGATGCGCGTTTGGCCTTGGTAATTGTTTTTTTGTTTCAACTTAGACCCCAATAGTTGAGCTTTCCATATTTATTTTCCCTGCCCCAAGACCCATCTCTCCAATAATGCACTCATTTTCTCCATGCCATCAATAGATGATACAAAGGACCTTGCATGCCACTCAAATTTAATCCTTGAGAAACCTGTCTTTTGCACATTGCTCTCACATGCTACCTTAGCACTCCATGGGGGACTGTTGGTTGATGGCACATTGGGTTCTAGGTGGAATTGTGGGGGTACAAAGTTGGTTCTGAGTCTAGCCACTTCTTCATTGTATTGCAGCTGCCCATCTGCCTGATTTGGCTATCCATGTTGTTTCCAGACAGACTCCAGATGCATCATGACCCAGCGCACCCTCATAGGAGACCACTGTTCCCATTTCAGTATTTCTTCAGGAGAGGGAGGTCAGGGGAAGTTGGTTATGTTGGCTGTCATACCCATCAAAAAGAGGACCCATTTCTGTAAAGAACACAAGATTGTACTATATTGACTGGGGAGGCGGGTTTTTGTGACCATCAAATGCACTTGTCTCAATTAGCAGCCTAAAGTCTCCTTTTCCAGTCTTCCCTTTTGAGAACTTTTGTTCATTCAAATCCTAGATTTATCAGGGAAATCATTCATTTCCACTAAACCTGTCAGCTTGCTGCTATGTACAGAGCAACCTGTCAATAGCAACATAAAACTATGAAAAAATAAGAATATCTCAATTAACAAAATAAGGAGTAAGAAATCCAAAAGTATTATTACAGAAATGGATTCCTTGCCCAAAATAAGGTAGGGTCACTCACTGACCCCACCCTTGAATTCCAAGTCCTTACATTTTTAAAATAATTAAAAATAAAAGTACTAAAAATTACAACACCAGTATGGCACTTTTTGGCCATTCTGATATTTCACATGTGTTATAACCTATAGGGTTTACACCTAAAATTCACTCAGAATTGAGGTTTTGTGTATATTATAGGAGTTACACGCGGAAATGTGTTATGTCACAATTCCCACGCGCAGCCCCACATCATTAAATATCCCTACATACTCGTAGTAGCAGATTCCTGCGTACTAGAGACCCGCGCGCAGCTGATTCTGCCATGCACGCAGCAGATCCTACCCCGCGCGCATCTGTACTAACTGATCCCCCCGTCTGGATCCGTCGTGACTAATCTGAAAACCAGGTACCGCTCAGAAGAGCTACAACCTAGTTAGAGTTGCCTAGCATATGTAACAAATTGACATATGCATTAGTAATAGTCTAAAAAGATTAAAAATTAAATAAAATTAATAAAAATTAAGTTTGAAAAATTTTTTAATAATGAATCAAAGATCAAGGATTACCACGTAAATCACTGACTCTGATCTTTGAAGACCACAAAACACTACAAGGAGTGTTCATAAAAATTATTAAAAATTACCTACGTGATCAGCAGATGATGGAAAATTAGTAAACATCTACATCTGCCCGCTTCAAAGCAATATCAATAATACAAATGAAGGATGAGTACAGAATGATAAAATTTATGCCATAACAGATTAACAGATCCTGAGGCTAAAATAGTACAGAAATCCAGCAGATCTAAGGCCAGCTGATTGACAGCACCAAGTGGACGTGCCAATGTTGCCCTGACTGGCTTGCCAGCCTCAGCACACGAGCACAACCCTCTCTAAGTGCCCTGGGAAGCTCAAAATCACCCCAAAAGGGTATTTATACAGACCTCTTGGGATCCAATCAGTTAATCAGTTTACCAGGAATTATTTATTATCAATCAGACACCGTTTCATTGTTGATCAAGTGCTTATATGAAGATAAGCAAGTGATTTATGACTTAGTCTGTAGCAGTATTATTTATCCTTATTAACCAATCAACCCTTGAAGTTTAGTCAAGCAATCTACCCCATCTGCTCTGAAACCCTTCCAATTGTTCCAGGATTCTCGTGGTAAAGTACTCAGAGTGAGTGTTACCCTTCCTGTATTGGCCATTTGTGCTGTTAAGCCCGGCCATTAGTGGAAAAAGTCCTTTCTAAGGCACCCATCTTTATTCCAAGGTTCTTAAACTGCCTAGGGAGGCCCCTTGAAGAGAGGTTGCTAGTCTGTAAAGATCCCCAGTAGTATAATACTGTGGCCCCTCTTTTATATTATATTGAAAACCATTTATTACCAAACCAATTAAACCTTGCAACTGCTCTTATTATATCATTTATTTGAGCTTCTAAGTGTTTATCATTGGAATAATAATTATTATTATTATTCCAGCATTTTTATCACTCTCTGTAGCTAAAGGACTGCAAGGTTCCTGGTATCAGAGAGCTGAAAAAACCCATTGCAATCAGCATCTCTTTGTTGATGAAATTAGTGGATTTGTTAGTTCAATCATAATGCTCACCTGATTCTGGTATATTATCTACATTTGGGGGCACCCCCCTGAGTAATTAATCCAGGATTCCCTCATGATATTTCAAACCAGATGATACTGTCTCTTGTGCACCAGATTATACTTCCTCTGCAGGCAGAATTGGCATTTCTAAAACAGTTGCCGCAGGTTGGGAGGTATGGGCACTTTGGTCTGGAATGATTAATAATTAATATTCAAGAGTTGGATAAGGGTAATATAATACTATAGTATGGTGAGTGTGTGAGATAGTATTTTTAACTGAGAGATAGTATGAACAGATACCTTGATGGATAGACCGGGTGATTGGTATGGGGGAAAGAACAGATAGAGGATGATGATCAATGTGAGATAAAAGGATTTCTTATTTATATTCCTACCCTCCTCCTTCACCATTCCCCAATTCTAAATATTTGACAAATGGGGCTTTGTCTGTCCAATTCATTGGAAACTAATAAGATGGATGAGTAAAATTTTAATATCCAAGATTCTTTTGTTACAAATATTAAGTCTACAAACCTCACATCTAATCTCCATTTCATCATCCCTTATGCCCCATTCATTTCCACACAAAGCGTCATATGGTTGGTGTTTGGTGTCCAATTGTCCACATTTCTTCAAATGATGCTTTTTGATTCTTGCTAAGGTTTCAGGTCACCCATAGGCCAGAAGCCATTGTAATTTCATGTCAAAATCCATCCCTGCACATTCCACAATCAGTTTTGCCATTGTCCTCATCTCAGACAAAAGGGAAACTGGCTACCTGTCCCAGGGGAACCAAAGTCATTGTCTTTCCTGGATAGCCAAATTTCCCAGCAACATTTTCCAAAACCACCACATGCCCCACTATCTCCTTTCCCCTCACCACCACAATCTCCCTGAGATCTGTTGAGACCACTGGCACATTTAAGTTGGAGTGGGCTGTGTATGGATCTTTGGTGTCTTCTGAATGTGCATCTTGGAATAAATGGATAACAAACCAAACACCCCCAACTTCTTATTTTACAAAGAGGTTGGTGATTTGACAAAATGAACATAGTTCATCCTGCATGATCTCCACATAGGAATTGGAGTGATTTTTCCCTTGATCCAGCCATTGCACTGTAAATCTTTTATGATGTATCAAGGTACTGGTGATTTTGTGCACATTTTAATCAAGAGAAACATCCTGTTCCAGACCCAATCTTCCAACCTCTTGTATCCATAAGCAATGGATTTCTGGGTCTTATGGGTTGAGGCTGAATTGGTGTTTTGAGTTTTCTTGTCACTCATTAATTAACTTGGACTGGATCAATAAACTTGAATATTGACTCCTTTTATTACATGCCTTCATGATTTCACCATGCATATCAGCTGTAATAAATTACTTTATTATTTGCTTTGTTTTCCAAGTAAGAAGGAAGGTGTACAGCATGATTCTTAGTCAGCTCACCTGTGCAATTTTTCTTTGGTATTGTTCCCAACATACCATTTAACCTTTCATGGGCCCAGGCTGCCGTGGCCATTGGTGGACCAAACCATTTGATAACTTCTGGGTAAAGCTGAGTAATGTGCATATTGGGTTTACTCCTTTGTTTTGGAAATCAAGTCCTTAGTGTTTGATGGTATTCCAGAATTAGTTGTTCAACCTCTACAATATCTTGGTTTGAAATATTATTCTTCATTGAAATGTTTTTTACATAAATGGGAAGCACCATTGAGTCTTTCACGTTTGTTATTGAGCCAATGTGATCAATAATGTGCCTATGCTTACCACTCCACAAAGTAATCATAGAAATGGGATATCAAAACATGTAGATTGTCAGCCACTCCACAGCCTTGAGCAATCCTGCACCATGAAATACAAAATCCTTTGGTACCCTTGTCATCCATGGTGGCACATTTGTGTCCTCAATCACCTGTTAGATTTGCCTCAAATCATGAAGCAGTAATCAAGGGCCTTGGATGGATGATTTGACTTGAGCTACTTTTCCTCTGTCATCATCCTTGTCCACTGGACTGCTTCCCTCACCCTCCATCAGCTTCAGAGTACTTGTGTGGCTTCCTTGAATTTCTATACTTTTTGAAGTTCCAAAACTCCCAATAATTATACTTCTTAAATAATAGAAGTTAGTGCTAGTAAATTCAGAAGATGGTTGAGATTTCTTTCTTTTCTGTGAGGCTGATGATTAATTCCCAGCCTGTGAAGATGTAAATTCATATCTTCTGGATTGACTTGTCAAGCTTTGTTCCATTAGTTGTTTAAGTGCTCTCAGATTTCTGGCATTAAGCTGTCTCTTGGGACCTCTCTGGTAGTGATCACCCTCCTATTATTGATCTTCAGGTGATTTCCTTCTTTTCCCCTTTCCAATTACGCTTTCCACATTAACCAGTGATCCAGTTTTCTCTATTCTGTTCTTCTCTTGGATTTTTTCCTTCCCCAATTCTTCTCCCGTTATAGAAATTTTAAGAGAACTTGTTCTATGATCCTTGATATTTCCCAAAATCAACCCTTGAATGAGCTCCTTGGGGGCCAATATAGAAGCCTGTTCAAACAGCTTTCTCTGACCCCTTTCTCCTTGATAATTTGATCTTGCTCCCATGATTTCTGAAATTCCTCCCACTTCTTTGCAATCTTCCTGTGCTTGGGATTTCTCTTTGACTAGAACTCCTTTACATTTTGATCATTGATCTTGTCCTTTTTAATTTGACAATATGAGCCAAAAATGGTTGAAAATGACCAGAGAATCCTTCCAACTTGCGCATAGCTGGAAAATCCCCAATCAATTGGAACAGTGCAACAAATATTTATTTTTTCCAGGTTGGGCTTGAAACATAGCCTTTGAATTAGAGTGACTTTTCTGAGAGGTATTGCCTTCATGATGTTATTTGAATCAAAATTGAATTCCCTCCCCTGATTTTTAATCTTCTCCCACTCTGTCTTCAAGGAATCTTTTATTTCCAAGTCACTAAGTTGATGGACAAGGCACAGTTTTGCTGCTTGGAGAAGCACAAGAAGACTGTACCTTGGGACTAGATGAAAAGATTTATCCTTGAGGTCTTGAGTATCAAGCCAGTGCCCTCCCATGTGAAGTAGAATATGAATCTGCTCTTTGCTTTCATTCCTTGCTTGATTTTTGGAAAACTGAAAATATTTATTGCAGGAAAATTGGAAGATCAGCAGATGAATGTACAGTGTTAACTCCTTTCCCATCCCTCCTATCCACTTACATGACTGCTCCCTTGTAATGTCAATATATCTGTTGTGACTTGCAGCGCCTGATTGAGTCTGGTTATAGTGGCCTGATTTTTCTGGAAGGAAGAGGAATAAAAATTCATTCCCATATGTTTTTTCCCATCTTCATCTTCATATGTGCCCTTGCCACATTTGAATTCCAGACATTGGCATATCTTCCATTTGGCTATCTTCATATCAATTGATGGATGGATGGATGGATGGATGGATGGATGGATGGATGGATGGATGGATGGATGGATGGATGGATGGATGGATGGATGGATGGATGGATGGATGGATGGATTGATAGATTGATGGATGGATGGATTTATCAAATGATAGAGGCATTGATTCATAAATTGGGTGCAATACCCACCCACATCTTTTACACTAAATGGTATGCATATATGCATTTAGGAATGACTCACTCCCAATGGTTGCCATCCATTACCTTAGCCTCATGGTTTTTTTCCATTAGCTTATGCTGAGCTTGGCCTGATGGTCAGTCTCCATTAGCTCACCCCTATGGTTGCCAACAATTTGCTTGCCCCAATGGTCCCCAAAAATTATCTTTCCCCAATGGTTTCCAACCATTATCTTGACCCAATGGTCCGCAACCATTGGCTTTCCCCAATTGTTTCAAAACATGAGCTTGCCCCAATGATTACCAACCATTAGCTTGCTCAATGGTTGCCAGACATTTGCTTGCCCAATGGTCACCAACCATTAGCTTGCCCCAATGGTTGCAAACCATTAGCTATCCCCAATGCTCACTAACCATTAGCTTTCCCCCATTTTTTTCCAACAATTAGCTTTCCCAAATGGCTTCTGACCATGAGCTTGCTGCAATGGTGGTTTTCCATTGGCAAAATTCCACCATTTTTAAAATTAAATTCATCATCCCCCTGTGCTTTTAAATTCTTCAATTCTGAAACTGCTCTCTTCCTTTTGATAATGATGCAGTTTCAACAACAAACAACCCATCATGGTAAAATACCTCTTGAATGGAGCCCAATCAAAAAAAAAAAAAACAGAATCTTCAATCAAGCTGTTTCCAGCAGTGTCCCTTGCTCCAACTCCCACTTCTTTCAATGTCTCTTGTCCTACTGTAGAGTTGTGATGAATATCACCAAGTCAACAGATACTCATTGGCAAAAAATCTGCAATTCCCTAAAACAATCCCAGTTTCAATCAATGCCATCATCTTGCATTAATCAACAGATCCACTCCACTACATCTCTAGTCTCATTCAAGTCTTCATGTCTACTACATGGCATATCAACCCTAGAAAGAGAGGTTATTATTCAAGAACTTGCACAAACAAACCTCCCTTGCTGTGGTTTAAATTTGTCTGATCCTTGGGAATTGCATTGGAACCAGTTTTTCATGGCACTCATCATTAAAAATTGGAACCATGCCAATGCACATGGTGCGTTTCAAAACTACTCATTCAACTCAGTGCATAACACCAAATTTAATCTTACCATTTTCCTCAAGAGGTGGTTCATGGGCAGGAGATCCAATATTACTTCTGGAAAATATATTTCAGAAGCCCATACAGCAAAAAAAAACAGAAGAGAAAATCCAGATGGCACAAACAAGTAAGCAATTAATTTCTATCATCCCATTTTATTTTTTTACCCCAATTGTTTTCACATGGTTTTTCTTCTTTGCCTACAGATCTATAATCAAAAAAAAGAGATCTTTGAATCACTTGGATTACCAGAAAATCAGTCCAGTATATCTATTGAAACACAATTTTGCTCTGACACTGAGGTCTCCAATGGAAAGTTCTTCCAGAAGGTCCAGTGCCAATGGCAATCTCAAGGTTTCTCTGCCCTTGGTCACCAAATAGATAAAATTTTTGACAACATGAAAGCTTAGAAACTTGGTAGAAAATACAAAAGTGTTCAGTCAATGTGGATGATGATAAAACCTTCCAGCCACCAAGAAAAACTTAAAAAGGTGCCAACAAGACTCCCTAGCAACTGTTATCATCCTGATCTGATTTCTTCCCTTTCTCCAGAGGGAAAAAAGCTTTTGGATATGCAGCCTCCAATTTACCTTGCCTTCATAATTTCTAAACTCATACCTTAAATTTTCTTTAGATCTAAATTCATGTTACAATATTGATTATTTTGATAATAGAATGGATAGAATGGTCAAATCTGAATATTTCAATCCATAGACGCTTGCAAGGATATCTTACTAAGAATCTTTTTTTCATCAGATGGACCTTTGTTGTAAAATCACATAGATATCATTAAATCTTGAACATTTCCAAAGTGTTTTAATTACTTTCCCCTGCATCAAAATATATTCTAAATTATGTAATTATTATCAACATAACTGTACCAATACCATTTACATAAAATCCCCTTCATGCAATGATTTGATGTGGTACATACCTGTGACATATAATTCTGCATTTGGAAACCATGCACATGTATGATTATGGTCCATCAAATGCATTTGGGCGCCTTTTAAACTTAATTTGTTTTTTTTAAACAGCAATTGGGGCCAAAGAAACCAATATTGGTGCCTGGCCAACCGCTTTGGGCACCCTATAAACCTCTGCTTGGCTCATGGTAAAATTCAATTGGCACCTATGCAACCTATTTTGGGAACTGATCAAAGCTTGGCATGAAAAGTAAATGGAGTGGGAGAAAAGGGAGAAGCAAACACAGGGGGAAAAAAACAATCAAAAAAAGACATGGTAGACAGAAACTGAAAGAAATAGGAGGGTCATGATAAAAAGAAATGAAGTTGAAGTTCAAATGATAGAAAAGGTAGGAGATTACATACCTTCAAAAAAGCTTGCGGTGAGTGGCCACAATGGGGTTGTGCCAAGCTTTGATGTGGGTCAAAACAAGGTTGAGCAGGCGCCCAAAATTTACCCCTGTGCAACCTACCCAATCAAGCGCTCTGGCCGCCTACGCAACCCCTAGTTGGAACATGTCAATCTTGAATTTACAAGGTGCCCAAATGCGCTTGATAGAACATATGTGTATATGGCCATGGGAGAGGCCCACAACAACATTTGTGATCAAAAATTTCCACCTTTGGGTTGCAATATAAACCCCCTATTTCAAATTTACATGAAACCCCGGATGTGAGGGAGAAATATACAGAGTTGACCCTGAATGTCTTGCCCCACCAGAATTATGGGCCACAAGACACAGAATGCATAGTGATGCACATTCACACATACAATCTTTTGAACCACACTGTATGTTGCATTTGTGACATACAGGGTGTAACTTTTTTGGCATGGCAGCACAAGTTACACCCTTTCTGTTGAACAGAGCCTAAATTGTTGAATTATGGGTGATCAACAACCAAGGTGTAGGTGATTTATGCCAAAAAACTTTCCAAGGGCTTGAAAACAGGATTTCATGGTGTATCAAGTGGTTTTGGTTGGCTCTTAAAGTTATTACCCATTTTTGTCAAGCACGCATGGCGCTGATCAAAGTGATCTTAGCCCCAATCAAAGTGCCCTTGACACCAGGCCAAGGTTGACTTGCCGCCTGTCCAAATAATTCTGGTGCCTGGGAAATTTCATTTTGGAATGTATAAAAGCTGGTTGCATTGGCCTGCATGACACATAATAATATTTGGAAAAAAACCCCGTTGGAAGTTGGGGTGTAGGGAGGCTGGTCAATTTGGTGCAACCAGAGCTTGAGTGGCATCAATTGGAGCTTGATTGGCGCCAATTTTTAACCCCCGCAAGCCTGAACTAATCAATTTCTCCCTGGGCACCAATCAAACTCCCACTAGGCGCATGCCAAGTTGAAGTGGACAGGCACCCAGATGGGCTTGATACACCATATTTTGGCCCCTCAGTGTACAACTTGATTTTAGTGTACTCCACATGGGTGTTGACCAGATGTACTCAATGAGTTGTACCTCAGCTGCTCAGCATACAACCCCATTTTTTGCACACCACAAGGGTGCTGTATGATGGCCACTCATCATACAACTCTGGTTTGAAGCACTCCACTAGGGTGTGGGCATAATGAACTTGGTTATTGTATGCTGGCTCCCTAGGGTGAAACTTCATTTTGGAGCACTTCACAAGGGCATGGGAATAATTCACTTGGGTGTGGTATGCTGGCCACCTAACATAAAACTCCATTCTGGAGAACTCCCTAGCTGGGTGGGTTGCCCAGCACATATAATTCATTTGCTTTTCCCCCCCATCATCCAATTTTTCCCTCAAGCAGGAGAAGATAAAAAACCATGAGAAAAAATAAAAATAAAAATAAATAATCAAAAATAAAGTTGAAATAAATATTGAACTTCTGTACTCCAATGCAACTTGTGAGCTCAATTCTCAAAGGAACAAATAATGCTTATATTTATTTGGTCATATTATGAACTAAAATTTGCTTAATGGTCTCTATGGTGTTATTTCAAACTATTTTCCTGCAAGAGAATTTTCTTCCCCCTGGTTAAACAGGCATTAAAATGCTCACTGCAACCTTGTGGTGAAAAAATTTAATTCTTCACTCCAACAGTGTGTTGGAGTTGGTGGCTTACTCCTCAGTCAATTGCCCCAATCCACCAAACTATGAAATAACCAGTGATCACCATGAGCTGACAGAAGAATGGCGGGATGGTGGAGAACAAGAGTGCTGAAGAATCACCTATTGAGGTGAGGGGAAAAATGAGAGTCAACAAATGGATGAGTGAATTGCTTAGCAAGGAAGCAGATGCGAGCACAGAAGAATAAAGATGAAAGCAGAGAGCAGACCTATGAAATAACCAGAAATTGCCATGAGCTGACAGAAGAATGGTCAGATGGCAGAGAACAAGAGTGCTGAAGAATCACCTATTGAGGTGAGGGGAAAAATGAGAGGCAAAAAATGGATGAGTGAAGAAGGAGGATGTACAATGTGAGGTGAAGTCTATCTACAAGAGTGTGGGTCTAAACCTAAACCTGTTAGATGAGAAATAAGACAAAAACCCCTAACAAGATCCTTGGCTCTGAACCCTATTTGCCTTTCATGACGGTCCCTGGACCTCCTGTTACTGTGATTGACCCCCCCCCCCCTGCTTGCTAGGCAATCCTCAATTTGATGAAGTTCAAGGCCTGTCAAGTCTTTATTGGGGTGAGCGGTTTATTCAGGAAATCTGTGTGGTTATTGTCAGTCCAAATTTAGGATAGTTGAAAGTTTTTGGCGTGCTTGAGGTGGTAGCGCAGCCAGTGACGGCGGACATCAATGTGTCGGAGGCGGTGGCTGTACTGGGGGTTTTGTAGGAGGGCTAGGGCCCCTTGGTTGTCACAATAGAGGTGCGCAGAGGGTGGCGGCAGCTTAAGCGGGGGGTGGATTTCCAAGAGCAGCTGTTCAAGCCAGCGGATGTCTTGCCCTGTCTCCAAGAAGGCGCTGTACTTGGCCTTGGTGGTGGAGAGAGCCGGCCCGTTGTCCGCTTGTTTCTGAGCGTGCCAGCCAATGTCACCATAGTAGTGGATTATGCTGCTGGATAACAAGGCTGACTCACAGGCGCTTACATGGCTGGAGTCCGCATAGGCTGTGATTTCACCCAGATTAGCGGGATGTTTGCTAAGGAAGAGGCTGAGGCGGGACGTGTGTTTGATGTAGCCAAATACACGCCATACTTGATGCTTGTGGATGAGAGAGGATGAGTTGAGGAATTGGGAGAGGTAACTGCAGTCAAAGGCCAGTTTGGGCCGTGTTCATTGGACAAGATAGTTGATCAAGCCTACGGCCCTCCAGTAATTGAAAAATGCCAAAATGGGGCGGGGGTCTGCAGGCGCGGTAAGGCAGTTGAGGGGGAGAGGAGTGGATGCTGTTTTGCAGTCTTTCATGTGGAACTTTTCAAGGATTTCACCAATGTACAGGTCTTGGAAAAGGGCAATTTTCTTGCTAGCCAGGTTTCAAGAGACTCTCATTCCCAGGAAAAACCGGCAGGGCCCAAGATCCACCATCTCAATGTGGGACTTGATGGCAGTCTTGAGGAAAGCCACATCCAGTCCAACAATTACAAGATTGTCCATGTGTACAAAGACAAAGGCTGGGAAGTCCTGGTCCTGATGAATAAAGAGGCAGGCATTGGATGTTGATGGATGGAAGTTGACTGAGAGGAAGAAGTCTTTGAGCACCTGATACCATCATTGGGGGCTTTGTTTGAGGCCATACAGGGATTTCTCAAGCTTGAGACGGCAGCCTGGTGGGACATTGATGTTCACTCCTTCAGAGACTTTGATGAAGATTTCTTCATCCGGTACGCCGTTGATAAAGGCAAAACAAATGTCCATCTGGTCAATTTTGTAGTCCTGATAGGCAGCAAGGCCCAGGAGTAGGTGTAAGATTGAGAGTCTGCTGGTGGGGGCAAAAGTATGATTGTAGTCAATTCCTTCTACTTTCCCAAAACCCCTGACACAGAGGCGGGCCTTGTATTTTTGAAGCTCCCTGTCCGCATCGTATTTTTGCTTGAATACCCAGACAGTGTCAAGTTGTCTTGTTCCCACCTTCATTGGAGCAAAAACCCAAACCTTGTGCCGCTTAATGTTGTTGATTTCCACTTCTACCGCCATCAGCCATTCATCCTTGTTGTAGCATCTTATTGCCTCTGCATAGGTTTTAGGATCCTTAGTGAATGATGGCTCCCCAAATGATATTTGGGGGATCAATGTTGCTTGAGATTTTCTTTGGAGCGGTGTCAAAGTAAGGCATGTAGGCGTAGCCTTTGGTGGTGGGACTTGGTGGATCTGTTGGTGATTCCAGCTGATTTTCTTCTTTGGCAGGTGAGGGGGACTCATTGAGCTGGGTTTTGGCAAGTGGGTCAGGATCTCCTGTGGCTGGTTGAGGAGGTGAGTGAGGCAACAGGATCTCTTCATCTTTGGGGGTCCAAGACTCAACTTTGCTGCAAGCAGAGGTGGAAGAGACGAGGAATGGAAAATCAGTGGGAAGGAACTTGACATGGTGTGATGTCTTGATGGTATTGTGTGTTGGGACCCACAGTTTGTAGGAGTGGTGTCCTGGAGCATATCCAATGAGGATGGCTTTGATTCCTGTTGGGGAAAACTTGGAGGGACAAGAGTGTTTCTCTTTGTAGACTATGGCACGGCAGCCAAATGGATTGAGCCTGGAGAGATCTGGTTTGTTGCTGGTCCAGAGTTCAAATGGTGACTTCATATTGATGGAGCTGTTGGGGGACCAATTCTTGAGATAGATGGCAGTGGTCACAGCCTTTCCCCACCAGTTCAGAGGTAGGCCCAAGGTCAGCAGCATTGCCCAGGCTTTCTAAATGGTGGTTCTGTTCCCTTTCTTGGCAAAGGGGTTCTTCTGGGGAGTTTAGGGTGAGGTGGTGTGGTGGATTATGACTCTGGTTTTGAATAATTTGTTGAAGGCATGGTTAAGAAACTTGCCGCCATTGTTGGTGACTAAAAATTTGAGAGTGCAGCCCAACTGAGTTTCAGCTTGGTGTAGGAAGAGAAGGAAAGTTTGGAAGGTGTCTGACTTACTCGGAATGGGGTAGATAAAGCGGTATTTGGAGTAACCGTCAGTTATCTTGAGGAAATATTTGTTTCCTCCCCTCAATGCTGGAGTAATGGGTCTGCACAGATCCATATGGATGCATTCCAGTTTCCCGGTAGCTGTGGGGAACTGGCTGCTGAATGGTTGTTAGTGCATTTTGGCCATGTCACAGTTGGGGAAGTTGAAGGAGGTCAGAGACAGCCCGGGGTATTCCAACTTCAGATAGGACAGGCAGGGATGACCAAGCGTGTTGTGGAGCACAAGAGGGTTGTGTTTTACCGCCAAAGCTTTAGGTTTGTTTAAAGAATGACTGGGAAGTCCTCAATGGTGGTCCCTGAGCACAGGATGTGTGTTGGCAAGTGACATTTGAATCCAAATCCATTTTTCACTGGGGAAATGGAGTAGCCCATCTGATTGTACCTGGTGAGGGGAAGCAGGGTGTTTGAGAGGGTTGGAAAAAAGTATGCATGGGTAATTTTGATGGGACCTGATTCTGCTGGTATTATTGCTGGGCCTTCCCCAAGAATGGGGATGGTGGAACTGTTGGCGGCATAGACCTGGGAATCAATGGGGGAGAGCTTGGTGAAGTAGGACCGGTGCCAAAGATAGCGGCCGGTGTAAGACTCCAAACGGTGCTAGGCCATGGCAGTTCTGTGGAGGGGAAAGGTGCTGTTTAGGCTGCCCTCATGAGTTTTACAAAAATATTTAAATGTAACCAAGATCAAATTCCAGAACCTGGTGAATGGGGGTCCAAAGAGTAAAGGATAAAGATGATAGTAGTTTGTGGCTGGGAAACAACACTATCTGATTCAAGATGATTTTGGGGAAAAACTTGAATAGAAGAAGTCAAGGATTGCTCAGAGTTCAACAGGACAAGGCAATTGTAAGTAACAACGCCCACAAGCTAATAGCTCTGGTCGCCAGCAGAAGCTTAGGAAAAATCAACTCAATCCCAAACAACCTCCAGGTTCTCAGTGAACCTGCCCAACTCTCCGCAATCAAGCGCTTGAAGGGTACCAGATAGCTGTGGGTGGCTTCACAAGACAAAGCTAATTGTTTGATGAAGCTCTAGAAGCAAAACAATAACTGATTCAAACAAGAATAACCCAACACTTCTAAAGGGACTCAAGAGTAGCATGGCGGAATTCAACTTCAAAAAAAAATAAAGGGAGGTTTAACACTCCAGGTTTTAAGCTTAATAAAACCTCTTCAGTCAAACGTGACCGGTTCCGGAAAGATAACCAAAGGATGATCAGGACCAGTATGGTTGGATAAGGGGATCAGGAGTGGTTTAACACACTCAAGAATTCAATCAGTCAAATTCTTCTTCCAAGGCTATTGGTTGGTGATAAAGATCAAGTATCAGGATTTGAGTATGGAGTCTCAAGGATCAAGGGGCAATCATGGATATACCCAGAATTCAGTTCTCAGATAAAGGGGAATGAGACCCCACAGATAATTTATTTCAAGATGATAGTGATGATAATTCTCTGGTAAGATACCATTAGATACCCCCCCCCATGCCAAAAGGCAGGGGAGAGCCCCTCCTTATATGGGCAGGAGGCCCTGTTAGACTATGTACAAGCGATACTACAGATAGAGCAAAATCTTTTTTTTTTTTTGGACATGATAAAAAACAAAGGAGAAACTGATGAGAAAACAAAAAATCAAACAAAATTGAAATAATGGACAGAATCATGGATGAGTGGGGATGGAGAGACACCAGCCCATGCCAATGATGGGCACGGGCAGGAGAGTTGCAGGTGAGGAGCTGCGCGGACAGGCTCATGGGCATGGGCAGGAGAGTTGCAAAAACTGGCAGAGGCAGAGTACCTCAGGGCCCGTTTCACAATTGCAATTCTATTGTAAAATCCAAGAAGCAAGAGGGTGCGGGATGATGGGATGTGATTGTAGATTGAAGCAAGACCCAGGAAGGTGGTGGTGATTGCTCCTTTCTGTTGCTTTCAGCGTGTTGTTTCAATTCCGGTATGATATGATTGTCTTCTGTTTGAGAGCCTCAGGGTGGGGGTGGGGATGGCAATGAGGATGAGAGGATGTAAATCGAGCACAAGAGGGCAAGGTAAATCAATCCTCAGAGCGGGAGCAGGAACACACTGGTTGAAAGGTGCCTTGGACTAAAGTTAAAAGGTAATCTATGCAAACAAAGCATGGGGTTGGGTTGGTGGTGGAGACAAGAACAAGAGACTATGAAGCAGGCTGTGAGCCAGAAGAGAAAAAAAAAAGAGAGGGGGGGAAGGTTGAATGACAGGATAGGAGAGGGATTGGTGGAAGAGGGAGGGAGGTTGTTGGTCAAGATGGGGGCAATGAGAATGGGGTGGTGATTGATGGATGAGGAGGGCTGATGATTGGATGAGGATCACAAGTGTTTCTAGTATTGGTTTGTAGGCTGGAAGTGGTAGAGGAGATTGAGAGGGATGCGAGATGGTTGGATGGTTGACACTGGCCGGGGAGGGAAGGTGAGGGTGCAAGATCAATTGGGATGGAGCAAGAGGGGAGCCAGAAATAGTAGCATCTTGTTGAAAACCGTACGCTTGCCTTCAAGCTTGGCCTTGTTTTTTGCAAACGCTGCCTCACGACAGGATGACATGTTGAGACAAGCGTGATCCTCAGGAAGTTGATGACAAGAGCAAAATTGCAGCGTCCAATGGGGAAAATCACCGACAAGGCGCAAGGCTGGCTGGGTGCATTGAGATTTGGTCAGAGAGCTCTTGCATGCTGACACCTTTTCTTTGGACCACCACCCCTCAGACGCATAGCATCATCTGCAACAATAAATTCCAAATTTTTGTAGTCCCATGGAAGGAGCTGTCCATTCCAGGGCCAACCAGACCTTGAAGGCCAAAGATCGCAAGCAAACAACAGGGGCAATTGATTATGTAGACAGACGGCCTCAACAATTTTGGCGCTACTGGAGGAGGATGATGACAGGGGCAATAAAACCATTGTTGGGGAGCCGGGGAAGGGAAGGCTGAGGAGGAGTTTGGGTGCCATGGCTGAAGGGATGGAGTGGGAGATGGGAAGGAGAGATAGAACGTGGACAGGAGTAGTTGAAGATAGGGTTGATTACAGCGGGCAATGGTCGAGCAGAGGAAGATTGGGCCGAGCGGGTCTTGGCCCGTGTGTTCAGCCAAAAAGGAAGGGGGAACAAAGAGAGAAGGAATTGAACGCAATGCCTAGGTGATGAGACCAAGAGAGGCCTGTCCTAGAACACTGGGACAGAGGAATTTTTGGCATGATGAGAAAATTGGAGGAGTGATACCAATACAAAAAAAAATTCCAATTTTTTTTTTTTTTTTTTTTTTTTTAGATAAATGACACCTAAATAAAAGAATTGTAGAAAAAATTTTGAATTTTCTGCATCTTGTCCAGGGTGTCCAGATTTGGTCACCACACTGTTGGCTCCACTTTCAAGGATCACTGTGTCATGGACTCCCAAGTTTACGCTTAGAATTGCCTTCTTTCCAATCCAAGCTGTTGCTTTCTCCAGGGCAGCTTGGTAGAAAGCAGCGGCTTTTTCAGGATGGGCATCATGGCATTCTTCTTCAGAGTGAAGAGTGGCGGGGTTGTGCACTCCATTTTCACATTGTTGGCATGGAGGGCCCAAGTTGGATGGTGCTTTTGATTTGGGTTGAGGTGTGACAGAGAGAGTGGTTGCAGAGGTGGACCCGGGGTTCACTACTTCATTTTGTCTGCGTATTTCATTTTCAATGTCTGTGAGGGAGGTGGAGAGGGAGACCTCAGAGTGTTTGAGGTTGGCAAATTGGATGGACCAAAAAATTGTTAATGATGCTGGCAGATGTTTTAGGAGAAAGAAAACCCAACATGTTTCCATTGTCTTCTTGTCAAGTTTTCCGGAGTTGACTTTGACCAGAAGTTGGAAAGTGGGGCAAAAAGAGTTTAAGGCCTCCTTGATTCCTCCTTCTGTGAATTGGATGTAATGGAGTTTATCCCATAGGATGGCCGCGTTTTCAAGGGATTTTGTCACATAGAAGTCTAATATTGAGTCCCATAGTTTCTTGGGCTCATAGCTGGTCAGGTCTGAGCCAACAAATCAAGAAATGCTGTCTTTGTTTAGGTGCATCCTGATGAAGGTGGTTGTTAGCTTCTTTCAGGAAGCATATTCAGCTTTAGTTTTCATTTTTTCTGTGTCAGCTAGGATGTAATTGTCCAAATTTCAATAAGCCAAGGAATTTTGTATTTTGAAATGCCAGGTGGTGAAGTTGGTGTTGCTGAGAGGGTCAGTGACCAGTTTGATGGTGTTGATGTTATTTTCAGCAGCCATGTTGGCAAAGGTCAAGGGGTGTTTTTTGAGGGCCTTAGGTTTCCTTTTTGAGGAGACAACATGTTGTTCAATGTTGAACTTGTCAGAGTCTTCTTCCTGGGAGCTGTGCTGGGCGCTACCAGATAAAACAATTGAGTGTGGTTGGTCTGCCACAGTGTGGTGATTGATTCTTCAAGCTTGCTGAACTCGGCCAATCCTATTTTAACTGATGGCTCTTAAGCACACTGGGCTCATAGCCTATGAAATTACCAGTGATTGCCGTGAGCTGACAGAAGAATGGTGGGATGGCAGAGAAAAAGAGTGCTGAAGAATCACCTATGAAATAACTGGTGATTGCCGTGAGCTGACAGAAGAATGGCGGGATAGCAGAGAACAAGAGTGCTGAAGAATCACCTATTTAGGTGAGGGGACAAATGAGAGGCAATGAATGGATGAGTGAATTGCTTAGCAAGGAAGGAGATGAAAGCACAGAAGAATAAAGATGAAAGCAGAGAGCAGACCTATGAAATAACCAGTGATTGCCATGAGCTGACAGAAGAATGGTGGGATGGCGGAGAAAAATAGTGCTGATGAATCACCTATTGAGGTGAGGGGAAAAATGAGAGGCAAAGAATGGATCAGTGAAGAAGGAGGATGTACAATGTGAGGTGAAGTATATCTAAAAGAGTGTGGGTCTAAACCTAAACCTAGTAGATGAGAAATGAGATAACAACCCCTAACAAGATCCTCCTCTCTGAACCCTATTTGCCTTTCATGATGGTCCCTGGACATCCTGTTACTGTGATTGACACACAAACACATAGTTATGTAATTGGAGGTAGCAGTTCTGATGATTTGGAGGTTGAATGGGTTGTCCACTTGCCGCTGGAACTTGATGGAGAAATGTGAGTTGAACTCCACTCATGGATGCTGTCCAGGACCAGGGGGATTGAAGGTGTAGCAGGGTAAAGATAGGTGGATTTAGAGTTGAGGGTGATCTGAAAACCTCTGTCAATAAAAGATTGGGGGAGGTGAGATCAACTGACGATAAAACAGAGATACTTCTTGAGATATATCTTGGGGGAAGGTGAGATACAACTTGCCATCTGCATAAAGGTGGTGCCCTATTTTTTTTGGTTTTATCATTCTGAAGTTCAAGACATCAACCAGTTCCATGACCTTCCCTATGAAAGTAGTACCAAACCAGAGTGGATTTAGGAGCAGAGTTAAATGGTTAAGGAGTAGCAAGAGAAGAAATTTTTTTATCTATTTTATTCTCAAAATCTCAAGCATTTTAGTAATTTTTTCAATAGCACAAGATTCCTGCTTGAGCTTAGTATTTGATTTATGCCTACAATCTGCCTCCATCTTAATCATAATTTTGTTGGATTCTTTGAAAGAAGGAGCATGGACTGGTTCAGTGGTTCTAGGCTTTTCAAAAGCTAAAGCAGTTTGAACTTTCATAACTTCATCCACAGTACCTCTAAGGACAAGGAAAACAGGGAGCTTGAATCAATTATCCCTGGTGGTGATCATTGATCAAGACTTGAACCATTCAGCCCTAATCCTAGCCTGCCTTGATAGTGAAAAAGATTGTAAAGATGACACTAAAACTTCATCCACTGTATTGATGTGATTGTTTTGGGTTAGATAATTTTGGATCAGATCCCATGACTTTCTAAAAGAATGATAGTCAGAGGCTGAAGAGACACGACCATTGGAGATCCACTGAGCAACAAGAGAATTAAACTCCTTAAAATTAAATCAAGCTACATCTATTTTTCCCTAATATGCCAACATTGCTTCCCTTAGAAGCATCCATTTATGGGATTTGAATAAATTGAATGACTCAATTACTTCCATGAAATCATCAGAGGAGATAAAGAGTTGCAACTGATACACAATATCATATTCACTTGCCCCATCTACTTAAGCAACCATTTTTTAATAGTCCAAGAACCCCTCAATTTTTACCCCATTGAAACAAAAGTTCTTGTTCTGAGGTTTGATCTTGATAATCCTAGGTCAAAAAGAGGTGGTTGGAGTACCAGAAGATTCCATTTTGAATAAAAGAGTTCCTAGAGAATCCAAAGAGCGGAATTCCAAAGTGGCTCACAAGTGTGCCAAGAGTAGGGTTTCACCAAAATTAACAAGAATCTTGCCCAAGCGGTGCACAATTGGGAGGAATTACTTCTGAAATAAGTCTCCTCCATGGACCAGATCTAAGAATAAGAGAAACATAGGAAACAGAAAAAGGATTGGATTCTAAAGTTGATTCCAAACGTCTTGGGACTGTAAATTCCAAGGTTTCTGTTTTGATCCCAGCACAGGAGACCAAATGAAAGAATCCAAATGGTGCTGGGCTGCAGGCAGTTCTGTGGAGGGGAAAGGTACTTTTTAAGCTGCCCTCCTGAGCATAACAAAAAATATTGAAATGTAACTGTAATCAAGGTCTAAAACCTTATGAATGAGGAATCAATGGAAGGGATGAGTTTGGTAGTATTTTGTATCAATGGAACAACACTATCTGAGGCAAGATGGTGCAGAAAAATACTTTAAAAAACAAGCTAAAGTTTTGTTCAGATCTCAATAGAAAAAGGCAGTTGCAAGTAACAATACCCACAATCCAATAACTCTGGTCATCAGAAGAAGATTAGGAAAGGTCAAATCAATCCTAAACAACCTCCAGGTTCTCAATGAACCTGCCCAACTTTCCGCAATCAAGCGCTTGAAGGGTACCAGATATCTGTGGGTGGCTGTAAAAACAAAAGAAATTTGTTCAATGAAGCTCTAGAAACAAAGCAATGAAAGATTCAAAAACAATAACTCAACACTCCTCAAGGGACTCAAGAGTAGTGTGGTGAAATTCAACTTCAAGGAATAAAGGGAGTTTCAACACTCCAGGTTTCAAGCTTAAAGAAATCTTGCAGTCAAATTTGACTGGTTCCGGAAGGGTGATCAAAAAGAATGATCAGACCAGTATGGTTGGAAAAGGGATCAAGGAGTGGTATAAAACACTCATGAATCCAATCAAATGAATTCTTCTTCAACCAGCAAGGCCCTTTGGTGGTGATAATGGATAAGTTCACAGAGGACGGATCAAAGATTTGACTATGGAGGCTCAAAAGATCAAGGGGAAATCAAAAGATATACCCAGGATAAGAATGCTCAGATAAAGGGGAAGGTCCCCGCTGATTTTTTGATTCATTAAAGTGTTGATGATGGATGATAGATAAGCAAAAGGCAGGGGAGAGCCCCTCCTTTTATGGGAAAGAGGCCCTGTAGACTCTCTAAAAGAGATAACTACCAATGCAAGCAGATTTTTTTTTTTTTTGATAATGATGATGGTATCAGGAAAAAACAAGCAGTGAAAAATAACAAGGATGGTGACAGGAAGCCCATGAAATGTGAAAAAAAGAAACAAAATAATCAGGTTGGGTGAGGCCACGCAACTGTGCTGAGAGCAGCGCGGCTTCTCTGTGGAAACAAGAGGGGTGATACCCCCTGAAGTTATCCTCAAGTTCCAGAAGTTATTGGTCTAAGTGTCTGTAAGGAGATTGTATGCAATGAGTTTAGGAATAAAGAGAGTGATGACAAGATAAATTCCTCCCTTCCAATCCTTCCCATACCATTCCCTGGTGGTCCAGTGATGATGATATATCATCTATAATCTATATCCGGTGATCTGTATGTTGTGATGAGATATCCAACCCAGAGTTGAGAATGAGGTGTTTTTAAGTCCTCCCTCTCAACCCTAACCTAGGTACAACCACAAGCAACAAGATAAGTGAAATATGACCCCAAGTAAATAACCCTAGCTCCACCCTAACCCTACCCTGTACCACCCACCCCGTCTGAAACCCTCCCCTTTGATATCACGTACGTCCGGCTTGTCCTTCTCATGGCGCAGCCGTCCGCTGGGCCCTACTTGGAGCCCCCCGGGTTTATCTGTCCGCGCGCATCCTTGGATCCTGCAATCCGTGAGTTGGCCCGCGCTTATGCCCGCGCCCTACTTGGAGCCCCCCTGGGTTTATCTGTCCGCGCGCGTCCTTGGATCCTGCGATCCGTGAGTCAGCCTGCGCTTATGCCCGTGCCCTACTTGGAGCCCCCCTGGGTTTATCTTTCCGCGCGCGTCTGCAGATCCTGAAATCCGTGAGTTGGCCCGCGCTTATGCCTGCGCAAACCTCCCCGGCGCGTATAACCCCCAATTGCCCTGCCCTTGCCTTCCGGACTAGCCACCCGCAAGCTTGGTTGGGCCCACTCCATCACTTGGTCTGCGTTCCCTGGGCGGTTTGCGGCCCGCAACGCAGCTCCCAATCCAAGGTTATAAATACAACACTACACTGCGGTTGGGTCACCTTACTGACACTCCTCCTTGACATGGCCGGGGACCATCTTGAGCATCTTCCTGGCCTGGATCACCTTAACGTATCCTAGTGGCTTGGTCAGGATATCAGCAACCAATTCATCTGAGGGGCAGTGAGTAACTGAGAGAGAGGAGTTGGCCTCCAGAGCACGGAGATATTGATAACAAACTTCAATGTGCCTGGAATTGGGATTTAACTCAGCCTCATGGCTTAGGAAATTTGCACCTTGGTTGTTGTTGACCAACATTGGGCAGGGGATTAAGATTCCCAGACCTAGTAGCAAGTTGGAAAGCCATTGCATCTGTTTGGCGCATATGTTCATAGCAATAAACTCAACCTTGGTTGTTGACTGAGCCACCACGGACTGCTTCCTTGTTGCCCAACATATTGGGTTGGCAAAGAGAGTTATAACATAGCCGGTTGTTTATTTTTGGCTAATAGCAGAAGTGGTGTAGTCAGCATCTTCCCACCCGCGGAGCCCAGAGGATTCACTGCCGTCAGATTGTTTGAATAGTAGTCCCAAGGATGGGGTTCCTTTGAGATATTGCAATAGATGTTTTTGAAAAGAATTTAATGGTTTGAAAAACCTGGACCAAGCTGACCTTTCAAGATAAGAATAAAAACAAAGGTAAGACTAAAAATGTAAGAAATTTATCCAACATTCTAGGAGATTCAACAAATGATGAGAGAGAGATACCAACAGGCAAACAAAATTCTACAGGCCAGATTATGGCCTCTAAACAGACTAAGTAGAATCAAGTGCACAATCAGCTAAATAGCTGAGAAAGACCAAGAGAACTCTTCTGATTGATCCGACTGCGCTAGCATGTTTGTTCTGGCTTACACAAAGAGACGTGCGTCAATACTGAGGATGAGTTGGATGGTTGATGGCAACCTACATTTTTTCCACAAGTGAGGTTGCTAGGCTGTCCAATTAACCAAGAGGGCTGTCTTGAAGTCTTCATTGGATCTCTCTTGATGAGGCATTTGTCGTGTTGGCGGGTGCCAGCTTGAGGTTGACTGAGCAGGCTTCAAAGACCCAGATTGGGTCCATGATAGCCCTGCAACATGTTGGATAAGACATGGCATGGCCAGAGACTACAACTATAGACGCTCTACTGTAACTACTGGGGAGGATAGAGAAGACAAGCAGTACTCCAATGAAGTAACAAAGCATAAGAGGAAGAATAAGAAGAATGATCAAACAGCAAAACAGGCTGGAAGATAAACAGACAGATAGACAGATAATCAACAGTTTTGCCATATTCCAGTGAGCTTCAGTCGGAGCGTTTGCATATCTGGACTGAATATTGACGGTGAAGGCAATGTCCAGTTGCATATTAATGGAGAGATGAATCAGCATCCCCACTGTCTTCTGCATAGTCTTTGTATCAAATGCGGGGGATTTGCAGGAGACAAGATGGTGAAGGTTGAGAGGAGCAGGGGCCTTGACTGAGTTGGCAGTGTCCATACCTAGCTTGCATAGGGCTTTTAGGCAGAAGTCATGCTGATGAAGCAGGAGGGAGCCATCCAATTGCCAGTCAAGAGTGTATCCAAGATGCTGCACAGGGCGTTCCTGAACTTGAATGGAGTAGCTTTTCCTGAGATCATTGAGGAGAGCAAGGATTTTTTCACAATCAGATCCTACAAGCAGACCATTGTCAACATGGATATGAAGCATGACTGACTTATTGCTATTGACAAACAAGGATTTGTCCCCTTGTGACGGCTTGAGTCCCAAGTTGGCCAGGGTTGTAACAAGATTTGACTTCCAGCATCTCAGTGCCTGTTTTGTTCCATAGAGTGACTTATTGAGTTTCCAGACCCACTTCTCTTTGCCAGGTACTTCAAAACCCAAAACTTGAGCCACGTAAATGGTTGTGTCAATATTGCCATATAGAAAGGTGTTTTCAACATTGAATTGAAAGACATGAAGACAACGTTGTACAGCTATTGCCAGTAGAGACTTGAGAGATTCTGTGCAGCCAACAGAGGAGTATGTGTTGAGGTAATGTCGAGGAAACTGCTGATGATTGCCACAGCAAACCCACTGAGATTTACGACGCACAACATTGCCAAATTCATTCTTCTTTTGAACCAGGTGCCACATCCCACCAATTACTATGTTGTTGTCAGGTGGTGGCACCAACATACCGGTGTTGTGATTGATCAGGGATGAATTTTCCCCAGCCATGGATTCCAACCACAACGGACGTTCATAGGCGTCAGAAAACGCTTCCTTGACTGAGACCACTTTGGAGAGGAAGGCACCATCATTGTCATCATTGTCCTCAGTGTCAGCCAGATTGGCTGAAGGTTCACTGGTCTTTGCAGCAGATCGAGTCCGAGCGGGAAGAATGGCCCATGAATTGAGACTGCTGCTGATATCCTTGGGTGCCTTGGCAGAGTAGGGGATGTAAGCATAATGTTTGGAAGCCAGTTTGGGGAGGTTCGCCGGTGCTGTGATGGAAGCATGGGTGGACTCGGATTGATAAGTCGTCGCTGGTGGGGGTGATGGCACTGCGCCAGTTGCGGTTGACGTGCCAGGTGGAGAGGAGATTTGAGAGGAGAGGGACTCGGCCGGGTTCCGCATGGGCAGTGACACCTCACCCAAGACGACAATAGGAGTTGGGGACAGCTTGTAAGGGAGAGACGTTGGGGGTTTTTTCAGAGCAAGCGGATAATTATAGTCAATTTTTTCTTGTGGCAAGATGAAGTCACGACTGATGGTGACGTGCTTCTTGAGAGGATTGAGAAAACGTCCAGCGTCAGAGTAGGACTCATAACCTAGAAAGAGAAGGGGAGAGGAACGAGGAAGGATTTTTGAGGACAATGGCTGAAGAACGTGTACCTTGAGTCCAAATGGAATCAACTTGGTAATATCCCTAATTGTCTTGATGGTGCTATTGTGAGCAATAAGTATATCGGTTGGGGACAACCACTTGATCGATTTTGAGGGGAGGAGATTGATGAGGGAGGACGAGTAGCGGGCTGCTTCGTCCCAGTATGAGATTGGGACGGAGGACTGGGCAAGGAGGCAGCGGATCTTTGTGAGAATGGTTTGGTTAAACCGCTCGGCCAGGCCATTTGTTTGTGGTGAGTTGGCTGGTGCTTGCTTGAGTATAATCCCTCAAGATTGTAAGAAGGTCGCAAGATGGGCAGACCCGAATTCACCCCCTCTATCGCAGTGAAGGAATGCGGGGGTAATTCCAAGTAGATTTTTGACCTCCTGAATGAAAGAGATGATGCATGTTTCAGAATCCAACTTGTTTTTCATAACATAAATCTGATTGAAACGAGAGAAGTCATCTATGATCACCAGTATAATCGTGGTTTGTGATGGAGTGAAGGGAGAGAAAGCACCTTAGGTACTCATCCGAGGGATGTCCCAGGAGCAAATGCCAGTCAATCTTGTGGCGTGGCAAGGTGAGTGAGTACAAAGAGAGAGGGCGAGGGGACTTCACACGGGCTAGGTACAGATTCCCTATGCGAAGAAAACAGAACACGATCTTTCCTGAGAGTTTGATGAGAATCGTGCGATGTTGATGAACAATTTTCAAACCATGATCCTCCAATTGAGTTGCTGAGACTAGGTTCCTTGGACCGTGAGGGGCGTAGTATACTGGGTAGATCTAAGTCCCTCCAATGTCAAGTTTACCCACATGAGTAATGTGGACCTTGCCTCCATAAGTGTTCAGACTTTTTGTCAGAGGGATGGAATCTTGGAGAAGAGAACGGTCGCAGACAGTAGAACGAGATGCCCCCGAGTCGTAGATGAGTTTGGAGTGGGATTTGGTCGAGTCCGTAGTGCTATAGAGACCTTCCTCGTAAACATGAAAGCCAGACACTTCCGGATCGGAGGTGTCCACGCTCACGGCATCGGCTATTTCTTCAGTGGTGGACTCTGCATCTTCTTCAATGGCATTAAGGGAGAGCTGAGACTGAAGCTTTTTAAGCTCTTCGGCTAGTTGGGTGACTTTGGTTTGCAACTCCGGGTTGCTCTTAGAAGGAAGCTTTCTCGTGGGAGCTACTGATCTGGGAGGTTGTGTTGGTACAGCTGGTCGGCGACTCTTAGGAGTTCCCCGAGAATGAGGCTTTGACATATGAGTCAGGTAAGTGGTTTCGGAATCATGGGATTCACGTCGGCTGTCCTCAAGCATGATTCTGTTGGTGACTACGTTGAGAGTGAAGGGGTGGAGATTGTAGGAGGACTGCACCCAGGAAGATAGCGAAGAATCGTTGCGCAGACTTTTGAGAAACAGAATGGCGGCCATTCCTTGGGATACTGCTAGGAAGCGTAGTTCGGGCGGATGTCTTTCTAGAGTCTCTACCAGGTCAACGTATTGATTCTTGAAGCCAGCGGCGTGATCTCGAAGCGAGGTTCCAGGTTCGTAGGTTAAGTGAATAAGACGAAATAACATGTCGCCTGCCACGATGATGGATTTTTCACCGCAGGCTTGGGCAAGAGATTGATAGGCTGAGGTGAAGTCACTGCGAGACGACTTGATTTCGGACTGAAGATCCCGTTCAACTACCTGGTACAATAGACTGATGGCGTAGGAATTCTTCTTACGGTAAGTTTTTGTCCCTCTGTGTTCTTCTATCCACTTCTTGTCGAGAATCTCTTTGTGACCTTTACCAATCAAGAGATGCTCAAACCGAGATTTCCATTCGTGCCAATTATGGCGGTTGAGTTTAACAAGTTTGACCATGGTTGAGTAGTCGTCATTAGATTGATCGCTGGAGGAGTCCTCGATTTGGATGTTGTGGCCTTTTCCCTTTGAGCTTGCCATGGTTAGGTTGCCTGCCGTTTTGCACCTGGATTTCTTTTTCTTAAGAGTTGCTAGTGATCAAGAGTTGACTCTTGCTACCATGTTAAGTTGCGAATAAACTCTTTATTGCAATCACGTGAACAGACAACTCTTATAGAAATAAGATATCTCTGCACGATGAAGAAGAAAGGAGACGTGAGAAACATAATGAGAACAACCGGAAGAAACAGACCTAAGGCAGGTGAAAGGGACAGAGATGAGAAAAGAACAATCTGGAGAAGGACAACTGGTTTACCTGCTGGTGGAGCTCAGCTATCAGGACCTCACCGGTTGAGACGTATACAAACCGTAGGAGTGAGTTGATCTAAGTCGTATGCTCCTCCTGGACTTGCTGGTCTTGGTGAGATTGTAGGTTGCAGAGCTTATGGCGAGGCAGTTGCTGATGCTGGGGCTTGAAGCAAATCGTCCCTTCCTTCCTTCCTTCTTTCCTACTTCCCCTCTCCCCTCCTTTCCTTCCACTGCTTAAATAGCCCCTAATCACGTCGGGTGAGGCCGCGCGACTGTGCTTAGAGCAGCGCGGCGGCCGGGGTCGGGTCACCTTACTGACAGTTACTAGAAACTCTTCTGGGTAGTTCCTGGCAATTGTGATTCTTTTTTTATGTTTTACTCAAATATAGTCAAAATTTCAGAAATTTTGATCAAAAAAGGTGCAGGTAGGGACAATTTCCAGAGGGTAAAACATTTGTTATTTAACTATACATATATATATATATATCAAAACAATCATACATGTCAAAATTTGTTTTTATATATATCTTGGATTGTATTTTCATGCAGTAGAGAGTCTTGGTCAAGTTCAAAATATATATATAACTCTTTTATGGATTAGGTTTTGCAAGAAGCTGGCTCTCGTCAGCAATCTATGGACTTCTCAATTGGCTCAGCAATGGTCAAAAAGAGATTCAATATTTTTGTGATGAGAGACTGATGAGCTGAGAGGGAGCGGTAAAACAACCTGGGAGTAGTTGCCAGGATGGACTGATATCTATTTGTGATGTTTGAGAGTAGATGAGAATCAATGGTGTTTATTTTGTGTTTGAAAGAAAAGACAGTTTAAGTAGTAACAACTAGACAACCTGCAAAGTGGGTCTAATCAGATGATAGAAGCATATTCATAAGAGTTTTCCAAGAGAAGTGGGCCTAGAAAACTCAAATAAAAAGGAAAAACTGGAGACACAAGTCTGGAAATGGACAGGTTTTCAAAAGGCCTGAGGTCACAACAGTGACATATATGAGACAAGAGTAACACACCAAGACAAAAGATCAATCTTTAACCAGAGAGTAATAAGCAGCAACAACACTGTGACATAATAAACTGGAGATTGTAACCTGGAATAACTATCAACCATACATAGTAGGTACCCTAAAGCTTGTAAGATGATGTTTTAATAGATGAAAAGACAGAGGGGGAATGTAGGGATGAAAGATTAAGAGCAAAATTAGTCACTATCTCAACAAATATGTTTTCAGGCTAGGAAATCGGTACAATTCCAAAGTAGCAACAAGAATTTGGTGTTGTTTTCATGGAGAAAGGCATCCCATTTGACTTGAGGGAGCCAAAAATTGTGTTCTATGTTGCTCTGGATTGATGGTGGTAGAGAAATTCAAGCAGGATACTTGTTCCAAATCAAGGAATATGTGGAGCTTGAGTTGCAGAACAAGGAAGAGTGTGGAGATATATTGGCAGAGTGTGAGAGTGGGTAAAGGGGAGAATTCTTGCAATAGATTAGCATCTGGTGAGGTTTCTGTGGAGGAAATAATAATACTAATAATAATACTAATAATAATAAAATAAAATAAAAATTAAAACAATATACTATCTGCGGGGGGGAATAGACAAGTGGATTGTCAATTTTTCTAGAGAAGCCTGCATGATTTGAGGAATTCATTCAGTTTTAGTGGAAACAGGAGAAACAAGAAGGGAAGGGTGAGCTGGAGTCAGCACTTGAGCTGTTTAGGGGACAGTAGAAGGAGAAGGAGTTGTGTTCAGACTTCAAAAGAAGATAGTCTCAGTGATGGGTAAAAACAAATGAAGAAAAAAAATCCATCAAAACTTCAAAAGAAGACTTAGAACAGCAGTAGGAGTTGTAAGGACAAACAGGGTAGTAACAAGAAGCATGGGCACCAAGATAGGGATAGCACAAGAACCACAGGTCTGATGAAAGAAATGTAAGCACAACACATTGAGTAGAGGGAGAACATAGGATACTGAAATAGAACTTACCGGTCTCAGATCTCCAAGATGTCAGTGGTATAAGTTTGAGGTGGTAGAAGACAGGACAACATGGGATCTGAGCCAGTTTAGCTACTTAAGTTGGGTTGGCTGAGAGAGAAAAGTCCACGCAAGTGCACCAGCGCTGGAGGCCTTCTGTCTAGACCGTGGGCTAAGTGTCCTGACTATGGTGGTGAGATTTGGTTCACATGAAAAAGTGTGAGAACCAAAGATGGGTTCATCAGAGGAAGAATCCAATATCTCAACACACACCCTGGCTTCAGCCTCCAAAGCTGGGATCCCCAAAGTTAAATGTCTTGAGTTGGCAGACAAGCAACAGCCTGGAGACCGGCTTAGTGAGAAAGTTTCCTGGATTGTTCTATGAGTTGATTTTTTGGAGTGAAATAGTTCCCTTCTATGTTTCCTCCTGCAGAAAGTGAAACCTGAGCTCCATGTGCTTTTTCCTGAATTTAGTTTGGTTTGCCGCACTGAAGGCTAGTTTAATGCATCCTTTGCTGTCCTCATAGATTGGGATAGGCATTTTCACTGGCTGTTGGAACATTTCCTCCGCCAATGATTTGGATCATAGCACTTCTTTGACCCCTTCTCCAGCCAATTTTTACTCTACCTCAGTGGTAGAGAGGGTGACCGTTGGCTGCTTTTGAAACTTTCAGCTGATGATGTTGTCATTCCACAGGACCACAAACCCACTGAGTGACCACCTTGTGGAAGGGCAGGTAGCCCAGTCCGCATCCATGTAGGTGTTGAGACAAGAGTCATTTTGCTTTTTCATGAAGTTGATTCCTGACGCACTGGTGTGCAGAATGTAGCTGAGAATCATAAGTCCTGCCTTGTAGTACAGGGAACTGGGAGCATTGAGAAACTGCAATAGATGATTGACTGAAAACGTGATGTTGGGGCGATTATTACAGCTGATGTAATTGAGCTTGCCCACCAACTTCCTGTAGTCCCATCCCTTTACTACAAAGCTTTCCTGCTCTTCCTGAGTCACCAGAAGGAGCTTTCCAAATGGTTTAAACATTGTGAGGCAAAGCGTGTGTTTGGGCAGATCTTTTTCTGTTTCAAGTGCGGTGATGTAGGTGGTATGACTGAGATGTACTGAGCTTAGTTCTTGTTTCACATTCATTCCTAGCATTAACTTAGCTGGTCCCAGATCTTTGATCTTAAAATTTCTTCTGATGGTGCTAGCAAAGTTTCTTTTGTCCAGGCTGAAGATTGCAATGACATCCACATGTATGTAAAGAAAAGTTTCAAAATTCCAAAAGAAGCATCTGTTGGCTTCACTTGTGAAAAACCCTTCCTGTTTCAGCCAGTTGCTGAGAGTGCTTCACCACATCTGCGGCGCCTGATTGAGCCAAAAGAGGGCCTTCTTAAGGCAGACAGCCTTTCCTGGAGTGATTGGGATGTTGAGGGGACATCAACATGAATTTTCTTGTTGAGGGGGGCATTAAGAAATTCTGATTTGAAATCCAATTGGTGGAATTTTTACTTTTTTTGGGCAGAATACAAGATCAGAAGCCAGAGGGAAGATTTGTCTCCAGTTGGAGCAAAAACGCTTGAGTAGTTGACACTGAATTCTTGATGAAATCCCTGTACACATAGTTGTGCTTTGAATTCAACAATTTTGTTGCTACTGTATTGCTTGGTTTGAAAGACCCAAATGCATTTGAGTGCCTTGATGGTAGACTGAGGTTTGCATTCCTCCCATACCCCATTGGTGAGAAAGTTGGAAATCTCCTTCTCCATAGCCACAATCCATTCAAACCTGTTTGGGCTTGCAAGAGCTTGTTTCAGGGTCTTGGGATCTTGGCTTTGGACATCTTTGTGGTTCATCTCAGAAAATTTGGCTGGCTGGCATTGACTGTGGGAAAGAATTTTCCATTCCAAGATGGAGCTGTAGTTGGGAGAGTTAAGCGTGTCAACATTTTGACCTTGGTCTGGGGTGACTGTGACATTTGCCATAGGAGAAGAGAAGTCTGGAGGATTCAACGGTTGAAAAGAGAAGGGATCTTTGGAGTCATTTTTTCTTTTGGGCAAAGGACAGATGCAACCAATAGTCCCTTCCAGGAAGGTGATGTTTGGACTGATATGGGTGCGGCCGGTCTGCTGATGTAGGATTTTTTAGGATGAAAAATAATTTACATACCCAAGAAGAGTGCCTCTAGCTCCAGTGATTTCAAGATTTGAATCCCTTTTGTCCTTGGGAATGAGCGCATATGCTAAGCATCCAAATGGCTTAAGGAAGTTGTAGTTGGCATCCTGCCCAACCCAGATTTTGTAGGGAATGTTGAAGTTCTTTAATTTTTTTTGAAGGAGGTTTAGTAGGCTGGTTGCTGTCTTCACAGCTTCTGCCCAGTATGATGGTAGTAACTTGCTTTGTACCATTATGCAGCCAGCTTCATCAAGTATGGAGCAATTGGCTTGTTCTGAAAGTCTGTTTTGTTGCAGAGTCTAAGGCGGTGAGAGGTGCTGGTCTATTTGAAGTTCTTTCAGGAACGTGGAAAGATCTTCATTCACAAACTCACCTCCATTGTTGGAAACTAGGCATCCAAATTTGGCAATCAGCTGTCTTTTGGCAGTTTGGATGAAATTCTTGACTGCTGCAGGGACCTGATCCTTTGATTGGAGAAACAAGACCATTTTGAAACCCAATTGCTGGTCCATAATTTTCAGATAGAAATTTCAAACCCCCATGGATTGGATTGGAAATGGGCATAAAAAATCTAACTGAATGACTTCTAGCGGCCAGGTGACAGGTTTGAAGTGATGGGTGAAAGGTGTTGCAGTAATCTTGCAGCTGCAACAGATGTTGCAATCCTTTTTCAGAGGAATACCTGGGAAAAGGTGACTAAGTATCTTGTCAGTTGGGTGACCCAATTTCTGGTGCCAGGAGTCATTAGAGGAATGTTTCAGGAGAACTTCTCCTTGAGTCAATTGACCTTTGAATCTGATTCCTCACAGTTCCACCAAGTGGCTGACAGCCATGCCTATGAGAGAGAAGTCATCCAGTTTGATTTTGTATCCAGAGTGCCCAACTCAACTTATAGTAGTCAAGTAATTAGTGAGTTTAGATAGAGAGATGAGACACCTGTTTAGACTAGGTACCAGTAACACATTCTGTATTTTTATGCATCCACCAAGATGATTGATAAGTTTTGAAATGCATGTAGCTGTGGCTTGCAGCATTGATCCTTCACTCCCAATACCAATGAGTATTGATTTAGGTTCTGATTCTGTGAGATATTCAGATCTTTTGACTATATGGTGAGTGAACCTGGAATCCAGAACAGGCAGGAGAAAATCATTCAATAGTCTGGATTGCAGGTACAGCTTGTAATTGAGAAATTTTTGTGGCTGTTCCAAAGAGCCGGTGTGGTGACCAATTTGGTACACCTCAAGAAAAGGGGCAAAATTTTTTAAAAAAAATTTCTTAGTTTTTTATCTTATGAAAAAAAATATTATCTAGTATAGCATTTTTTTTATTTTTTTCCCCTCCTCCAACTTCTGCCTTTCCTAGCAGTCTAGGGCAGGCCCATGGGTGTTGAAGTCCCCCATCTCTGTTTTTAATTCCCCCCTTTCTCACGTTTGACAGCCCTCTGACCATTTTTCCCCAAGGAGCCCATGAAAGCGTTCTTGCTTGACCCATCCAATTGATCTTCCATCCTCCACCCATTCATCAGTCAAAGAACAATTTGTCTATTCCCACCCTCATCATCCATCCAATCACCCCTCCACCCCATTGGTTGGTTGCATCTGATTGCGGTGGTCAATCCACTTTCCCCATCCATTCATCCTCCAACCATCATACTGCTTCATCTGGTTGCCTGCACCGCTGTAAGACTCCAAAAGGTGCTGGTCCGCAGGCAGTTCTGTGGAGGGGAAAAGGTCCTTTTTAGGCTGACCTTTTGAATGTTACAAAAACATATAAGTGTAACTGGAATCAAAATCCAGAAACTTGTAAACAAGGAATCAACGGGAAGGATGAATTTTGATAGTAGTCAGTAGAAATGGAAACAACCCAATCTGAGGCAAGATTGTGTGGGAAAATACTTGAATGAAAAAGCCAAAGTTTTGTTCAGATTTCAATGGAACAAGGCAGTTTTAAGTAAAAACACCCACAAGATAATAACTCTGGTTGTCAGCAGAAGATTAGGAAAGATCAACTCAATCCCAACCAACCTCCAGGTTCTCAATGAACCTGCCCAACTCTACGCAATCAAGCGCTTGAAGGTTACCAGATAACTGTGGGTGGCTGTAAAAAACAAATCAGTTTGTTTTATGAAGCTCTAGAAGCAAAGCAGTAACAGATTCAAACAAGAATAACCCAGCACTTCTCAAGGGACTCAAGAATAGCGTGGAGGAATTCAATGTCAAAGAAATAGAGGGAGGTCTAAAACTCCAGGTTTCAAGCTTAAAGAAACCTCTCAATCAAATGTGACTGGTTCCGGAAAGACAATCAAATGAATGATCAGGACTAAAGTGGTCAGAGAAAGGGATCAAAGGATTGTCTCAACACACTCAAGAATTCAACCCAATGAATTATTCTTCAACCAGAAAGTATATTGTTTGGTGATAAGGATCAGGTCACAGAGGACAGATCAAAGTATTTGAGTATGGAGGATCAAAGGATCAAGGTGAAATCAAAAGATATAACAAGGATAAGGATTCTCAGAAAGGGGAAGGGCCCCACTGATTGATTACTTAGATGATAGCTAGATGATCAGATGGATGATGGACAAAAAGGCAGTGGAGAGATCCTCCTTTTATGGGAAAGAGGCCCTGTTGACTATTTAAAATTGATAAATACAAATGAAAGGGGAGAAAAATATTTTTTTTTTTTTTGGAAAAGATAATGAAATAATTCTGGAAAATGGAAATGAAAACAAAAAAAACAAAACAAAAGAAAAACAGCTTGACAGATGAGCATTATGGGGGATGAACATTTGCGACAGCAGTCACAAATGATGGATGTCAGGGATTTAACCTCTATTGCTATACCTAGCCGTGGTTAAACCTGCAAAAGAATAAAGTCAAACCAATATTTAAATTAGTTTTGACTTATATATTCCAAACAGCAACTTTAAAAGTTTACAGACTCGAATAATACCAAGGTATTATGAGTAAATAGCCACACCTTAAACCTTTATAATAGGTAAGGGGCCTTAGTCTTAAAGGATTAAGACCAAAAGGAGATTTGCTTATAAATAAGCTCACACCCTTTAAAGAGTAACACACAGGGGTTACTTATTCAAGTGAGACCTTCCACTCGAAATTGGTGTTGCCAGATAGGTTATTGATTGAATTTAATACCAAAGTTTATAGCCCCAGTCAATCTTCTTTTTGAGATTAAGGTTAATGGGCTTGTTAACTCTTGCTTGTATTCTTGTTCAAATAATAATATATAATGGATGATGATAGGGCTATAGGGTGAAGACCCTGCTCTTTTAAGGTAACAGGAGCCCTCAGGGGACTCTAGTAATCACCAGGGGAGTGTCAAGCTCTCCTTGGTTTCGTCCTCAAAGGCCCAAGACATCATTACATCATTCTCAATGGGTAATGAAGAACTAGTACCCATTGGGAAGGATTTTCAAGGTAAAGTTTTCATTTTACTTACTAAAAGGTTACTTACTGGGTCTTAAGACTTATACATCACTCAGATGAACGGTATAGAAGCCTTAGATTCCATCATAATGATTATTTATATTGTTTTAATGTAGCTTAATACCTTGGCAAATAATTTAATTTTAATTATAAATATCTTAGCTCATACTATACACATAGAGTATGTATACTCTGTGCAATGTTTATTAAAAGGTTTACAGCCTACAGATGAACTCTGAGCCCTCTGAGTGGACGCACTCAAGGCTCAGTGAAGTATATTAAAGCATTATTACATCCAAAAGGGGATAGTATTAAATAATTAATTAATTTATAATTATACTATACCTATAAGGGGTATATACTCTTGGCAGTGCTACTAGAAGGTTCATAGCTTACAATTAAGTTCTAAAGCCTCTGAGTGAACGCTCTCAAGGCTCAGTAAGGTGTATTAAGTGTACAGAGGGAGTATTACTTATAATTACATCCCAAAGAAGATAATTACATCCCAAAGAAGGATAATGTGTAATTAATTTATACAGTATAGAGAGTATGGGTTAATATGATTACTGTAACTCCTTCCCAAAGAGAGGAAACACTTTGGGAACTTCTATATCAATAATTGGGACGCATCTGAGTCCTCATAACTTAATTTAAAGTTATATTGGGTTCCCTTCTTGATAATATAAATTATCAAGGTTTTAATTCCATAATCCATACTCATAAAAACATACTTATAAAACATTATATAATATTATTAAGATTTACTATATAATTACAAAACTATTCAACATTTTCATTATTGTCTCCATTGTGGTTTGAACCAGTGACCTTGGTATCAGATACTGGGAAGTGAGCCTAGTACTTAGCCACTATACCAGCAGGACATATGAGTTTCCAGACATTTAGACAAGTGTAACTGTCTCGTGGCTGACAATGGATGACAGATGGAAACAGCGGTTGCGGCAGATTTTAAGGCAACGGTTGCATTTTTGGGTGGAGGAAGGCAAACTGGCAGACAAACGTCAATGATGGTTGCAGCAATTGGGAGGAGGTGGGTGAACTGGCATACAACCATGAACAACAGTTGCAGCAATTGGACAGATGTGGTTGAGATGGATGGATGGGTGAGTTTCTTGGGATGAAGATCATGGTCAATCAAGGGTGAGGGTGATGAATCAAATGGACTCATTGGGTTGATTGCCATCAGTTGTCAATTGGTGTCAACAAGTTGGTGGATGACCACCCGCAATGGGTGATCAAAAGTTGCCCATGGGTGGTGGTTGTTTGTGTTGAAAATTGGGAGCAGAGGAGGGAGATGAGCAATTGAGGGAGGTAGGGATCAATGGGGGGGCAGATGATTGATGATCTTTCAGTGATCATTTTTGGCGACCAGTTTGATGGTGTTTGTGGCAATGTGTGTTGCCATTTCTGATGCTAATGACATTTTCCAGTTCAAGGGGATGAAGAACATCTGCATAAGCGCTTGAACAAAAGAGTCAGGCAGCAGGCGCAGCAAGAAGGAATTTAACAGAGGATCAGGGGGGAAGTTTGAGTGCCTGGAGAGGCATTCCTAGACTGCTAGCACCTCCTGCAAACAGGTAAAGTTTTCTGTGGAGGGTCATCTGGGTGTCTCTGGATGCGCAACCTGCCGCAACACTCCTGGGAAGTGTCAAATATAAATTTCTTGTCCACCAGCCCATGACAATCTCCTGCAAGAATAAAATCCACCCCTCCGCCTCCTGAGATTGTCAAAAACCCCATGGTGTTACTCTTCAAGATGTCTTCCCCCCCATCAAGGCCTCCCACTTCTGAAATCTGCACCTGCCCTGAGTGCCTCAAGCATACATTCACTGACTTGGATCAAGTTCAATGCCAAGGCCTTTATGTCCATCCTTGCACCTGCCACCAACATTGGGCCCAAATCACCAGCAACCCCACAGATTACCTAGCCAAGTCTCTTGTAGAATTAGCCTTGGACAAACTCCCAAATCCTGCCACAATGCCGCTTCAAGCTCCAACTAACTTGACTTTTCATGATTCTACCAACATTGGTGAACCTGATGAAGATATATCCAAGTCTGTTAGTAACATTCAGAGTTAGTCCTTTTTTGCTTTGATCAACTCAATTTTTTGAATAAATTTTGACCAGAAACATATTTTTTTAGATTATGTTCAATCTCTCCTGGCTTTGCTTTACCTCTTTTGTGGCATTAGCCAGGCTAATTTTCAATTGGCAGCAGTCTATATAACATCCCTTATTCAAAATTTTTCCAAGCTCCTGCCCAAGTTTGAAATGGAATTGGTCCCCAAAGGTATACAAAAAATATCTAAGCATCTTAAACTGAACCCAACACTCAAATATTATTTTTGTTGTAAGAAGTGCTTCTCACTTTACCCCATTGAATATGCACCATTTGAATGTGGCTATTGACCCACCGCAAAATCAGCAACATGCAGCCAGGAAATTTTTGATCATCACAATGCCTCAGTTTTGAATGATTTTTGGACCCCCAAACCAAAAAATGAATCCCATCAAAGAATTCCCCATCCTAAAAACCCTTCCAGCATTTTTGTCACTCATGATTTTTGCAAATGGTTCGAATGGTTCTTATCCTTTCCAGAGATAGAAAAAAGCATTGATGAATAGGTTTTTAACATGGATCCAAAAACCCAAGTTGTTATTGAATATTGTCAGTCAGAGGCCTTCTCCAAGATTTACCCAAAAAAGGACTCAAAATCAACAATAAAATCTCTCAATCTAGTATTTACTCTATGCATTTATTGGTTCAATCCTCTTGGTAACAGGCTTGCTGGAAAGCAAGTTTCAATTGGCTTCATGTCCCTTACCTGTCTCAATATACCTCCCTCCCTCCAATATAAGTCTCAATACACATTTCTATCTGGAATGATACCAGCACCAAATCAGCCGGACCTGTTAACAATCAATCATGTGCTCTTTCCATTAATCAATTGACTTCTTGATTTGAACAATGGGATCAATATTTGAACCAGTCATTTTCCTTGTGGTTTGAAGGTATTTGTGAGACTTGGAGCGCTACTTGGTGATTTTGTTGCTACCCACAAGGTGGCTGGCTTTGCCTCCCATTCAGAAACTCATTTTTTTTCATGGTGTAATACTTCCAATGCCAATATCAAATCAATGGAAATTGGTCAACCTCGAACTCAAAGGAAGACTCTTGGGGTTGCTAGAAGATGACTTGAAGAGAAAACTCAAGTGCTGTGTCCAAATTATTGAAGTCAACTGGCATTAGGGGGTTGGAGCTAAATAAATTAACTTATTGGCATCCGGTGAAGCATGTTGTGCTTGGAGTAATGCACAATTTGTTTGAAGGTGTTTTGCAACACAATTTTTGATTTTGTTGCGGCTTGAATGGCAATTTATACAATTCTCATCAGGATGCTCCTCCAATGGATTTTTTGAATGAGAAAATGAAGAACAAACTCATATCTGCCATACTTGATGTAGTTGTACCTGCTGGGGTAACTTGGATGCCTCAAGGGTTTGGAGGAGCAATGAATGGTAAGCTCAAGGCAAGTGAATGGCATACCTTGTTCACCACCCACTTCCCCTTGGCTGTACTAGATGTTTTCATCAACTCCAAAATGGAAAATGATTTTTCATTGCATAGAATCGTAATAAAAAACCTCTGCTCACTTTTTCAATGTACCAGGATTGTCAGCTCCAAGAAAACAACAATAGAAGACATTCCTTGCTTTGAAAACAAGTACAGCATCTACACTTCCACTTCCCAGGAGCTTTTTCCAGATCACTCAGTTTTTCCCAATCACCACTATGCACTTCACATACCAGATCAAATGCAATGGTGGGGCCCCCTGATGGGAGTATTGGAATTCCCAGGTGAATGATTGATTGGACTCCTTCAAAAGTGTAAATCTAACATGATCACAAGTAAGTTGCAAGATTAAAACATCAGATCATTTATGCTTGCCACTGACTTGGTTTTTCAGAGCACATTGGACTTTCAATAATGTCAAGGTGCTGCCAGAATCAAAGCTTTATTGTTCAGAAAAGTCTGCAATGAACAAATACCCGCCAGAAAAATTTGGCAAAATAAAAAAATAGTATTCAATTCAGAGGACTACCAGAATATCCTCAACATTTGCAAGAGTAAATATCCTAATCTCCAATGATAAAAGGTTTTTCTCCACCCCAATAATTCACTGGTTTTGTTCAACAAAGCATACAAGATTGGGTCTCTGGAAAGCCAAACCTTGAAAAGAATTTTAAAGAAGAAGCCTAATAATATTTTATCCTATTCCAAAGAAGGAGAGGAGGCATATGGGGTTGTAAATACTATATTCAAGATGATTGGAGATCTTGAGATAAATATGATGAAAATTTGGTCACTGCAACAGGTAAGGCAGATTGATTCATTGGCAGTGTTCATAGATCAACTGTCAGTTATACAGGTGAAGTTGGGAAGTCCCAACTTTGTACAAGCTGATGAATTGATGAGCCCTGTTTTTTACCAATTTCTTCCCGCGAGTACTCTGGGTGAACCTCAAACTTCCTACTTGATTAGGCCCCTGAGTTGGCTTTTTTTCAGCAACCTTTTTGCTACCAATGATACAATTGTTAATGCCAATGGAAATTGATAGTTGATGTTGTACCTATCATCTAATTTCTTCTGTTCATTTGTGACCTATCCAAAGATTCTAAATTATTTCCAAATTTTCTACATTGATAATTTTAAAATTGTTCATTTTGATTGCAGAAATGAGACAGATATAATATCCAGAAGACAAGTAGAAATAATTGGTACCAAACGCTGTACTACAAGTCAGAAATTTTCTTTCACACATCTCTAATTGGGCTTCCAAGCAGGCTCCACATAAGACAAAAATAGTTTCCATGAGAAAACGACAATGGAAATGATCCAAATACAATGGAAAGAAGACAAAAAAATCAAAAATAAAAAAGGTTGATTGAAAATGGCCACACAACCACTCCTTTTTGGCATGTGTTTAATTAACCTTGCTCTACTTGTTTTGAGTCATCCCACCCACGTATTCACTCCTGCCACCATCATGATCCATACCTACATCTTCTTGATCATACTCTCCATAGATACTATCTTCCATGCTTCTTTGTTAATCTCCTTTGCTTCCCTCCTCCTCTTCATACTCATTGTCCTTTGAAAATATCAAATAAATGCTCTTGCCATAATTGCTGTCACCATTTTCATCATCTTTGTCTTCATCTTCTTATTTTTCCTTTTCCAAGAAATAAAAGCTTTAGTTCTTGGTTGCACACTCCAAGTGCTTCTGAGTAAAATTCTTGTCAGTCATTTGTTCATTGGTATTTTTGAACTGAAGTGATTCAGCAGGGTTTTGCAAAAAGGCCACAGTATCCAAATTGGCTCATGTTGAGCTTGACCTGGTAGCTTGTCATTGTACCAATCAACATTCTGGAATTCAATTGGAAGACCTTTGGAAGCCTTGAGAAAAAGTGTGGGGGCTGGATTCTTCATTTGGAAATGCCAACGCTTTTGGATTTGTTTTCCATCAGCTTGATCTGCCTTTTTCATGAATTCATCAATTCTCCAGATGAAGGTGGTTGCAGCCTCAGATTGGAAAGGTAAATTCTTGACAACATAGAAATTATCTTTGGAGTATTATTCATAGTTTCTGTGAGCCTGCAAGAATTTTATGATTATCAAGTATTGTTTTGGGAGATTTTTTTTCTTGGCAAACTTGTACCTTGAATCTCTCAACTGAAAAAATTCAACTTTAGATATTGAATGAAAAGTGAGACTTTTGAATTTGTTGGTTTTTCTTGTTGACAGGATTTTGCAATGACCTTTCTTTCTTCATCTCAACGGTACTTTCCTTCCTTGCTCTTCTCTTTGCAATAAAATTTTGTCAAAAAATAGTGAACATAGTGATGGTAGGTCTGGCTCCAAAGCTCAAAGTCATTGACATATGCTTGATTAATGTTCATAGAATTGTAACATCCACCAAAAGCTAATTGTCAAAAGTTCATTATAGAAGATATTTGGCAAGCTTGATTATAGAGAGAGTTGGGTTGTTCATTGAGGTCTGGTTCCAAGTTGCGGAGACCAAGCTTTGCTAACAAGACCTGGACATATTGTATCATGAATTCAGGTAAGTTAATGATGTGTTTACCAATTTTGGTTCAATTTTCTCAGGCTTCACAAAGAAACTGGATGGTTTCTATGGGTATTTAATTGGTGCCATTCTTTGGTTCAAGAGTTCTTTGGATGGCAGTTGATGAGGCAAATTTTTGATGGAATTTTGAAAGTTCTTCTGGAATTGGGTCAGATGGGATGTCTTTCTGAGTAACAAGGCTCACAATAGCTTAATATGACCATAAAATGCCTCCTAGTATTTCAAATGAGTTAGTAATGCATGTTGTATTGAATAAAAGGAAATTGGAGTTTGCCTTGGTGTGCTCAAAGCCACTAGGATGGTACTGCTTGATCATCTGAAGGGGACTTTTCTTTTTTTAATTTGATACAGGTTTCATTGCAGATTTTCCTCTTGAAAAAGGTTTTTCTGGAGTTTCTGAATGGGCATGGCTGCAGGTTGGAGTTTTCTTTGGTGGGGATGTATTGGTGGGTACTTTTGATTTTGGTTTAGTTGGAGGTGCTTGGTTTTTGCAAGGAATTTAGGTACGTTTGGTATTTTTCTTAATAGCTGCCTTTTTTGGTGGGGTGGAATTTCACCCATTCTGCATCTCCATTGCATTAAATTGTGCAAGGAGCTGGGAGATAACATCCTCCTTCTGGGCCAAATTCTTTTGAAGCTCAATAATGGCATGGGAATCTAGCGCTACTATGGGATTTTTTATATTTGCCATGTAGGATTGAAGAAAATAGTTGGAAGAATCCATAGCAGTAGATATTCAAAGGGGAAATGAAAGACCATTTTGCAACAGGGATGAATGGACACAACCCCTGGAGATTAAAAAATAGCTACGTTTCTCACTACAGGAAATTATGATCAGGCTGTGGCTAATCCAGCCCCCTAATAAAGATGTCTTCTGGGGATATCTTAGGTTCCCTTAATCACTTGCAAGTACTCATGTGACAAAATTGTCAAACAGGCTAATCAAGTCAGCTAGTTATGAAACAGGCCTTTCAAGTCAGCTAGGCCCAATGCAGAGCTACAAGTATCCCACGCAATTCAGTGGGAGTGTCAATGGGAATGTCATGTAGTGTTTCTAGAATACTAGTGTGGGTTACGCATCAATGTCCTGCATCCAGGCGGCTCTCCGGAGAAAACATCACCTGTTTGCAGCAAGTGTAGGACAGGGAGGAGTTGGGAGGAACAAAAGAGGGATAGTAACCATGCAAAAAAAGTTTTTTTTTTTGATGAAAGGATAAAAAATAAGAAAAAAATAAAAAAATTTAAATTTTGCCACCTTTTCTTGAGGTGCACCAAATTGGTCACCACACCACTCATTTCTTGAAGCTGCCATAATTCATCCTGCAACCATCATCACCTCAGCGCTCATCACCTTGCATGCGACCCACATTCTCATCTTGCTCATCCCTCAATGTCTGAACAACAGCTACCAATCCCCCTCAATTCCCAAATTCTTGCTCAACATCACCAATTGTGCCCAAGCACAAGTTCCTCCCCATCTCTCATCCCTCCACTCCTCAACCCCTTTGGGCGCTCCCATGCAAGTGTGCTTGATCCATCCCACCTCTGTCAATTGGTTGGTTGGTCTGGTTGCTACCTCCAATCACTCCATCAACCACATTGATCTCATCTCCTATTTCCATACGCACACATCCATCCACTCATCACTTGGAGTTGATCCTCTGCTCTCAGGAGTTGATCCTCCATCATGATTATGGAAAAAAAAACATTTTTCTTTCCGCTAATATTTTTTCTGCACCCATATTTGTCATCCAATTGTGAATAGTTACAGGGCCTTCTTGCCTATAAAAGAAGGGGCTCTTCCCCCAGCCTTTCTAATCAATCTATTCACCAACTATCTATGGGTCCACCCATCTTATGGTATCCATCCATCATCTAATTGTCCAATAAATAAATAAGGGTATCCCCCTGTGTGCCTCCTCCTCCTCATCATCATCATAAAGCTGGATATATCTGTTGATTATCCCCTGATCCTCATCCTTATCACAAACCAATAGCCTTGCTTGTTGAAGAATAATTCATTTGGTTGAATTCTTGAGTGTGTTAAACTACTCCTTTGATCACTTTTTCTGACCACATTGGTCTTGATAATTCATTTGATTGTCTTTCTGGAACATTCACGTTTGAATAAGAGGTTTATTACTTTTAAAACAGGATTTTTAAGCCTCCCTGTATTTTGGTGATAGTCTCATTCTGCCACACTCCTCATGAGTTCCTTGAGAAGTGTTGGGTTATTCTTGTTCAACTGTGTCATTGTTCTGCTTTGGATTTTCATGGACAAGTTCCGTTGTTTGTATGGCCTCCCACAGTTATCTGGTACCCTCCTTGTACCTTCAAGCAATTGATTGTCTAAGTTGGGCAGGTTCATTAACAACTTGTAGGGGGATTGGGACTTAGTTGATCTTTCCTGAGCCTCTTGTTACAACCAGAATTAGCTTGTGGGCGCTGTTACTTTCAACTGCACTGTTCTACTGAACTCTGAAACAAACTATAAAATATTTTATTAAAGTCTTTCCCTCACCCTCTTTTCTCAGAGTGTGTTGTCTTCCTTGCTGTTGTTTACTGCTGAGTTATCCCTTCTCCATGATTCTACATCTACAAGGTTCTGGAACTTGATTCCTGTTACAATATCTAAATATTTTTTTAAAAATCAGGAGGGAAGCCTAAAAAAGCACTTTTCCCCTCTACAGAGCTACCAGAGGGGTGGACTGTTTGGAGTCTTACACCAGTTATAGTCTGATGTTCCTTTTGTGCTGAGTTCAAATGAGATTGCATTCTTGGCTTCTGGTTGTTGGGTTGCAGCTGAGGATGCAATTGCCAGCAGTGCTCCTCTAGGTGCTTGGCAAGAGGATTATCTCTGCCTTTGGAGCAGGGGTGTTTTGGTTTTCCTTTTTGGTTTGAGGTGGTCTTGTGAAGAGCAACTGAAGGAGTTTTGGATGAGGACTGTTTGCCAGTGTCTTCTAACCTGGACTTTTCTAGGTGAATGAAATATCTTAACTTTTTTAAGACTGATCTTGAATTTTTGAGCATTATGTTTTTAAGGAGGATAGTTTCTACTATGTGGTGAAACATTCTGTGGAGCTTGGCCACTATTTTATAACTGAGGATTTCATGTGGCACTTCAAGCTTCACCGTGGAGATTTTGTTCATGAGCTTGCGGCACTTGTTGATGTATTGATTGAAGTCTCCCTTGTATTGAACACAGATGAAGCTGAACCATAAGCGGCCCAGGTTGTTGGAAGATTGGGAAGAATATCTTTTGTTGATGGCTTTGAGGATGGCCTTTGGGTTAGCTTTGTTGGAGTGATTGACCACTGCTTCAAAGGCAGTATCTCCCTTATGTTGGATGATGATTTCCACTGCTTCAAATAGCTGTTTCTTCAGAGTAGAGTTTGCAGTTGCGCTGGGATCATACTCCTCAATGATTTCAAGCAGGCCTCTGGGACAAAGATAACTTTTTATTTTAATGAAACAGGCTGGATAGTTAGTTTCCAAGAGTAGTGGTATGTAGAGCTTGGAATTATCTTCCTGATCTTCCATTGTAAGTCTCCCTAAGAGCAATTTGGGACTGTAAATCTTTTGTTTTCAGACTTCAAAAGAAGATAGTTTCAGTGATGGGTAAAAAAAATAAAGAAAAAAAAGAAATTACACCTTCAAAAGGAGACTTATCACAGCAGTAGGAGCCGTAAGGAAAAACAGGGTAGTAACAGTAAGCACAGGCACGGAAATAGGGATAGCACAAGAAGCACGGGTCTGATGAAATAAATGTAAGAAAAACAGATTGAGTAGAGGGAGAACATAGCATAATGAAATAGAATTTACCAGTCTCAGATCTCCATGATTTCAGTGGTACAAGTTTGAGGTGGTACAAGAGAGGACAACATGGGATCTGAGCCGGTTTGGCTACTTAAGTTGGGTTGGCTGAGAGAGACAAGTTGATTGTAAGACTCCAAATGGTGCTAAGCCACAGGAAGTTCTGTGGAGGGTAAAGGTGATGTTTAGGATGCCCTCCTAAGAGTTACAATAATATTTAAATTTAACCAGAATTGCAATCCAGGAACTTGTAAATAAGGAATCAATGTAAGGGATGAGTTTGGGAATAGTTGGTAGCAATGGAAACAACACTATTTGAGGCAATATGGGGCAGGGAAAGAATTGGACAAGATAATTCAAAAGTTTTGTTCAGAGTTCAATGGAACAAGGCAGTTGTAAGTAACAACACCCACAAGCTAATAACTCTGGTTGTTGGCAGAATATTAGGAAAGATCAACTCAATCCCAACCAACCTCCAGGTTCTCAATGAACCTGCCCAACTCTTGGAAATCAAGCGCTTGAAGGGTACCAGATAAATTTGGGTGGCTGAACAAAAAAAAAGCAATTTGTTAAAGGGATCAAGAGTGGTATAACACACTAAAGAATTCCAGCAGATGGAATTCTCTTCAACCAGCAAGGCTAGGGTTGGTGATAAGGATCAGGGTCACAGATTGACGGATCAAAGATTGAGTATGGAGGCTCAAAGAATCAAGGGGCAATCAAAAGATATACCCAGCAAAGAAGTTGCAGATGAAGGGAAAAGAGGCCCTACGGAACAATTAGATTACTGATTACTCTCTGAGATGGATCCCCCAAAAAGGAAGGGGAGAGCCACTCCTTTTATAGAAAAGAGGCCTGTAGACTATTTACAAGAGATTCTTACAAATGAGTGCAGAATTTTTTTTTTTAAAAAAAAAAATGAAGATTGGCAACAGGAAGCACCTGAAATGGGAGAGAGAGAGAAAAAAACAAGGTATAGAGGTGGAAACCTGCCTGCGTTGAGGACAACGGCGGCAGTGGATGATGGGTTGCAACTGGCCGCAACCACAGTTGTCCAAGGTAGGATTGTTGGTCACACGCAACCGTCAAATGTTGGTGCAAGGGTTCCGACGGCCTCAAATGACAATGTTGGTTTGCGGGCATCAGAGAGGGATCAGGCGGAGCCGATTGGTCTGGATTGTTGGGGCAAACTTGTCAAAGCCAGGATCAAGCAAGGAGGATGATGGGTGAGGAGCAATGAGAGCACCAACTGACTGATTGAGAAAGGTTGGATGTTGGTGATGATGGTGAGAGAGGGCATTGGTCAGAGCGACCGCCCAAATGAGGATGGAGGTGAGATTGGATGGATGATGGGGGGCTGGTCATGAGGTCACTGACAACCGCAAGCAACACTTGTGGTCATTGGTTGATGGCGGCAAGGATGGGGAGTGGAGCTGGAATGTTTGACCAATTGAGAGTCAATGGCCAATGAGGTTTAGGAATCTATGATGGAGAATGATTGGATGGTGGTGATGAGTTGAGGAGGGGATGGCCACCCGCGCGTGCTTGACCAAAAAAATCAAGGCAAAGCACGTGCAAGGGGGAGATTTGAACCAAGCAGGAGAACATTTAATGACCAAGGAAGGCCTGCCTAGACCGCTAGGACAGGGAAGAGCTGGTAGAATGGGAAATGAGTGGGTACCCATAGAAAAACAAGAGAAAATATTTTTTTTTAAAAAAAAAAATGTATTGATGGATAAGGGGATGCAAAAAGAAATTAAAAATTTCCATTTTCCATGAGGTGTCCTGGATTGTTCACCACACTGTGCAAGCGCACCTGTGCTGGAGGCACTCTGGCTAGACCTTGGGCTAATTTCCTGACTATGATAGTCAGCTTAGGTTCACATGAAATAGTGTGAGAACCACAGATGGGTGCATGAGGAAGAAGCCAATATCTCAACAGAAGGTGCAGGAGGTGGATCCAAGAAATATGAAGAAGGAGGAGCTGGAGCTTTATCTGTATTGAGAGCTGGGCTTTGAGAGGGGCCAGAGGCTCCGCAGTTGAGTATTTTTAAGGATTGGCAGCCAAATGACCCAAAACAAGCTACTTGCAAGGAAAACAAGTTTGGATATTCTGTGAAATGCCATGGGGGAAAAATTTGATCTTCAGGCAACACTTCTGGGGATTTATCCATGCAGGAATTTGGGGGAGTGATCAACAATTTTTCCTGTAATTCTTCATTTTCTGAAACCAAACATTCATCCATTTGTTTAAAACTTAATCTCTTGAAATAACCCAGGCTAGAGGAGGAGGGATGCAGATGAGGTGGATTTTTCAAAAATGTGGCAGAAGGGGCCATAAACAAGCAGTGGCAGAGAGCCTTCCTGAATTTTTTGCATGCAGGGAAACCAGTGGACTGGAAGCAAGAGTAATCAGTGTGTGAACAGCATTTTCAGGCAAGGGGGGAAATATTATAGGAGTAGCAGAAGAGGGGATATAATGAGGTTGGATGAAATTGGTAGTGGGCAAGTTTATGTAGATGCATGCAGTAGGAGGTGTTTAAAAAGCATCCTGGGAACAGAATACCATTTGAGGGAAGCTTTGGTGCTATTTTAGAGACAAAAACTAGGGAGTGGACTGTGAGAAGAATAGGAAGAGGATTAGAACTTTTTCAACCATAAAAAAATGGAATGGAAAAATTGAAAAGGTTATTGGGCAGGTTTCCAAATGAATACAGCTGATAGGTTTGAAATAAATAAAATGTGGAATACAAAACACAGAGGATAAGGGAGCTTTAAAGGCATTGGGGAACAATTAACCAAATGTGGAAAACAATCTGGGGGACTTATTTAATATTGGAAATTAAGAAAAAATTTTGGGACCAGATCAAACAGGAAATTATTGGGATGTTAGTTATGATGAAGCCAAGGTGCAAAAGAAATGGTATGCAGTTGCAGAGGATTTTTTGACAGTTTACCACAGAGAAATTCTAAAGGATTCTGAAGATGGAACTAAGAAAGGTGTTCTATCTTGGCTTTTCAAAATATTTTTGAGAGGTTGTCAAAATTTTGATGGATTTTCAAAGGTTTTTAGGGGCATGACACATAAATTTGGACAAGAGTTGGAGAGTAGATGGAGCAGGGAATTCAGTTTCTGTGCAATTGTGTCATTTTATTTAATAAAAGAGGATAGTTTATATGAGAGGGTGAGGACCAATAATATAATCAGAGAGTAACACAAGGGTTAATATATACAAGCAGGAGACTGACAAATCATCATGGGTTCTTAAGCTTGTGTAAAAGATTAATTAAAAAGCTATCCATTGCTGAGACATTCCTTAAAATTCATACTTATTTGTGGATTCCTAGCCAAATAATTACTGATAATAAAATTCTAAAACTTCCAAAAGATAGTAACATAGCAGATGCTGTGAAATAAAGATTGCAGGATGGTTACTAAAACTTGGAGAAGACCCCTTTCTATTCACAGCTAGTTTTTCTGTGTCACAAAACCCACTCCACCTACTGAGCAGGGGAAACAATTTAAGAAGATGGGGAGAAAATTAGAATGAATAATGATACAAGCAACCCCAACATTATTAAGGCTATACTTTGAAGTTAATCTTAAAATTCAAAGTCAAGCAAAACTTTCAAGGAGAATTTTTTGATAAGAAACCTGAGGCAAAAGCTTTATGTATATTCTTGGTCTTATCAAGATGCAAGAAAGTATGAAATTAAATAACTGCGGAAATAAATCAATCACAAGGTCTAGGCCTCTTAAGGTAACCAATATTGTAGTTCAGATGACCAGATACAACCTGATGATGAGCTTTCTAGCTAGGAAGAACAAGAATGCAGCAAATGTATTAAAATAAAATACTGAGTTGAGTGAGAACATCAAATTATAAGCAGTTAATGACAAAATTTGATTTCAAATTGAATGAACTTAAAAGGAGTTGATAATTAATTTAACACAGGTAAAAAAGCATAATGATTTCTGGGAATGGTAAGGTGGGATGAATTTTCAGAAAATATTTGGATGGTGGAATATTCAAGGTGCAAACTATTCTTTGGTGGTGACAAGAAATGGATTGGAGTTTTAGTTAGGTGTGTCTTTATCTACAGATACTCAACTAGAAAAGGATGAAGATAGCTCCTGCAGACTCATATTCATGATAAGGGCTCAGAAGCGTACTCAGAACCACCCAAGGAATTAATTTTTCAACATTCCAAACACCCAAGCCATACACTCTTAGTTAACAAACAATGCATGCACCTGCCACGCATGTCTCATGTCTCTACCTACACATACTCACTAAAACAGCATGTGTGTAGTTCTTGACGCCTCCTGAATATGATATGGGCTCAGAAGTGTCCTCAGAAACACCCAAGAAAGTAATTTTCCACCATTCCAAGCATTCAAGCCATACACTTTTAGTTTCCAAACAATGCATGCACCCGCCAAGCATGTCTCATGTCTCTATCTACACATACTCAACTGGAACAGCATGAAGCTAGTTCCTGCATCATTAAATACATGATAAAGGCTCATATTATTCCTCAGAAAAACAAATCATAGGAAAGTTTCACCACTTCAACCATACAAGTCATACAATCTTAGCTACCAAAGAGGGCTTTCAGCTGCCAAGCATGTTTCATGCTTCTGCAAACCAGAAAAATTAAATCAAGCTGCAGGGAAACTCTGCAAAATTTTTTATAAATAATAAGCACCCATAAGATTCCATAAAGAACCAATCTTAGCCTGTCCCTCATATCTTAGCCTGTCTATCAAAATTCATACTAAAAAATACAGGTATCTCTTGGCTTGTTTCACATGTTTTCTCACTAGCACTATTGCCTCATGTAGGTGTACCCTCCTGTGCTTCAAAAATGAAGATAGAGCCTCAGAAACTTCCTCAGGGGAGAATCTTTTTTCTGTTTAAGGGGGGCTTTTTTTCCCTATACAAGTTGTAGACCAGATGGTCAGGAGATCAGATCAGACCAGACCATCTGGCCATGGCTTATGCCCAACCTAACTAGCACCAGATTATCAGTGAACCAGAAGAAAGTCAAAAGGAAATCCAGAATTAAAAGCAAAATTATTACTCAACATTTTATCCAACCCCAGGGGTCTTTGAATATGTTTTCTTGAAAAAAAGGTTGTTTATTCAGCACCTATTATTAAAAGGAAAACCCTTTTTGTTCAATCAGTAAATTTATGTAAAATGAAGAGGAAAAAGTAACCACAAAACCAGCCTTTTTTTCTGCCCAGCTCCCTGTGGGAAAAATCACCCTTGGGTCCTCCAGCTGGTTAAATACCTTTAGTGAAACCTTTAATCCTTTAATTGGAATTTAGAAAAATATTCAGAAAAAGTTACAAATTCTTAATTATTGATTGGTGGAAGATTGCCAATAATGCAATCCAACTTGGAATAATCTTACAATAAATAAAAATATCTATTAATAATTAATCCATTTCTGATTAGAGACCTATTAAAAGTCTCAAAGAAAGCCAGCAATTAATCAAAAAAACAATTGTGCAGGATTATTATAGTTCTAAAGGGCATGCAATTCAAAAACATCTTGATTTCCTCTATTTATTCAAGATCAGTAGTAAACTAAATTCTCCTTCTAGTTGCTGGCAGAAATACATTTGCTAAAATGATCCATTATTCCTTTGAGTCTCTACAATGATTAACTGGAAATAGTTGTAGATGATACTGTAAAGTGAAATTTCAATCACAAGTTCTGACTGAGTACCTGTAGATAGAAGCTCTCTTGATAGTTAAATTTAGAAGGGGATTTTATTTGATTGTAAAATTCTTTTGTGTCTCACTTATATAATGAGTTATATAATACTGAGGAGGGGGTAGCATATTCTTTTTGATGATAAAAAATAAACCAGGATCTTGAAGAATTAAATGAATTCAGCTCAATTCACCCCTCCTGATTTGAACCACTCATTTATAATATTAGATTTATATATGAGAAAAAAATTCATCACCCAATCAGGAGGCTTTTTCATGTTTTTTACTATTTTAAAAGTACTCTAGAACCTGAGATACTTTCAGACTACCAGATTTCAAGAACCTTGCAATTGTTGAGCTACTGAAGGCTATAGGATGAGAATAAACAGATTTTTCAGGGTGATTCAGCAATAATTCATAAGGATATGGATAAAGGAAGTGCATGGAGTTTGTTTTGTGGAGTTTATTGGTGGATTAATCAATAATGAATTATTAATCAAGTAAAAAGAGGGGGAAAATGAAGGGCTGGGTATCTTTAGTCCCTCTCTTCAGGTGATTGAACTTATAATTGGTTCACCCAGAACTTTGGGACCTTGGTAAAAAATCAAAAAGGGAAATATTACCTAGAGAAATACAAACTATGACTGGGCTAGGCTAGAAAAACAGTCAGAGAAGAGATGAATAACTTACTGGTTCGAGGCTTAAAGGCAAGGTACCTGAAAAAAATGAACCCAGGAGTCTCTAGTGGGCCTACTAAGATTCTTTGAGAGATTACCATGGTTCAATAGTTGAGTTATAAGGGTATAATTTTCAAAACAAAGGTCAGAATAAATCCATTGATCACTTAATTATCCTCAATAAGTACTTGATTCCAGTATTGAGTATTTTCTGTGAGTATGACAATGAATACAGGAAAAGTGGCCTTTATTTATCCCTTTTCAGCTTATTGGGGGTTACCATGAGGTTTATCAGGTGAAAAAGAGGTGAAGAAACTGTGTGATAGGGCCAGGAGGGAAGTCATGCATGACCTAAAGGCTGAATTTGGTGGTGTAGGACAGATGGCCTTGTCACATGCCAAGAAATTTTTAATTTTTGATATTCTGCCTGACTTAGCAAAAACAAGCCTGAAAACGGTGTAGACTTTCATTTGGTGATTGTATTTTTATTTTTGTGAGTTTTATTGACATTATTTTTGATTAAAAATAATTTTATGGACATTGCTATGTTTTTTAGTCAAGGTAGGTGTCACTGGTTTGGGCTTGAGAAGCATGTGAAACTTATTTTTGGCCAGAAATATCAAAAAAATCTTTTGGATGTTTTTCACATGTCTTTTCTAAATTTTTTTGACTTATCTTTGAGTTTAGTGACATAGTGATGGATTGGAATGCATATTAAATAAGCATGTATTTCCCATGTCTGTTTTAGCCCTTATTTCATAGGTTTTTGTGGTCATTTTTTCTCTGACTGCTAGGGGTGCAGATTTCAGCCTGGGTACTGGCTGTGGCCTGGATTTGACAAGTCTATGCTCATTAATTTTGAAAGACAGAGATGTGTGCATGTTTCAGGCCTTTTGGGATGCATATGGCTGCATGCAGGATATTGGACAAAACACACATAAGTACATAACTCACAAACCATATACAAAACTCCATTTCCAACTTAATATTAGTCAATTAACATATTTGTGATGAATCATGTGAAATATTAAAATACTTAAAAATTTCCAACCCAGTATCATGGATATTCTGGTCAATTTAATTAAAGGTTCAAGGATTTGAAATTGGGGGTAGTTCCAGTTGCTGACCCAACCTATTTTTAGGTGGGGAATCCATTTCTGAAATAATATTTTAGATTTTACCTTTTCTTACCTAGTTTTTTTTATATTTTCATTATTATATTTATTTATTTTAATTTTTTCTAATTTGTCAGCTATCTATGAGATATTAGCACCTTGACAGATACCAAAAATAAATAAATAACGGAAATTAGCAATTCATAGCACATCAAAGCAGCTACATACTGCAAGTTCATATGAATTCCAGCTGGTATGGAACTATACTTTCAAAAAATTAAAAAACTGAACAACTTCTCAAATTAATGAATGGAACAATAAACTTCATATAAAAAAATACAAGAAACTATTCCAGTTTCCTCAAAAAATCAGAAAATAGAAAAAATTAACAAGATGAAGAAGAATCTATATGGATAATTGCTTCTCCAGAATTTTTAAAAATAAAATTCAAAACTCATATGATATTGCACTGAAAACACTCCACTGAAATTCATCCTTAATCAGAATTACTTTTTTGTAAAAATAAAACATTTAAATCAATAACCAGCGGATTGGAGATGATTTAAAATCAAAAATGGTAAGAATACATTACTCTGAAGCAGAATAAATGATGGTGAGTCTCCTTAAAAAAAGATTCATTCAGGGATCTTCAAAACACCTTAAATGTATCCTAGGGCTAAATGGATCAATTGATTGAATGTTCTGAGGTGTTGTTTCCAGAACTAAAGCAATCTGTAACAGTAAATGATCATTGAATAAAGTAATATAATAGCCATGAAATACACAAGTCCATAAGGATACTTCTAAATCATGCAAGCTTTATTTTGGTTCAATTTATGAATTTAATCTATTCTTATTTTCATTAAAAAACTCCAAAAAACATACAAAAACAATCCACAGCTTATTTTTCATATTATTGTTCACAATTTCTAAAATTACCCAAGTCTAGTATACTGTGAAATCAAAGGGAGAAACAAAAACTAGGGCCACAGATATAAGAATACCACCAGGACCATTTCAATACCACAGGAACTGAAATTTCTAGGGACAGCAACTTTGGAAAGAATATTATTCTGCATGAATCCAAACAAGAATATTAGGTAGAACCTGAGAGTAAATCTTGTAAAAATATTCAGTTTAAATACCATCTATTGGGGGTATAGGGGGACCCTGTCAAATTTGCTTCTGGAATGCAAGAAGGGCTTGGCATATTAGTACTCTAATCAAAGCAGTCTTGAGGGAAGATTGGCTTAGAGGATGCTTCAGGGAGAAGATAAATGAATAAATTAAAAATAAGAGTGCTTTGGATGAAAATTCAGGGCATTGATTTCCTAGTAAAAAGTAGCAAACTGAATTCTTAGGGAACAGGAATAAGGAAAGAAGAAGAGGAGGCGAGTTTATATAGACAAGGATCTTACAGTTACTTAGTAAGAACAAGGTCTAAATATGGGTAAAACTGGCCAAGGAGTTAAGGCTACATTTTTAGTGAATATATCATTCAAAGATACAGGAAGGTATTGACGTGGCAGTGCTACTACATTGGGATAGGCTGTCTACTACATTGGGGAAAGCTTTCAGGCCTGGGCTGTCTAAGTTGGGAATTTACAGTTGAAGGATATACAGTGTACATGGAAGTCATGACACTATGTACTGAGTAGGAGAGGTTATGGGATAGAATCTCCAGGAGGATTTAAATAAGGGTTCCCAAAAGATAAACCATTATGGAATATAGGATAGACAGAGTGGTTGAGGTTAGGGTATATGCAAGCCTGGGAGATTAAGTCTTTTCGCCCTGGTATATCAATTATATGCAAGCCTATGGAGTCTATCTGTGTATCATGTGAGAGTAGATTATATGTAGATATCCAGTGTATCTAGATAATGTTATATATAGGCTGAGGGTATGTAGTTTACATAAGTCCCCTCGGAGTTAGACTTCCTATAAGCTGGTGTTACTTAGGAGTTAGATTAAACTGAGTTAAGGGCCCATTTGGACCCACACTAAGTGTCATGTACCTTCATTAAAATCCTGGATTTTCATGAAGGTAAATGACAGTTATTTGGAATCAAGCATGGTGTATGGAGTCCACCAACATGAAACTTCACAACTGACACTTGTTGACACTTGCAAAGTTTCAAGTCTCTCATGGGCCAATATCAGAAATGAAGCTATATTTTTTTACAGACCAAAATGTTGTGTCATGCAATGTCACCCATCCTCTTAGCAAGTCCCCCCCCCTCTGCTATCTCCAACCCCATCTTTGTCATCCCTCACCCCTTCACTCACTCAACAATGAACCCAACTCAATGTCCTCAACAAATATTCCCCCAAAACAATCCCTGCAATACTCCCATATTTCCCTCCAACTCTCAGAATGTTCACCAGCCCACCCTCTCTCCTCCATCACAGTTGCTGGAAAATTTTGGCCCTCCTAAAATTGTATCTTTGAAAGATGCGCAAATGAATACAATCAGTTCAACTGCTTCAATTTGCACTCAACCTCTCTTCCAACCACCTAGTACGCATGGCCCTCCTGGAGTTCCATTGCTTCCATTGCCCCAAAAAGAACTTCCAGAACACTCCCAATAAAGTATTCTGGCAAACATCTTTTCACAATATTCCAAGAAAATTGAGGAATGGTCACCATCAACATCTCCTTAATTCCAACATGAAAGCTTAACTCAATCACTTCAACCAGCCAACAAATCCAAAAATACAATCTGGTTGGGTCCAATGGAATTCATGGCCTTGGATTTATATGTCAAGGCTTTTGAAGAAGGAAAAAAAATCAGAATCTGGCTTCAAATCCAAGGTGCACCATTCTGTGGCTCAACAAATCATGGAGAAATTCCCCAGTGTCTATTGGGATGAAAAAAGAGTCAAGTCCAAGCTGATTCAGGTAGTTGTTAATTTGATTTTATACAGCATTTTTCATCAAGTCTGACCGATTTTCCTTTTTAGTACTTCAAAAATGACTATGACACATTTATTTCTTTGAAGGAACAAAGTGGTTTTGGATGGGATGAAACCAAATTTATGGTAACAGCATTGGATTCAGTTTGGGATGCCTGGTTGCAAGCAAGTCTTTCCCATGCATTGACCAACCTCAAATACACAACATCTCATTTTCAATTTTTTTTGGAAGGAACATCCCCAATGTTGCAAGTTTTGTGGAACCCCTTTTCAAGAAATTTGACAGCTCAAGGTGATTTTGGGGTCATACACTGCCACAGGTTCCCTTGCAATATCTCACCTTGGACCATCCAAGGAACCGGTGCCACAAGGGGGCCATGTAACTTCCTCAAAAAAATCAGATGTAAAGGGTGGCCAAAGTCAGCCCAGTGGTCGCGTGCAAGTGCGAGATAGACGCACTGAAGCCCATGCTCTGGAAAACGCAGTGAACAAGTTAGTGGAATCCTGGAATCAACCAGCACCCACTGGACCAACTGTGATGGGTTGTTCAATTGATTGATATCAAGATACTATTGCACATGAGCTCACCAATATGGCAGAAATTACTACTGGATTTAGTTTACTGGAGAATGAGGTGAAGTGTTCCATTTTATTAAGGATTAAGGATCCTAATTTCCCATTGGTTTGGTTTAAGAAACAAATCCACAGTTTCATGAAAAACTCACAAGGGTCTTCCACCTCATAAGCATGATATTTACCACTATTTTTTGTTTATTTTTTGTGTAGTGGGTTTTTAAGATATCATGTTTTTTAAATTACATTCAAATGAGATCTTTATTAAAAAATAAGAAATTGAAAAAAATACGGTTCATTTATCTCCTAAGACATTTATGAGGACTAGATGTATTACCTCGGTGATCCCAATTTCTAATTACTTCCTGATAGTTTTCCCACATTTGATTTACTAAATGATCTCTCCAGCAAATCAAATGTGAATTTGAATGGGTCAAATTTGAACAAATTTGGACCTCTCCTTGATTGGGGTGGCTTTCCATTCTTGCACTTGATTAATCAAATGCAAAATTGGTTTCTCCATGATTCATCATGCAAATATTGTGGAGACAACCAAGTGCAAATACCAGATCTCACTAATTGTAAGTCCATACTCCACACAATTTGTCGTAATGGGGAATATGTCTTGAAAAACACAAAAAACTTGTTCAATCATATTCCTCAAGGAAGCTTGGCGGGGGTTGTAGAGCTCTTGAGGATTTTGAGGCCTGTAAATGATCAATGGAATCAGGACATCCTGATAATAACAACTCTGCAAGTGAATTCAAGTGTCAAGTGATTCATTTTTTAGCTTTGTGAGGCCAATGCCTGCTCTCTGAGATGGTATCCTGTGCCCCTGTAATGGACCAGAATTCCAGAACTCAACCCATAACCCGCATCAGCCATATAAAAATATCCCGGTGGTATTTTGAAGTCTTTACTTGGGGAATCCAAAAATACCTGCGCATTGTGGGCAGAGCCCTCCCAGTCAGCGTATAAGAATGTAAATTGCATGTTCAAATCACAGAAGGCCAGGAAATTTTGGGATAGAAATCCCTTGCGATTGCAATAGGCTCCAGAGTTCCTTTCCGCCACTTTTACTGGAATGTGGACGCCATCAAGAGCCCCAAGGAAGTTCTTAAAGAATCAGTAATACTTTGGATCTTCAATGATCCAATTGGAGGTTGTACAAGGCAAGGAGGGGCAGATGTATTTTGGAGCCAATTTCATGAGGAGGCCAAGAATTTGATGGAATATTTTTGAAATTGAATTGCTGGAGTTTTGTAATTTATCTTGGGCTTAGTGATTGGATTCCGATTGACCAACAATGTATAGGATGATTTCCAGTTGCTCCTCTATGGAGATCAAATTGGAGCATGGCTTGACATTGATGTAATTGAATTATTTGATAAGCTTGCGGAAGGTGGAGGCTGATAAACGCAGGACTGCAATCATTTGGAGGTGGTTCCCATGGAGTACTGATTGAGTGTACTCATAACCCGAGTATGGAATTCTTTTTTAGGGAATTTGGATGTTTTGAAAATAAAATAGGATAATGTGGAGGGAAAGAAGCCATTTTAATTGTTTTTTTTTGTTGGCATTTCTGTAAGTCCATCTTATCTATCAAATATGTTATGAAATGGACTTGGGGGGAAGCTTTTGTGTAGTGAGAAGGTGAGAACCATCCAACTTGACATTTGCAGACACTGAAAACACAGCTAGAAACATGGGTTTGAGCCCCACATGTTGCTTGTGGACACCAAACACTTGTGACGTTTAAATAAGATTTTTTCATGTTTGATTTTGTGCAAAATCAAACATGACTCTAACCTTGTTTATGACACAACACTTCATGATGCTTTGTGTGGGTCTGAACAGGGCATAAGTGTTAGTATGACAGCCCCATAATTTAAAAAACATATTCTTCATATTTTTATAATTTAATTATTGAATAGACCAGTGCTATCATTTTATTCACCAGCAATGCTCAAGCCTAAAACACCTCATTTGGAACATATCAGATTCCCTCACCAACTCATGATTTATGTTATGATACATTTTGTTATTGATTATTGGGTCTCTGAAAATCAGTTTTATGAGCTATGGAAGTTGATCAAATCTTACAAGTCACTCATATTGCAGTATTTTGATTATTCATTCAGACCCAAAAAACATTCTAAAAATTTAAAATAAATTCCTCAACTGCAGCATGATCTGGCAGATTAATATTGTTTGCAGTATTTCACACCACAGCTTGTAAGAATTTTGAATGAATCCTACTCATAAAAATAAATCCTAAGCTATACACATCAATCAGTTCCTGAATTCATTTTTGAATTTCAGGAAGTACATGACGCACGTTTTGATTAGTAATCTTGTAATTGTGAACTAGGGAGTCTTGAGTGACAGAAAACTGATGGAAGGAGCAGGAAGTTGGGGGTGGTGCCAGTTGCCTAAAATGGCGCCACAAATCCATTTCTTCAGTGATATCTTATGATTTCTTACTCCTCTATGTATTTCTTCATTTGAAGTTTCAATTTTATTTTCAAATTATCTTTGCACTTATATTACTGGTATATGCAGCACCTCTGCCCGAGTAGCAAGCTGACACCACCCACTTGGAGTTCAATCTTCAAATGGCTCTTAGTAAGAAACTTATATCACTATCACTCTATTGTATTCATCAGGTGCAAAACGAAAATTTAAACTTTAACCGAAATTGGTCAGCATGGAGATTTCAATCGGGTTCCTAGCTGGATGGCAAGACCATCGCACTGAGCCGCGAGTATGGTCTCCTCTACTCTTTGCTCGATTCAACCCTGTCAATAATGAGTTCCAATTAGTATTTGATTCATTCATTTTGCGCTTCATTTGCAACCTTTCCATGAAGTTAACCATGGTTTTTTGGCGTTTCTTTTTGAGCGTTCCTCTTGCTGAGTACGTGCTGTTGCCCTGGCTTTCATCGTTCATAATGACTCCTCTGGAGTCCACGCTCAACATGAGCTGACATGTCAAGTTAGTCCACTGTTGCTCCAATTGGCGTGCTAGAAGGCAGGTTTATGCTGTTGAGTACTGCTGCTTCAGTCTCAAAATATGCACGGACATCGATACCAGCCCGGCGCTCAACCAGTCCTCGCCCCAACGGGTGGCATAGGTGACCTATCTTGCTCAGGCTGACGAGCTGTCCGGTTTTTGTCTGACTCTTTTTGAGGGTCGCTTGACTCCAACAATCAATCCTGCCGAAGATTTACGCCGCAGTCAAGGCAGATTTTCCGGTTGTATTTCGAACGCAGCGGAGTTGAGCTTGAGGTAAAGTATTGATGGTGCGTCTTTGCTTACGAATACCAAGCGCCCCGTGCTTTAGCGGGTAACCAAAGAGCCTGACTGCAAACGATACATACTAGGACTCTACTCCCCAGTCCGGGGCGAAATAAACCACGGACGTTTCTGTTGTGCAAACTGAGAGACAAGCAACTTGCGGAATCTGACTTGCGCCAACGCTCCCCTCATTAACGCTTAGAGGTGAGAATCTCAGTGAGTCCGTTTAGCTCGGGGTCCACGCGCCTATATAAGCGATGGTCGTTTTGAGCCGACTAGTCGGAAGTATCCGCACATTCACAATATTCACCGGACGCAAATAATTAAAAGCCTTGAAACGCCAACTAGCCCACCTTGATAAATATCTTGTTTTTACCACTTGACCACCGGCTATAACCCTGAAGATTGCTTCCTTTTAATTCCGAAACCAGACATCTCTCCAGCAACCGTTTGTTACTCTGACATTATGTTGAACCCAAACTCAAGCTCCGCCAACATGACCGCCCACGGCCGGCTATCATCGGCGATTGCGAAATTTACGCCTGGTAGGGGGAAGGGCTTCGTTGTGCCACCCACATCCCCTAGTGAGGTGAGTGCAATCGGCGTCAAGTTTGATCTTCATTAAAAACAAAGTATTGTGTGATTTGATGTGCAAGGATCGTTATTGATCATCAACGATCGTATTCCGTCTGGATCTCTGCAGTTTCCGTTGCCCTTGCTGTTCTCAAACTCTGAGACGAGGAAGAGATTTGACAATCAAAGATGCGTGAGTACAAATTGACGAGTTGTTGTGAGCTTGATATCAAGTTTACGTACCCTAGCTGATTATCCTGTTTCATATCATCATAGAATAAGGTACCATTCCGATCACCGGCTCTGTTTCCAGCTAACATCAACTTTAGTCAAAGAATCGTCCATGTTTTTGATTTAAGCGAGGAGGAGGAACCAGGGCGGGAGGATTCCAACGAGAACCTTGAGGATGCATTGGTGAGAATCATAATATATAATTTGTTTCATGCAAATTTGATAAGAGCACGCTTGCTGATGGAAAATGCAAATATTCTAGCCGATACTTAAGGGACCTACGGCGCCCCGAAAAAAGAGGCCAGGCCTGATCGGCTTTTCATTTTCGAAGTCAAAAGCTAAGCCTGCCAGTATTTCCTTGAAAAATTGACTTGTGGATCTTGTTTATCATCTACCAATACTCTTTTGTTTCGACTTTCGATGATCTTGTTCAGTGTAATCGAGTGTAGTGTCGTAGCTTGTGTAGTGCTACTGTAGTGCTAGTATCAGTGTAGCTCGGGTTCCCTCATAACCTCATGAGTCGCGGCGATGACGGCGAGTTTCCTGAAATTTGATTGTACCGTTCTAGAATCCTTGCCGTTGACTAGTGTTAAAATATGATATGCGTGGTTGATGGCCGGACCAAATCGGTTGATGGGGCAATCGCCGAGGGGGCCCCAACTTGTCGGGTCATCAACCCAACTTGGCCGTCGATCAACTCAGAGCGACAAGAAGACATTTTGCTGCTGTTGTGATCCTCATGACCATTACGGCCAACGGGATGCCCTCCAGTCAATGCCGAACTCTTGGCGGCTTGAGTTGAAAGCTGCCATGGCCAAGTTGATGGCTCACCTCCATCGGTTGACCACTTGACAAGCGGTGGTTGACTAACCGCCACGTCGCGGCTTTGAGCCCCCGCTAACCGTGGTTGAACAAAATAAACCACTGAGTTGACAACTCAACCAAACTCATGAGTGGATTCACCGTACATACAATGGGTGGACAAAAATCGTGGGACTGAGCCCCCGATTTCTGTTCACCTTTTTTTCCCAAGGTTTTTACAATTTTCGCTTTCTCACAAATTAAAAGCAAAACGTTGTTAAAAAACTATTGATTTTAATAGCTCAACATGTTAAATTTAATTTACAATGAGTTATCCCTGATCACCCTCCAAGTCTGGTCAGATCTACCTTGGTTTTCTCAATTGTTTCATCCTTTACTCCCACCTCCCACAAAGCAGGCCATCTGAGAACTTGCCAACAATCCTTCCCAATTGACTCTTACTTGCTGCTAATTCCTCCAAACTAATTGAGCCATTCATTTGACTCATTTGAAGAGTCTAGGATGAAAGAAAGTCAAACTATCCAAGATTCAGTCTAGATCTAAGTATGAGTTGCTGTGCTGAGATTCCAACATTCTATGATATATAAGGTGGTTTTAACCCCCTTCACTCTCATTGGTCTTCATGAGGTTGTATGTCATCATCACCTATGTCTATGCCAAGCCACGTGCCTCCTTGAATCTCTCTCTATCTCCTCACCCCTCAATCTATGTACATATGTATGGACACTTGACACTCTTTGTCTCAAGCTAAACTCTGTCCGTCTGGTGATTCCCTCAACCCAAGTGTCTACTGTTTTTATTGTTGAATCAGTTGCCTGGTTTTCATTGATTGGTCCTGAAAGTTTAAGATGATTGAGTGTTTTGAGAGGAAAGTGATCCAACCTCTACTTGGCCAGCCAGCTCTCTAGGCTTCCAACTGCTTGGGATATGGGAGCATGAGGAGCATGAGCGCAATCAGCAAATGAGATTGTGCACTTTTGGTAGTCACACCAAGATGTAAAATCATCATCCAACATCCTTCTCCATTTCAAATGGGGTCAGCCTTATGGTATTACCCTGTTTGCTGATGCGGATGGAGTGCCAAAATTTCCATTTTTATCCAATCTGATCATAAGTTTAAAAGAGATTCAAACTCAAATAAAATCAACCTCATCATCATTGACAATGGCAACATTGGATTCAAAGATTGAATAGAATATCATGGCTGATAGAGCAGCAGGAGAGTTATAGGGTATTGCCATTGTTGTTAAAATATGTATTCACTTGCGCCTGTGCAACGTATAAGTGTAATCCAAATGGGATGCACATGTGGGCCTCTGCAGCTCATTGGACACACACACGGACCATACGTGCCTGTGTGGATATCACATATTTGGGGAAACTGTCCTCAAAACGCGTGAAACAGGCCTATTGGTACATGGGCCCTATTGGGCCTAGAGGGGTATATGGGCAAATACAGCCAGATGGGCTTGTATGGGCATAATTGGGTCCAAGGTTTATTTTGGACATACTTGGCCAGACGGGCTGGCCCGCCAAAGTATGTTAAACTCACGTTTTGGGCTTGGGGCGGCCCAATGGGGCCACTGCCCGTGTTGCGGCCTGCTTGGGGCTGCTTGTCTCCCTTGATTTGGCCCATGTGGGGCCCAACAACCCACAAGGGGCTGTTGCAGCGGCCAAGGGATCTCACACGGTGCCAGGCCATGTGGGCCCGGCGGTCAGCGCCGCAGGAGCAAGGGCCAGCGGTCCCGGCTCCCCTCCCTCCCCTTGCTTGCCATTGCGAGAGGGAATGAGACGGCTGGCTGGTTTGAATCAGCCAGCAACAGGCCACAGGAGGGCGACTGGTCAGGGTGAGGGGGATTTCATCACCCCCTTGCCCAGAAGGATGGCAGGGCTGGTCGCAGAAAGGCAACTAGTGGTGGGGGGGATTTGATCACCCCTCCACCATTGAAGCAACATGGGTCCAAGGGGCGCTCTCCCCCCTCCTTTACCAAGGGGGAGGAGCGACGGACTGGAGGGGATTTGATCACCCCCACCAGCCCACTTACCTACGACAATGCCCTGGGGGTATTGACCTCCGGGGCCCCTGGTAGGGGGATTTGACCACCCCCTCCAGGGATTTGTGAGAGTGAGGGGGGGATGGCATGTCCGCCAGTCACCCCCCCCCCAGGTGAGTCTAAGACCGGACCCAAGTGTGTCCTGGGTCCCATCTGGCCATTTGTATGGCCAGGGGCTGGTTGCATGAGGCAACCAGCCAGCATGTGAGGTAACAGGGCCGGTTGTAACAGACAACCAGCCAGGGGATTGAACAGTAAAGGGGCTGGTTCAGCCCCATAATTGTGGAAACACCAGAGTGACTGGAATAGGCTGGTTGTAAGGGTACAGGGACTAATGCCATGCGGGCTGATGTAGTCCAAACCAAGTAACAAGGCCAGTAGAGCCTGTAGAGCTCTTTTGGGGCGGAAAATTTGCCTTTTGGATTTTTGTATCATGGGATCACAAGAGGCCAATCTTTTGTGCTTAAGGAGCTCTTCTCGCTGCTTTTTTCCATCATTCATTCATCATCCAATCAAATTCATCACTGATATCATCCAACATATTGCCCCATTGTGAGGGCCCATTAGCAATTATTGACACCAGGTGTCCAGAATTTCTTTTGCTTTAAATACTGCTCATTTGCCTAAGCTAATTGCTGACCATAATTATAACAATTGTCTGTAGAGCCCATCTAGTCTGAATTCCAATGGTAGTCTCAAGGAGTAAATTTAAAAGTTGTTGGGTGTTTCATTTGCAAGATTATTTTTTCTGAGTGTAATTTTCTTGCTTGTGGAAAATGTGCTATATACATGGATGCCTTGAAGTCTGTTTATTGGTTGTGGCTATTGGGATTAGACCCAACAAGCTTAAATCAATCTTTATTACTTTTTTTCAAGCTGATGGTTTGACAAATAGGAAATATGAACCCCATAGTTCTTGATTTTACTTTACTATAATGGTCACATTGGACAGCTATTAATTTCTGGAAGAGTGGGCTAAGAAGGCCATGGTATACCCGCCATCCCAAATCATAGCTTTAGAAAAAGACTTGGGAAAAGAGAAACAGATTTTTCAAGTTGCCAACACAGTTGGTTTATCAGTTATTGTTTTTGGCTCATTGCAAGAAGCTGACTTGTTAGCATCACAAGACCTGAACCAGAAGAGGAGCACAATAATAAGTGATTCAGTAAGTTATGCTTTATCTAAAAGATCTGGAAAAAGGAGTGGTGAACTTTTTGGTTTTTTTCCCCTGAATTTTCTGTCTCTCCTAGGTCTGGACTGTTCATTTTGGAAGCTGGTTTCTTCTGGTTGGGGTTACCAGGGGTAAGCTGTTTTCTTTCTGCTCTATTTTTTTTGTTGGATTGTTATCCCAAAATTCACCAAGACTGAGTAGTGATCTGAGGAAGGACTAACATGGATTGCATCAATGAAGGATTCTTGGAAACAGCCTGGAAAGTGGCTAAGGTTTTGTTTGTTGGAGTTTCTCGAGCCAAATCCATGGATATTTAGTGGGATGGGGGGGTGGAGAGAGAGGCTTGCAAGGTCACAATTTTCTTGAAGGGCTTTGTTGTAATTGGTTTTAAATTGTAGATGGAGCTTGCTGCATGATGGTGGTGGTGGGATCTGGATTTTGAAGGCGCTGAATGACATCTGGGTTAGAAAAAAAAGTAAACTTATACACTATTCTTGAAAAAAACCCGCTTATTTAAGGTGAATCTGACACCCCTTTTGTGAAATAAGTGGGTTTTTTGATTTTTTAATGGTGGGTTTAAAATGGTATTTTTGGGTTGAAACTGGCCATTAATAAAATTAAAGGTTTACTAACTCTGATATTCCCTATTAAGTTTGGATTTTTTTAAATAATTTCAATAATTGGTAAAATTGAGCTTACTCAAGTTAAGGGGTCAGGGCAATAAGACTTTTTTGGGATTAAATTTGTCTTCAACAGGCAATCCAACAGGGTCTTTGTGCATAAAAATGAGGTCTTCTTCAGCCCAATCAATCTTTTCAGGGAATCCAGAGATTTCAGGGATTTCCTGATCAATGAGATCTATTTCAGCAGACAATTTTTCCTTTTTTGAAATTCTCAATAATCAAATCAAAAACCAATTTTATGTTATTATTTTGATTTTTGTATATTATTATTTTATGGAAATTACTCACTCATTTTCTTGTGATAAATATTAATCCTAAGTATTTTCCTGGCTTGGTTTTGTCTAAGAAGAGAATTGAAATTCATAAATCTTTCAAGATCTTCTTTTGAAAGGAGTTTATCAAGTTGTTCATGGCCTGGAAATTTTGAGTGTTTCAGCTGGAGTGAGTGCTTCCCAACCTGAAGTTTAATATTTTTTAATTAATTCTTCTTTTCATATTTTAAGAAGATTTGAATATTATTTTATTGATTCTCTGTTGGATTTTAAATCCACTACCAAAGACTTGATAATAAATCAAGGTGTGGAAAAAAATGGTGAATACCCCTCAAGTTATCCACAAGATTTGGAAGTTATTGGTCCCTTTCATCTGTAAGGAGCTGAGTGCACTGTTCAACCAGAGACCTGAGGGAGGGACGGAGTGAGAATAATAGAAAAAAGATTGAGAGATTTCCTTCCTTCCTTCAAAGTTTCCTTGAGCTGTTCTCTTATATGCTATGTATATCTACAAATTGTAGTTGAGAGTGAGTTATGAGGAACTCCCTCTCAACCCTAACCTTGGTACACAAAAAAACTGAGAACAAATAACCCTAAGCTGTTTCCCCCTTCAGCCCTCAATGCCCACCTACAAGTAAATCCATCCATGTTTGTCCTTATCATGGCATGGCCTTGCCTGCACCCCACTCAGAGCTCCCCCACGCCTGTCCACATCCACCCCACGCCCCCATCTTTGGGTTTCCACCCCAGATAGCCCTGTGCAACCATCCCGCTCCTGCTTCCCCAAACTAGCTATACCCCCAAACCCAACCAGATATGCTTTGTCTATTGATCAGCTTCCTTGGAGTGGATCACAGATCTGCAGAATGCACCAGATTCTGAGCCCAGCTGTGACAGTTTGGTGGAATTTTATAGACATGTGATTTTGAAATGCATTGCATTCTGCGCCCTCAGAATTAGGTGTGCGGCTGGCTCAGTATCCAGTGCGCGGTTGGCTCAGAACCTGCTGCCAAAGATCAGCAACCCGCTGCGGGCAAAAAGACCAAGAAACAAAGTGAATCCAGTTGGGTTCTTGGATATTGCTAGTTTGGGGAAAGAAGGAGGGGGGAGGTTGTGCAGGGCTATTGGGGGGAGGAAACCCAAAGATGGGCCCATTGGGAAGATGTGGACAGGCACGTGGGCTCCAAGTAGTTTGAATGCAAGGCTGTGCATGCCATGAGAAGGAAAAGTTTTGATTTAAATAATTTCAGGCGCATGGTTAGGGATGCAGAGGGTGGATGCTAGTTTTGCTCTCATTTTTTTGTGTACTGCAGTCAGGGTTGGGAGGGAAGTCCATATAACTTTCTCTCAACTCCAAGTTTTAGAAAGACCATAGCATATGGATACCAGCTCCCGCTACACTTGGAAGGAAGGAAGGATAATTCTCTCTCTCTATCTCTCTCTCTCTCTCTCTCTCTCTCTCTCTCTCTCTCTCTCTCTCTCTCTCTCTCTCTCTCTCTCTCTCTCTCTGGTAGTTGGTTGAACAGCACACTCAGCTCCTTACAGACGCAAGGGACCAACAACTTCCAATTTTGGGACAAACATCAGGGTTATTCACCTCTTCTTTCCACATCTGGGGGTCTGGCAGGGAAGTAAACTTTTTTTTCCTAGTCTCTCAAAGGTAAATGGGTTCAATGTCTCATTGATACCTCCTAACAACCACTTTTGGGTCCAATTCCCCAATGCCTCCTCCCCCCCTCCTCCTCCATTCACTCACAGCTTCAAGTCATCCAGCTTGGCCCCCCCTCTTTGAACAATGGTGTTGATGCACCTCAACTGGTTTGAATTAGGTTTCAGGACTAATATCACATCCTGTTCAACATTGCAGATGTGGAAAATTTCATCTCCTGGTACAAAGGGATCCCTGAATCTGAATGCGCATTGGATTTGGAAAAGGTGTCTTGTTGTTCTTTCCATCACAGGAAAGAAGAAGCTTTGGGACGTAGAAGAGATGGAAGGGTAAGTTAATCGTGATTGGCCAAAGCTGAAGGTAGAGATCTTGATATGGTGGGGAAGGCACCAGCCCTTCTTCTGGGAAAGCAATTTTGAGTGCATAGTGTTGGAAGCAAGTGCAGTCCATGTGTTTTGGATGCAGGCTGAGCTGATGGATTACTTGGCGGCCTTTTATTGGATTTATTTTTATGTCTCAAAGAACAAGGTGGTTGTGGGTCAGACAGGCGCAATGAAGAGGGCATTCTTGGGTGGTTTTTGTTACAAAATACAGGCACAGGTGCAGTGGAATCTGTAAAACCACAAAATGGTTAAGCAGTTGCTATAAGGGAGCTTTGCGCTCCTCCCCAAATTGGAAATGATCCTCCAGGCTGTGGAGAGGGATATCAATCTGGAAGAGCTCATTCAGGACACAGAAAAGTTGTTCCCGGCAGCTCTGAAGAAGCCAGCTCTGGTGCAAGCAAAAGCTGCAGACCCACCTTCCCCAGAGCACATTTTGTTACCACAACCCATAGCGGCTCCGCCAATGAGCAATATCAGGGAGCTTATGAGGGAATTGCAGATTAGGTTGAATGGGATGACTCAACAGCCGCCCAGCCCGCCACCTCACATGGTCAAAGGTTTCCAGCCTCCCAACATGTTTTTTGTCCAGATGTGTACCTACTGCAGCAATAATAGGAATTGGAGGTTGGGATTGAAGAATCTTACAAATGATCTTAACAAGGGGTTTTTTATTTGGAGTTTGATGGGAAATTAAAGTCCAATTCCCTTGAAATTATGGGAATTGGTGGTGGTGTCACCATTTTTTGTCTGCAAGATGGTTCACATGTTGAGGGATTGCACTCAGGGGCAGATCCCCCCAATGGCGCAGCAGGTGAAAATGGTGCAGGAGGAAGCAGAATACAAGCAGCTCAGGTTTCAGTTGGTCTCAATCCCTCTTTATTATATTCCAATGAATATTTTGGGAGAAAGGCATGGGAAAAGGGGGATAGCGCTTCAATGGAAAAGATTTTACCCACAAAGCTGGTGAATAATTTGGGTTTGGTTTGATGGAAATGTGAAATGGGGATTTGGTTGTTGGATGGGAAGGAATGTTGTGTGGATTGGATGGTTGAGGTTTTAAGGGTCCTCAAACCCCTCTCCTTACTTTCAGCGGATTTTGGCAAGGTTATCTTGGTTTGGATTCACCATGTGGATGGTTTTTAATTCCAATGGATGTAAAGAGGTTTTGAAGGTGGGTGAAAAATCTTGGAGGCCATTTGAGACAATGATCTGTGGTCACAAAAAGTGTGCAATTGGATGAAGCCATGCACAAGTTGCTGCTAGGAGGTTTCAAAACGCTGGGGGGGAGCTAGTGCTGAATGGGGAAAGCTTGATTTGGTGAGGGGGTGCTCTAGCCAGTCTACAGAAGGAACAAGTAGGAACCTCAGAATGTTTTTTTTATTATTTTTCTGATTGGCTTGGATTTTTTCTGGCTCTTGGTTATGGATTTTTTCAGAAAAGGTGGCTGTGGTGTGGCGCTGTGTATTTATACGCAAGAAGAAGCCCCATTAGGGGAAGGTTGGGACAAAGAGTGTTCCAAAGGAGAAAAAATTGATGAATGGATGGGGAGGTGGTCTCTCTCAAAAAAAAAAAAAAAAAGAAAGAAAAATCTCTCTTTTATATTTTGTTTCTTTTCCTTTTATTCTCTTATTTAAAAATATAGGTGTGGGATGGTTGGTCGGAGCATAGTTCTGGATAAGTTTAAGCTTGATTTGGTGAAGGGAGGCTCTAGCCTTTCTAAAGAGCTGGGACAACTAGAAGCCCCATCATATTTTTCTCCTTATTTTTTCTCTCACTCTCTTGTGTTGTGACCGCGCCAGTGGTCTGGTTTCTGATTTTGTTTATAGAAGGGGTATGGGGAATTTTGAGGCAGTTCTTCTGGGGAAGTCCAGGTACCTCTCTAGGAAACCAGGATGACCAAAAGGAAGGATGCATAGACATCAACCTTGGAAAACTCAGTGACTCACTTGCAGGGGCATAGATTTGGATCTGGATTCCTCTCAAAAATTCTATCATCTCTATCTCAGTTTTTTGATTGAGCCTAAGGCAGCTCTCACAGCAAAAGATTGTCCAAACTTTGGCGCAATCAAAATTCTGCATTTCTTTTGGGTTAAAAAAAGTGCATGTAGGATGATAGAATAGGAAGCAAGAAAGAAAAGGAAAATGGAAGGGGGAAGGGGGTCAAGACACTCAGATGGTCTCCATGAACTCCACCATTTTTTCTTTCTTTTCCTTGAGTAAGTCCTGGAATGCCACCATTATTTTGGGCCAGCGGCCCGTCCTGTGTGCACACGGGGCCAAGAGGAAGGCCCGCAGGAGCTTTTTCAATTTTTTTGATAATTCATCAAAGCATTCTTCTGGGAAAGCCAGTACAATTGGTATTTCTGTGATCTTGGGTGAAACCCTTGGGGGAGCAGGTTGGGATAGTGGAAAAGAAAAAATGATGACTTGCTTGGGGCATGGCGGGCCAGGATTGTCTTCTGGTGGATATGATGCATAGTATCCTGGTTCCAATGAAAATCTTGGGGCAGGAGAGGGTGATTGAGGAGAAGGAGCTGGGGCCAGAGCAGGTCCAGGCAGAGGTAGAAGGGGAGAAGGAGTGTTTTTTCCCCAAAAGAGCTCCGTGATGCAGGGTTCTGTTGCGCCCACATTCATGCAGAAACAATATTCCCAGTATCAAAGGGCCAAATGCAATTCCTTGGTGGTCAAGAAGTCCTCCTTGCCTGGTAAACCAGCCCAACAGAGTTGAAAGGCCAAGTTGCGGCTGTTGTGTGATGGAGGAGGAGGTGGAGTGAGTGGAAAGCCGGGGGAGTGGGATGTGCAAGGGGTCCACAATTCCATGGGCATCAACTCATTTCTCAATACCACAAAAAATTCATTGAAAGCCCTCTTGCACTGGCAAGGTTGGGAGCAAGGATGGTGTTGGTTCAAGGCATTCCCTGTCCAAGAAAACCCTATTGATTGCCATTGTGGCAGATTTTTCAGGCACAGCAACCCAAAATCAAGGTTAAAAACAGTTGGTTGCAAAGGCAGAAGGTGCAGGGAGGGGCCATGGCAAAGGGCCGCTTGCTATGGGAGGACGTGGGAAGATATGACTTGGAAGTAGTGTGGGAAGATGCAATTAGATAGTTTTGGGAAAGAATTCAATCTGGGGGGGATGTGTTGGAATTATATAGCCATGGGATTGTTAACTGCATTTCAGTCTACAAGCTCAGCTTTTGTTGCAAAGAAGGCTCAGCATTGGGTGTATGGCTCAATCAGCAATAGCTGCTGTGGGCTAACCATTGAGTTACCAGGTGGCTCAGCTCCTGCTGTGGCATATCAGAAATCTGCTCCAGGGAAACAGAAAAAGAAACAAGGTGCATCCAGTTGGGTTCTTGGATATTTCTAGTTTGGGTAAAGCAGGAGCAGGACGGTTGCACAGAGATATACAGGGGAGAAAACCCAAAGACAGGTGCATTGGGCGGATGCATACAGGCGCGGGAGGGCTCCAAGTAGGGCGTTTTCCATGAGAAGGGCAAACCTGGATGGAGATAATGGCAGGCAGACAGTTAGGGTTGGAAATGGTTGAGGCTAGGGTTGTTCTCAGTTGTTTGTGTACTGTGGTTAGGGTTTGGAGGGAGGTCCATATACCTTGCTCTCAACTCCAAGTTGCAGATAGACCATAGCATACAGAGACAAGCTCCCACTACACTTGGAATGAAGGAAGGAAGGACAATTCTCTCTCTCTCCAGTAGTCAGTTGAATGGACTTCTCAGCTCCTTAAAGACGCAAGGGACCAATAACTTCCAATCTTGGGACAAAGATCAGGGGTATTCACCTATTGTTCCCACAATGAGTGCTGAGCCTTCAGCAGCCAATGCTGATCCAACAACCTGTGACGCAGCTCCCAATCCCATGGCTATAAAATGCCAGCAAAACAGTTTTTTTATTTCAGATAAAGAATATTGCATTAATATTTGTGTTTTACATGAAATGCCTGGTCCAAGGTATATAAATTATTTAATATAAAAAATAATGATAATTCCTGTACAGAACCTCAATTTCCAGCCTCATTTATTCCAATTTCCTTGCTACCTATATATGAAAAAATCAAATTCAAGGTGAAGTTGTTTGGTTATTGGTGAAATTAATTGATAAATAAATAAAAAAAGAGGCCAAAGCAGTTTACTGGGGATCTTTAGCACCACTTCTTCAGGATATTAACTTTGTAACCTGTATACCTGGTTAATTCAAAACCTTTAATAATAATTAAAGGAGTTATTTCCCAAATATAATACATATAAATACCTGGTGGAGTGGAAGTGCCTTGTAGCAAAACAGCCATGGCACAGAGGAGATAAATAACTTAATGGTTTAGTATTATATTCCTTGGTTACTTGCAATAATTTTTAATGATTTCTTTTGAATCTTTTCTGGGGCAAGAGATCTTTTAGCAGAATAAATTCATTTACAAGGGTTTTGAAAAATTGTGATGGAATCATATAGCTGTGGGATTGGGAACTGAGTTGTGGTCTTCAAGCTCAACTTCAGGTGCAAAGAATGCTCAGAATTGGGTCTGCAGCGGGCTCAGCATTCAGTGTGCAGTTGGCTCAGCATTGTCTGGGCAGGCTGGCAATCTGCTCAAATGAAACAGAACAAGAAACAAAGCATATCCAGTTGAGTTTGTGGATATTGCTAGTTTGGGGAAAGAAGGAGTGGGACAATTGTTTGGGGCTATCCCAAAGACAATAAATTTGGTGAAGTCAAACAGGCGCAGGGGGGCTCTGAGTGTTGCGCGTGCAAGGTTTCACCATGAGAAGGACAAACCACAGATGAATGTAATGGAAGGTGGATGGCTAGGGTTGGAGAGGGTGGAGGCTAATGGTTGATCTCAGTTGTTTGTGTACCAAGTTTAGCATTGAGATCAAGGTCCTTATTCCTTGATCTCAACTCTGAGTTGTAGAAAAATCATATAGAATATTGGAGACCAGCTCCTGGACGCTTTTAAGGAAGGAAGAAACTTTTTTTCTCGATTCTCATTTCTCTTTCTCTCAGTTTTCTGGCCAAACAGCATGCTCAGATTCTTAAAGACGCAAGGGACCAACAAATTCCAAATATTGGGGAAACTTGAGGGGCTATTAAGCTTTTTTTCCACATCTGGGGTTTTATCCAGGATGTAATCTTTTTTTCCTTTTCTCTCAAATGTGAACCGTTGTGATGTCTAATTTGTACCTCCCAGCAACATATATGGGGTCCAAAACCCCAAATCCTCTTCCCCCTCCCCCACCAGTTGCTTTTGGCGCTAAGCCTACTAATTTTTTCCCTCCTCCATCCAAAGGCAAAAATGCCCCTTGAACATTTTGCATAAGGCTGCAAGACTACCCCCATGTTCAACACTGCAGATGTGGAGTGGTTCATTTTGAAGTATGAAGGAATTACAGAAGCCAAGGGTGCGTCTGACTTGGAAAAGGCTTGAATTGTTTTACTCTTCATCACTGATGAGGAGAAGCTCTGGAATGTGGAAGAGATGGAGGGGTACAAGAGCCTTGACTTGCCAAATCTTAAGGCCAGGATCTTGAAGAAGTGAGGAAGACACAAACCCTCATTCCCAGAAATGGACTTTGAGTGGGTGGCAACAGAGGCAAGCATGCACAGTGGAGTCCAGAAGCAAGCCAATTTAATGAATTTTGTGGCCGCTTTTGATCAAATCTACCAGTATCTGGCAAAGAACAAGAATCATCCAAGGCCAAACAGGTGAAATCAAGAAGGTGTTTTTGGGTGGAATGGCACCTCAGCTCCAGGTGCAGGTGAAATGGCATCTGTTTTACCATTAATTAGTGAAGCAGTCATTGGATGGGAGCATTGTGCTCCTCCCCATGTAAAGTACCCACATCCTGTGTACTGGGGAGTACACATGCCAAATGGGATGGCTTAGTGGTGGGTTAACCCTTTTCCACATCTTTAAAGGTTATGAGCCCAGCATTACCCATTCACCCCAGTTCAAGTTACACTTCCAGCACTTCCAGGCTGCCATCCACTTTTGGAAAACCATGGGAAACTCCTCCCTGTGACTTTTCCAGGAAACTCCTGCCTACACACCCAGGAAACTCCTCCCTGCAGATTTGTTTGTCCTTGCCTTGGTGGAGGAAACCTCCTAAACAATTTCTAAAAATTTGCCTTGGGTCCAAGTTGTGAAGTGTGTGAAAGTTGACAGTTAAAAGTGTCCTCTGGGGAGTAAAATCTATAAAAAAGAAATTTCATGGGTACTCTCAATTTCCAGTCCAATCCACCTCTGTTTTTTCCAGATTGGCCTGTGGGGGATTTTAAATTACCCATATACTGTGTACAGGGGAGTACACATGCAAAATAGGATGGCCTAGTGGCAGGTTAACCCTTTTCCCCGTCTTTTAACCCCAACTTGGAAACCATCCACAAGGCCATGGAGAACAACATTGATTTGGATCATCTTATAAAGGACACAGTGAAATGGTTTCCAGCAGCTGCAAAGAATTTGGACTCCCACCCACCTTCATCCCCGGTGCAAGTTGCGGTTCCTTTGAGCCCTGAAAAGGTTCTGGTGGCGCAACCAGCAATGGCCCCACCAGTGAGCAAGGTCATGGAACTCTTGAAGGAACTGAAGACCTTTTTTAGTTGGATGGAAAAAATTTTGTGAAACTTGCTGCCTCATAAGCTGGAGGTGTTTGAGACACCTAAAGCGCCTTCCAACTTGTTCATGGCTTGGGTCTGTAATTACTGTGGAGAAAAAAGGAACTGGAGGTTGGGGTTCAATTAGTTCAAACAGGACGTGCATGTGGGACCTGTTCAACCAATAGGGATGGGGTTCATGTTGCCAAAAGGTGAGCAGATCTTTCTGGAAGCGGATCAACCCATGCCCATGAAGCAAGTGCAGGTTACAAGCCAGGGACTGACAGAGACAGGGCAAGTTTCTTTCAGCACTGTCACAGTGCCTGGGCCATCTCCGCAGGTAGAAGCTAAATTGAGGAAATTGGAAACAGAAAAAAGTTTTTAGCGGAAAAGATGGATGTGTAAAGGAACGGCTGTTACCTACTGCTCCAAAACTAGTTGCGTTTCACCTGGTTTCCAAGAGAAAACTGACAAACCCTGCTTGGAAGAATAAGGCTGCCAATATTTTGCAGAGGGTTATGGGAAATGAATCCCCAATCCCTCTAACCTTGTTCAAGTTGGTGGTGGTTTCCCAAGTTTTTGTTGAAAAAATGTTCCAGGCTCTGGATTTCACCCAGGAGCACATCCCTTCAACTGCACAACGGTTGAACTTGGCACAGGAGAAGGTGCATTGCAATTTGTGCCTGTTGAAGTCACTTTTGATCCCACTTTCTTATTCCTCAATAAAGATAGCCAGAAGGATATTTTGGGTGATGGTGGATAGCCAGTCCATGGTAAACTTACTGCCGTAAAAACTGGTGAAAAAATTGTGTTTTGTTTGGAAGAAGTGCACAATGGGGCTTTGGGCCTTGAACAGCAGGGAATTCAGTCAGCTTGCTACTATTGCAGAGCAAGCTGCAAAAGTAACAAAAATAACATAAAAATAATAATAATACAATTATCCAAAGAAGGATTAGGAAAACCACAAATATTATTGCAGAAATGGATTTTCCACCCAAAATTAGGTAGGGTCACTCACTGACCCCACCCTTGAATTCCAACTCCTTATATTTTTAAATAATTAAGGAAAGAAAAACCAAAATACTACGGCTCCATTATTGAGCTTTTTGGCCAATTAAATATTTCACACACATTTTCACGTATAGGTTTCACACCTATAATTCAGTCAGAATTGAGGTGTTGTGTATATTTTAGGAGTTACGGGCGGAAGTGTGTTTTGTCACAATTCCCGCACGCAGCCGCGGCAGCCAATGCACCCGCGCGCGGCTGAGATACAGCCTTGTCACTCCGTTGAGGTTGTGTACGCATCCCCGGGTGTCTGACAAGTATGCAGCCGCGGGACTACGGGTTGACAGAGTGACAGGCAGCCTGGGAGGCTCAGGTACCACATAAACATGCTACAACATACACGGGAACTTCCTACATATGTAATAAATGTTTCTGTGGATAGTATACTGTCTAAAAATACATAATATTATATAAAAATACATAAATAATCCTTATACGTATTTTTTATTTAATATAATTCAAAGTACCAAGAATGTCGAAAATAAGACAATGACAACTTCTAAAAATATATTAAAATAGTTTGATATACTTTTAGGAAAATTGCTAGACATCAATATCTTCGTGAAATACTAAGGAAACTAATGATGTAAAAATATTACATGAATTCACATGACTTATGTTTTTAAGTAATTATCTTAGTAAATCAACTGGAACTCAAAAATAAGGAGTAAAATCAATATTATGACTTTTACTCCAGTTATATAATACATAATGAGAACTTACCTGACATCAAGATGTCTGTAGAAATGTCTATTAATATAATTATTAAATTACTGGGAACATTTACTAAGGATAATTAATTAATTAATACATAAATAGGACAGATTAGTGTTATTCACACGTCCTAATGTCTATTATAAGGTGGAATAATTCCCATACCCTGAGGAATTAGATGCTACCCGTGCTACAGCACCAAGAACACATGACAGGCTACCCTTGGTTACCCTTCTAGCCTTAGTGTCCGTCCCTTTGAGCACCTACAACCCTCAGAAGGAGAATATTAGGACTCCAAAAGCTATAAATAAAGAGCTCTTTTGAGGATATTGATGGGAAGAGACCCAGTAATATTCATATCCAGACGCCGTGCCAAGGTAATCAAGTACTTATAAGAGATAAGTAAGTGATTTATGGCAATGTCTGATCAGTAGTATCCGTCCTCAACCTCTTTTTATCAATTAAAACTGCTGAACAACCTTATAAACCCTAGTATACAGGTTTAACCCATCAGTACATGTCTCAAACAGATAACCAAAGGATTTAATAATATACCAGTAATTTTTGTTGAAGCAGCGGGTACAGAAAGTCTCTGTATGCTCTCGGCCCGACCTCATCAAGATGTCACACAGAAGATGTCGCAGAACACTCATGTAATTCATTCTACGGAGCTCAGCAGCAATGATCCCCAATTACCCAAAGTACAGGCCAAGGAGCATGCTGAGCATGCCCGACTAGCCTTGAGCTATCAAAGGAAGCAGAAGGAGAAGAAAGCAGCAATACAAAAGAGAAAAGAGACAAGCGATGAAATGTCTGCGCGAATTGATCACAATGCGCGTCAGTTAGCACAAAAGGTAAGAGTGCTTTGTAGTGCAAATGCGCGTAAGAGAAAAGCACTATTCGCCAATACAAATGCAAAAAAGAAACGGCGGGTTACCAGCGGAAAGTACAAGCTGAGCAAGATTAAATGCACAGAGAAAGCCATTGCATTTCTCTGGTGCTTTAACAGGCAAGGAGGGAGCTTGGGCCTAGTACACACGCATGTGAGGAGAGCCATTGGATAAATAGAGCGGGAATCTAGGGTTGGAAACCGATTCAATTTCTTCATTACCACCTTTTTGTATATACATCGTACTTATTAGCACCTAGTCTGGTAGCCTTGCTCAACAGACTCATAACCTGAAACATACATTACATATTTTACAACGTGAATTTAACAATTTTTATTATCCTTTCTCTGTTGTGGTAACTTGGCTACAAGGCCCTACCACTCCATTGTGTATTTTATATACATATTATCTTTGGGTAAAATATTCTTTAAACCAAAGAGCCCAAAGTAACCAGGACTATGTGCTTTCATACTGAAATCCCTGAAGAGAGGTGTTAAAGATCCCCAATATAATTGTGGCCCCTCTATAAATATTTAATAATCAATTTATTCTAATTGATTCAAAACAATAAACAATAACCAAACCACTTAAACTTGCAATAAGCTTAATCCAAATGTTCTACGGATTTTTGCTGCATTTATTAAATAATATATTTACTAGGGGATTGGCGGCTACGCCGCCCCCGGTCCAGGTTGAGATGCATGCACATCAACCAAATGCGTGAAAACGCCCAACGAAAAACGAAATGTGTTCAAAAGAAAGCATGACTGAAGTTGAGGAAGAGGAAAGAAATTATCTGCAGGAATGTGAATCGGTAATTGCAAGTGTCTCGCTCAATTCTAGAAAAGAAAATGGATATAAGAAAAGTCGGCTTTGACATAGTCATGGACAAAAATAAGATAATTATCATAAAATTTAATAATGTATCACAAAGTTATTTTCAACAATCTAAGCGTTTAACAAATCTCGATTTACTATGTTTAAAGTTTGTCGCTCAGCTTCAGAAGAAAGCAATGCAACTGTTAAGTTATCAAAACACATGACTCGTGATAGGGCGACGTACAACTGCCCATGAGCAAAAACAGATTTCGGTAACATAACTCCAACATGTTGTAAAGATTGGCCTTGGGCTTTGTTGATAGTCATAGAAAAAGCAAGAGATATTGGGAATTGATAACAATAGAATTGTGCTAGAATCCCTTCTTTCCCGTCGTACATGAGTCTAATTTTTGGTATAACAACTTTGTTTCCGCTTTTTGATCCGGTTAAAATGACGCAATTTAGAGCATGAGGTTGAATATCAATTGTTAAAAGCCTGGTGCCGTTACACAATCCTGCTTTCACATTTAAGTTTTGGAGGAGAATGATAGGACAACCAACTTTGAGTTTAATAAGGTGTTCGGGAAAGTTTGGAATGGACAAAGAATTGAGGACTTCCTCAGGTAAATTCTCCTGTCCTTGATCTGCGTTGTGATTCAGACTAAATGATTGGTGTAATTGGCCGGGAAATTTTCTCAACGAATATTCATTGATCGCCTTGACATTAACATTCAATGGGCAAAGTATACAACACTCGGTGAAGTATTTCTGCCTCTCGAAAGTATTGATGCCATTGATTATTATTTGAAAATTATTATAGATAGTATCGACAATTTTTTTAAGTAATATTTGATCATTATTCGAAGTGAGGACATGACAATAGAGAAGCTCAATTCTTGCAGTATCAGATTCTTGTAACTTGCCTTCACCAATATCTAACAACCATTGACTTTGAGCACGTAAATCAACATTTAATTGATTGTGCAAGGAAAGTCTCATATTGACACGCAACTTGAACTTGACGACTTGGTCCCATAATGGTGATGATTTCATACATGCTCGACTTTGATCAAACATATTGCCTCGTTTGACAATGGGAAGTGTTTGGCGAAAATCACCGGCAAAAATGACAGACATACTGCCATAAGGTAACTCGTTATCACGCAAATCGCGAAGACTTCTCTCGACAGCTTCAACAGCATTTCGGTTTTGAACAGAGATTTCGTCCCAAATGATTACGTCCGCGTTAAGGAGCTTCCGACCCATCTTGGTAACAGATGTCCAAAAGCAACTTTGATCAGGTTCCAAGTCAATCGGAATACCTAATCCGGAATGAGCGGTCTCGCCCCCTTCTAAAAGTAATGCCGCTACGCCGGTAGAAGCGACCACGACAATCTTCTTGCGAACACTGCGAAGATAAGTAATGATTGAATTGAGGACATAAGTCTTGCCTGTGCCGCCGGGTCCATCAAGGTATACTGTGTAAGGAACAGATTGTTCGGTTTGAGTTTTAACATAGTCGGTCACAGCTCTCTGATCTTGATTCATGGATTGTTCAAGTACAGGGAATCGTTCAATAGAAGCGACAAAGAGATCAAATTCGTTGGATTCATTGGTATCAAAATGATGCCAAAGATCAGGATTGACGGGTGTCAATCCCACATCCTGAAGAGTCTTGTTACTGGAATTTAACTCAACAGATAGAAGATAGCTACAAAGACTCTTAGCGTTTTCAAGAATAGGTGCTACGCTGGGGTAGATATTTGTGATTTTGTGAAGGCAATCGTCTGATAGATTGTCTTCAAAAAGATTGTATAAATTTTGGGGCGAAGAAGGAGGGCTAAGGATAAGTATGACAGAGAACATCAAGCGCAAAGAATGGCCAGTCATCCAAATTTTTGCTTCGCGAATAGTGTCTTCGTAGTGTGAGTCAGACATTAGAAGACCAGCTGCATTGGCAGCATCCCAAAAAGTTGGGTATTGAACTTGATTAACGGTTCAAAGACTTTGAAATGATGTAGCCCCACGTGTATGAAGTAAAAGCAACCGTAAAAAATAACGTTCTCCATCGGTCGGAGAAGCAAAATACATGCGACCAATTGCTTTATTTAAAACACGACGACCTCTCCAGCCCTTCTTTGTATCCCACCAGAAATACATTGGAATGTCTTGATAAAGTAAATCTCTAGCATGTCGTCCATACCCAATTGCGTCTATAGAATTCAATCGGAAAAAATCTAACAAATGTGTCTTGCGAACTTCTCCCTGTTGTATTTGTTCTTGAATCTCTTCAAGATCACGATAATAGACAACTTGCTGATCTGGAAGGTGCAATGCAAGGCGTTGGACCGATGGACTGCGACTGTGAGTGTCAAACTGAAAAAGTCGCCAGGCGGCTACAGTACAATGTCAGAGGTCTAATGGAATCATTATAAGAAATAAAATCTAACCTTCACATGGACCAATGTATCGACCGTCAACATATGCTTGTACTTCATCCCCATCACAAATCTTGAGGAGGGATCGATCAGATCCTTTACAAATATACTTGTATAGATACTTCAAAGCAGAAATCCCAAATGGGACCTCAACATTGATATGGCATTCAAACCGGAGCGAGAGGTATTTATTATACGGTACAACAGAACCATTAGTGAATGTTTTGCCATTCTTGATGACTGATTGTCCATCATCAGGGCGTCGATAAGACGGGTAGACGTTCTCGACAAAGAATGTTTCATCGCAAAAAGGTTTGGGGAAGCCAAGTTTACATTTTTTGTCCTTCCAACAGGGTCGGGTTGAGTCACAAGGACCATGAATCATGCATGTTTTGATTAATTGATGCAACCTTGGCTCCAGATCTGGATTGGGAATGGTGGCACTAATAAGACAGTCGACAGATTCGCGGGTTCGCGGTATGTTGGCCCTGGCCAAGGTGAACATCAGGTGAGCATGAAGAAGTCCCCTCTTTTGAAACTCTATGGTATAAACATATGAAACAACTTCCCCTAATCGCTTTCCAATAACTAAGTCTTTGATTAGGTCTTGAAGTTTCAACTGAAATACGCGTGCAACAAGATCAGGCCGATCAGAAGCCCTCTGGGAGCCTTTGAGCTCGCGTGTAATCTCGATCCAAGTGGGATTAGCGGTCATGGTAATGAAGAGTGACGGCTTTCCATAAACTCGCATGAGCGCCATGGCGTCTTGATATAGCTGCAACATGGCGCGGGGTCCACAAGAAAAGGAAGAGGGGAGAATTACTTTTCGACCAACGGCGTCTATTTCATTATGTATAGATTCACGGAGTCCAGAATATACTTCGGCTCGTAATGAATCCTGGTTCCTTCGGATGAAGTTTAGACGGTCTCTTTCCACACAAACATACATGTCGACAATGATTTCTTGGAATAAGTTGCGTGCGTTGAGTATTGGTGAAAATACATTCTCGCGATCAAATAGGTAGTAAGTGTACCATTCAAGGCGTGAAACATTGTTTCCTAGAAGAAAAAAGATACACTTATAAGTGTATGTTTACAGATACAGATTAGACAACTTACTTCGACCATTTGAAGCAGCATAGTTTTGGACCCATCCTTGCTCACCCCAGGGGAAAATGATTGGATATTGTAAGGGAAAGTATGCTGAATGGACATTGGTAATGTGAATTAAGCCGCCGCCAATCTTGTGCAAGACAACATCTCGCGGATTGAGTGTATTGTCATGGTCATCAATTACATAGGCAATTTCATTGCAACTGGGCTTGTTGTAGGTCTTGGGATTGCGTGTTCCGATAGGAACGGATCTCAAAACCATGGATTGGTTGCCAGTCTCTCTGATCAAGTCTTTAGCTTGTCGAAAGGCTTGAGCATACGGATTGTTTTGGGATAAAAAATTCTGAAATAGTAGGAGGGTTGTGGGATTCAAATTGGTGCGGGATTGATGAATTCTTCCTTGAACTTCATCTAGGTCATTAGCACCGACAAGGAATATTTGAGAGAAAGACGGGCGTGCACCACGATCAGGCCACAATGCTCCAATATCATGTGTTAAATTTCCAGAAACACGGAATGTGTAAAGGCCTCGTTGACCTTGAACTGATCGATCAACCTTTGCACCTAATGAGGTGAAAGATAATGCATTGTTGTAAGTGCGAATAAGTTTCTGAAAATCTTTATCTTCTATGATTTAAAAACGGTACCAAAGAATCATTAGCAAAATTCACATCAAACGCTGTTATAGAGACAATGACTAACGTGATCTATTGCCTTCAAAAAAGGATTTCAGGTGCGAGGGAAAGTCTCTTTCTTGGAAAGCAGCAGGAGGAGCTACATATCCCTTTTGACAACATGTGCTGTAAAGAGAACTGATTCGGTCTAGATTGTCTACCGTTCTTTCTTGTTTCCAATGAAGAGCAAGGCAAGAAACACACTTGTTGTTACAATATCCAAGGATATGAGGTAACGTGGTAGAATACCTAGATAGTAAGGTGGGTTTGTTATTTTCGCTTGGGTGACGCACAGCAAGAGATGGTCTTATTATTGACATAGTTGAAAGGTAGGCAGGATTGTTTCAAATCAAGGAAATGTTCTTGACAAAAAAATGACAATACTGCTCCGAGTTGTTGACATGAGTTAGAAAACTTGTACAAAGATTTCCTGTGGAAAGTTAGCTACAATAGTGATGGCAAGCCATATATGATAAAGATATGTGATTCGTTGAATAGTGTTAAAAACCTTAGGATTGCAATGCAGATTAGGTATCTTGACAATTTTCAAGGTTGCCTGATGCGTTTATTAGCATCTCGAATAATATCTTTTGTAGTTCTCTTTTTGGGAAAGGTATTCTCAAAAACCTCACCCTCTTCAACAACTCTTTGAACAGTGTTATGAGTTACGCTACTGTCGTCGACTTGCATAGAGGAGTCATCAGCTGGAATTTGGACGGGTGGGTTAGACACGGCTATGAATCCGGTTTGATTTGAGGGGTTGGGCAAAGCTAATGATTGATTACTTTGAGGACTGCCGGTAAGTCGTGACTCAAGCACAACGCTGTAATATTACGTGTGAGCAAATATAATGTTGTGTTACATAAACAATAAACTTACCGGTGTCTGCTTGTACTTTCTATTTTATTAGGACTTGAATTAATAGCGGACCTAGCAAGAGATCCAGACGTTACGCTAACAGAGTTGACCTACATGAAAACAGATAAGCGTTGGGAAAGGCGCCACAGCAAGACACATGACTAACGTTCACTATCCACATGAGGCGCTCATAATCAAAACCAACAATTGAGCCAGATAACAGGATCTCGCGACCGACTTGGAATAACGTCAACGTTTTTGCCAAATGACCCCGACCAACAACTTTGTAAGTTACGTCAAACTTGACAACATTGCGAGCCCGGTTTTGGAAGGAAGAATAAAAAAAACATTCTGCTTTAGAAGTTATAACAACTATTGCATGAGTTTTCTATCTTTAACTGACGCTGCTATCCCAATCAGTGTGGCAGATAATTACAAAGAGCTCTTTGTAATTGTTACCATTGCTTGTTTCGCAAGTATTCTCTTTTAGACTTTTTACAATACCAAGTCCATGACATAAGGTTAAGTTTGCAGATAAGTTGGCAGTCTCGGGTGTAGGGCCCATGGGTAAAATTGCATTGGAATTAAAAAAAAAAATTTTGGGTTTTGGTCTTGTTAACGGCTAGAAGCCGTCCCGTTAAGTAGTACAATTGACCTGCAGTTAACGCTTGTTGACTTGATGCGTATGACGAAGCCTTGATAACAATCTCTTGCGCCGTTGCATCTTCCGGATTGAGGTAAGTTACAGTGGACTCGTAATGATACATGCCATAACTTGAACCTATAGAAACGTCGCTTTCAAACTGATTTGGGCAAAGAGTGAAAGGGAAATGAACAACTGTGCAAACCTAACCTTGTTGTGAAAAAACTACTTACCTTCTCAAATATGCCAAAAGGCCCACAGACGTGAAAAGGATGACTGACAGTGCAAGTGCTTGCCATCGAAAACTTGTCGTATTGGTTGCCAAGCCAATCTCCACAAGCTCATCTCCGCCATCAATAATCTCCTTGCCAATCCCCCAACTCCCATCTCAGATAGTCTCACCACCCTTTCTGGCTCCTGCCAATCCATTGTCCTAGGTGAATCAAAGCCCATTGATACTCTCTATGATTCCTTGAAGGATTGCTTGGAGCTAAGCATGCGCGCAAGTCTGACTCAGCCTCATTGATGTATTCCCCAACAACCCCATCATTCACTGCCTCCTCTCATCCTCCTCCTATCCATTGCCTCCTCCAACTGCCAAGGATTAGCAATCTCCTCTAGCAAGCACAACAAATCCACCCCCCTTTTGCTCATCCACCCATTGGTCTGCTTGCTGTTGCTCATCCATTCAGCTTGCATCCGCTCTTGCCGTCACCTGCGTGGCTTGCCAGGTTTTCATCTTACTCCTGCTCATCTCTGCCTTCCAGGATGTTTTCTCCTTTCAAATTTCTTTTTTTTCCTTCTTATTTGTTTATTTCATGTTCATCCAATTGCAAGTGAAGATTTTTTTTCTCATTACTATCATCAATCTTTCATATGTCAGTCTTATAAATAAAAAAATTTAAAAAATTAAAAATTTAAAATATTTTTTCTGCTCTCATCTGTGCCATCCAATTGTAAGTAGTCTATAGGGTCTCTTGCCCATAAAAGGAGGGGCTCTCCCCTGATTTTTTCCAGCATCATCCATTCTATCAGCCAATAAATAAATCTGTGGTGAGTGAGTCCATCTGACCCCCACGCTTATCTGAGCATTTCATCATCATCTTTATCAAGGGTACATCCATTATTTCCCTCTGAACCTTGAGCCTCCAAACTCAAAGAAATGATTGGCCCCTCTTTGGCCTTATCTGTTAGGCTTGCTGGTTGAATAATAATCCATTTGATTGAGTTCTTGATTGTGTTATACCACTCCTTGATCCTTTTTTGACCATACTGTTCTCAATCATTCTTGATTTTCCTTCTGGAATCAGTCATGTTTGCCTAAGAGGTTTATCAACCTTAAAACCTGGATTTTTAAAAATCCCTTTATTTCTTTAAATTTGTATTTTTCCACGCTACCTTTGAGTCCCTTGAGAAGTGTTGGGTTATTCTTGTTTGAATCTGTTATTTCTTTGCTTCTAGAGCTCCAAAAAACAAATTCCTTTGTTTTTTACAGCCACCCACATTTATCTGCTACCCTTCAAGAGCTTGATTGCAGAGAGTTGGGCAGGTTCATTGAGGAATGGGAGGTTTGTTGGGTTTTAGTTCATCATCCCCTATCTTCTTCTGAAAACCAGAGTTATTGGCTTGTGGGTGTTTTTACTTAAAACTGCTTTGTTCTATTGAACTCTGTGCAAATTATAACTTAGGCTGCTTGAGCCTTTTCCCACACTATCTTGCCTCAGATAGTGTTGTCCTGTAGCTACCATTTACTATTGAGTTTATCTCTTCCCCGTTGATTCCTCATTCACAAGGTTCTGGACCTTTAATCTGGTTTTATCTAAATATTTTTTTAACACTCAGGAGGTAAGCCTAAAGAAGCACCTTTCCCTCCACAGAACTGCCTGCGGCCAGCGCTATTTGGAGTCTTACACCGTTGCGCAGTTTGAGACCACAATCTGCAATTGTGGGAAGGGTAAATGGGTGCAAGGATTGGCAGCCAATGAAAAAGGCAATTCTGAAGTGGCAGCCAACTCCAATTATTGGCCCACAGAGGATTTTTCCAAGTTGGCCAAAAAGACCATTCAGGGAAAACTCCAGCCTTGCACAGATGGTTGAATAGTAAAGAGCAGGGGAAATGTGGTTTGCATAGGGAAGATGAGGTAGAAGTAAGGTCATTTGCTCAGTGTGCATCACTGGGAGGTACTGCATTTTTGAAAACGCCATCATTGTGCCACACTCCTGAGAAAAGGCAAAAGCCTTGGTTTGGTGATATCTAGGACTTACTAAGGGGAATTTATATGGATTGTAAGGTGTAATTCTGGGTGGTGTAAGACTCCAAAAAATGCGGAGCAGCAGGCAGTTCTGTGGAGGTGAAAGGTGCTTTTTAGGCTGCCCTCCTGAGTGTTAAAAAATATTTAAATGTAACCAGGATGAATGTCCAGAACCTTGTGAATAAGGAATAAATGGAAAGGGATAGTTTTCATGGTAATCAGTAGCAATGGAAAAAACAATATCTGAGGGAAGATGGCATGGGAAAAACTTGAACAAAATAAGTTAAAGTTTGTTCAGATTGCAATAGAACAAGGCAGTTTTAAGTAAAAACGCCCACAAGCCAATAACTCTGGTTTTCAGCAGAAGATAGGGGATGATGAACTAAAACCCAACCAACCTCCCATTCCTCGATGAACCTGCCCAACTCTCTGCAATCAAGCGCTTGAAGGGTATAAGATAAAAGTGGGTGGCTGTACAAAACAAAGCAATTTGTTTTTTGAAGCTCTAGAAGCAAAGAAATAATAGATTAAAAAAAGAATAACCCAACACTTCTCAAGGGACTCAAAAGTAGCGTGGAAAAATACAACTTTAAAGGAAATAAGGGAATTTTAACACTCCAGGTTTCAAACTTGAAGAAACCTCTCAGTCAAACATTACTGGTTCCAGAAGGAAAATCAAAGAATTATTGGGACCAGTATAATTTGAAAAAGGGGATCAAGGAGTGGTATGAAAAACTCAAGAATCCAACCAAATGAATTCTCCTCCAACCAGTAAGGCTACTGGTTGGTGATAGGGATAAGGCCACAGAGGGGAAGATCAAGGATTTGAGTATGGAGGCTCAAGTGTCAAAGGTAAATCATATATATAACCTGAATAAGATTCTAAGATAAAGGGAAAAGGCCCCCATGCATTATTTATTTCCCAAATGATGGATGGATGGATTGAATCATGAATCATGAATCATTGGGAAAAAGGCAGGGGTGAGAACCTCCTTTTATGGGAAAGAGACCCTGTAAACTATTTACAATGGGATAACACCAATGAGAGCAGAAAAACATCTTCTTCTTATTCTTCTTTTTTTTATGAAAGTGATGAGGAAGAAAACCCAGATTTGGTGTTTGAATGAAACATTACGTAAATAAATATCAAGAAGTAAAAAAGAAATTTTTTAAAAAAAGGAAACAGCCCAGCAGCAGAGATGAGCAGCAGCAGCCAGTTTCTGATGGCCATCTGGGATTTTTTAAACGGCTGTGAAAGCTGTTTAGAACTGAAAGCAACTGTTGACGCAAGGGGGAGGTCTTATCCATGAAAGGGGGGATGGAGGATGAGGTTTGCTGGGGATAGCAAATGTATGGGATGGTCTTATGATGATGATGATGATGATGATTTGTCTTTGTAGTCATGGGGGTGATGGGGTTGGTTGTGGTGGTTGTCAAGGAAGAGGATGATTTAGCTCTGGAACAATGGAGGATGTGCTTCAATGCAAGCATGGTTTGAAGGATGGATCAAGAAAGGTGGAAAAAATTATGATGGATTAGCTGGTTTGAGTAGGAAGATAAGCTGAGGATGGAATTGGGATTAATTGCTTGGAAGGTTGAGATCATGAGATGAGTGGAGAATTCATCATGAGTAAGTCAATCAGTAGAAATCATGGCAAGGATCCGTTTGTGCGTGCTTGACCAAAAGAAATCTGGCACCAAGCCCAAAGAGGAGGGATTTAACACATGAACTGGGGACTTTAACACCCCAGGGGTACCCTTCCTAGACTTCTAGGGCAGAGGGAAGTTGGAGGAAAAGAAAAAAGAATGGAAGAGTTTCCAACACAGAATTTTTTTTTTGCTTGATAGATAGAGAAAAAAAATTATAAAAACATTTCATAGAATTTCCCTGTTACATGAGGTGTCCCAAATTGGTCACCAAATCTCTCCCCAAATTAAAGACTTTCCCTATTCTGCATCTTGATTTTGAAGATATTAAGGAAAGAAGGAATACAAAGAAAATTTGAAACAGAAGAGTTGCCATTTCTTGATCTTGAGAGTGATTGACAAGTTCAAAAATATCATGATTCTTCCAAAGGAGCCCTAGAAGCCGCAGAGATAAAACAAAGTAGGTTTCCTAGGTGCTCACATATGTTGCATACAGTAGAGTTTTACAAAAAAACACAGCAAATGACCTTGGTGGTGCACAATTGGGAGGACTTACTTCTAGGATAAGTTGCCTCAAAAACACTGAAACTTCTTGACTTGATCAGCAGAGAAACTTCTGGCAAACTGAGTACCATCTATCTCTTCCAAAACATAAGATCCATCTCTAACTTGGCAAACCACACAATGAGGACCATTCCAGCAATTTTTGGAAAGCTTTCCCCACTGGATTTTTATGAGGGGTTTAAAACCCTCCAGAATAGATTATGGAGGGTTTAAAACCCTCAAGAATGGATTAAAAAAATGTATTTTATAAGGAAAATACTCTTTTCCATATATTTTAGCACATACTGACATTTTTTCAAGAAACACTGTATACAATTTTCCAAGTAAGCAATACCAGAAGAGATCAGTAGAAGAAGCAATAAATTGGCATACTATGAGTTCTCCATCATTGACCTCTTCCTCCCTCTTGGTTTTAGAGGCCCCATACTTTCCCCACAGAGTCACAAAACATTTCCTTCCTTCATTTTCATGACTGAAGCGTACTTTACAGTTTTCTTGAAGATTTTAAGAAAAGTGCCAGGAGTGCAACTTTCTGGATGACTGAGTGAAACTAAGTTCTATAGCACAAATCAGAGCTTTTTTAAAGTCTGTCACAAAGACTTTTGGAAGCCTCTTGGGATCATAAAACAAATTCTTGAATGCATTCAAAGCCCAACTGTAGAGCTCATACTTTTCTGTTGTTTTAAAAACAAAAGCCTTTTTAAAAGTTTCCTTCTTTGCTGTCATTCCTACAACATGCAATAGAGGGATTTTGTAACTACTTGTTTTATAAGTAAAATCCAAAAAAGCAATATGATGGGATTTTTTTCAAAGATTTATAGACTCAGGACAAGCCAAGAAAAGGGCCTCTAAGTGAACCTCTCCACCAAATGTTTACTTGGAAAACCACTGGGATTCCTGGAGCATTTTCAATAGCACATCCATAAAACCTTTCCCTTCCAGTTCCACTATCTTTAACTTCCGCTTAGTGTTATAGGTTTTTCTAACATCAATTTATTCTCCACCATAAATCTTGCTCAATTTCCTTTCAAGCTGAACCATATTTAGCCCATCTTTTATTCCTTCTTTAAGTTGATCCAAGGCTTTCCCAGAGATTCTCTTCAGTTGAGGATGCACTGAAGGGCTTTCAGATGGTTGATGATTGTGTAGGCCATTTCTAATGGAGATATGCCACTTGGGATCTGCTACTTTCCAACTTTCACTGATCATGGATTGACACCCAAACTTCCAGGTTTGAGTTTTCTATTGATTTTTGATGAGGCATGGCCCTGCATATACCCAAAATCTTTCACATGCTAGATCAACATATTTATCTTTCCTTTAATTGAAAGTCCTCAATGTGTAGCCATGCATGGCTGCCCATTTTTTACAATAAATCTTGGCTTATTTCCTACTAGCAAAGGCTCTCACAGGAGGAGGTTCAAGCAGTTCTGGAATTCCTTAGTTACATTAGTATTTTTCAAGCCAAATACTTCTCAGTCAAATTACAATGAAATGTGACCCACCACCTTTAGTAAATTCCAGTTGTGAAGAAACATCTTGCAATTCCAGTTGTGAAGAAAAATCTTGTTCCTCAATTTTAACCCTAGATGATGATGCAATTGGGGCTTCCAATTTTTTCTTTTCCAACTCCCTATCCAATTTTTTCTTTTTCAACTCCCTATCTAATTTTTTCCTTTTCAACTCCCTATCTAATTTTTTCTTTTCCAACTCCCTACTCAAATCCCTATATTCAACCAAAGCTTTTTTCAGCACAATATTAATTAAGTCCCTTGACATAGCCATTTTTAAAACAGGAGGGATTGTGCTTGCCACTGTTCCCATAAAACAACAAAATTCAATGTTAATTTAGTATTCAATTCAATTTTCAATCCAAAAACTCCAAATTTTTCCTCACTTTTGGGTTGAGAAAAATAAATTTATCCAATGGTGTGGAAAATATAAGAGAGAGATACTCCCCTTAGTTGTCCCTAAGTTTTGTAAGAAATGGTCTCAGCATCTGTAAGGATAAGGATTCCCCTTTGTAGAGAGAGAGAGAGATTTAAAAGATGATGAATTCCTTCCTTTTCCTTTCCATGCTGCAAGTCCAAGATCCTCCCTCTATATCTCCAAGCTGGGGTTGAGAGCGCAGACTTTATGCCCTCACCCTCAACCCTAACCTGAGTAAAAGCGCAAAAAAAGTCCAACAAAAAATAGAGAAGAAACCCTGAAAGTAGAACCCTAGCCTAACCCTAACCCCCTCCCATACTGCAATAGTCCCCAAGCCCGCCTACCATTACACACACTGGGTTTGTCCTTCTCATGACACAACCCTGAGCCACGCCCTACTCAGAGCCCCCCATGTTGTCTATATCCGCCCAGCACCGCACGTGATTCCCTGCCCCGCACTTGCGTGCGCCCGCCCCGCTCTACCTTCCCGGACTAACCACCCCACAAACCTGATGGGGCTGGCTTCATCCTTGAGTCCATAGTGTACAAGTGGGCCGCAACCAGGCACACCCAGTTTAGCCCAACCCGCACTGAGTATGCTGAGCCCCATGGTGGAGCCCGCTGCAGTGGCTGCCAAGCCTTCAGCCGCCACTGCTGAGACTGCGCGCATCCCAAATGCTGAGAATGACCTACCTAATGCTGAGCGCGCCAACTGCAGCATGGTTCCCAATCCAAGGCTATTTAACAACACCACAACGGGCATTTGTTTTGTGTGTATGCAGTGCCAATAGGCAGAGTGTTTGATTCAAAGGTTCAAAGTTTCTTTTTTTGGTCTAATAATAGTCTCAAATAGTATTCCAGATCCCCAAATTTGGGTTTAAAGCACTCAAATGTGGTCCAGGGGTGCCTAGGTACCCCCAATCCCCCTAAAACGGCCCATTTGAGGGCGGGGTACCACCAATGGGCTTGGAAAACACATGCAACCACTGCTCACAACTTGTGCATGCAATAGGGGGATTTGAATCCCCAATTTCAACCCTTTCATGGTTGTGATTCCTGGATTGCAACTTGAACTGGGTACCAATTGGGGGTTTGCAACCCCCCAGGGGGTGTACAAGTCAGGAGAAACTTGACTTGCTTCTTGTTGGGCTGTGAATTGCCTTTGCAACCCATATGGGTTGTGAACAGTAATTCACGCCTGTTTGCAACCCTGGGGTTTCAAATTCAACATTTCCCATTTTTATTGTAAATTTAATTAATTAATTTTTTTATTTATAAATATTGCCCTTTTTTTATTTATATTTTTAATTTGATTAATTAATTTGTTTTTTAGTTATTTTTTTAATTTCTTTGATTTTTTTATTTATTTAATTTTTTTTATTTTGGTGGATTACTTAACAAAGCTTTGTTAGATTGTTCATGTTGCTTCTCAAAAACTA